>CM019182.2:42575191-42998295 GCA_009739505.2 Apolygus lucorum
ATTCAGAAGTTATGATTGCCAAAGAGTTAACTAGGCAAAGAACAGCTGACAGGTGGCAGAGAAATAAAATTTACAAATATCATTTTGCGGGTTTTTTGGTTTATTATTTTCAATAATGACATTTGGAATCGACCAAGAAACATTTTTTTTAACACACCCCTCAAAATTTGATGGTTTACGTTTCAAGGTACGTAAAATCCAAAAATCGAATAAAATTTGGCCGCCGTCCGCCGTACGCGGCACTTTTGCCACTTACCATTGACCGATTTGGATGAAATTTGGTATGTAGGCTCCATTTGGGGTCTAGTTGTGCCCCGAAGATTTGGTTGATTTAGGTCACTTCTAAGGGTTCCAAATGAATTTTGAAATTTTGAAAATGCCCTAACTCAGAAAATGTTGATATGAAGGTAGTTTTTTCCTTCAATTAAGATTCTATAGAATTTTTAGAATTTTTTGAGACCACGCGGAGCTCTATGAGAATTTAAAAGGTTTAATGTACGATAAATCAGAAACACAGTGTGAATCGCAAAAGAGGCCTAATCTCCGTTCAAATTTTAGCTGACCGAAAATTCGGTCAGCTAAAATTTAATGCGATCGATGTTTTTTTCTTCATTTTGGATAGTTGGTGGACGAGTGATCTATAGAAAAATAAAACCATTGTGTGATAATTTGCAGCGCTTTTTCGAATGCTATACTCAGTATTGTCAGTAACGAAAATTAGTATGAGTTGTGAATCACCATCGACGTTAGAGTTGAATTATTAATAGCGGTAGAGCTTAGATGAGATGATATCATTTTGGGTAGGCGGTCAGAGAGAAACCCCTTGACGGGTAATAAGCTTACAATTTCTCTCATTCAACGAATCAGGAAGATTCACAGCAACCACATCCACAAACTGATCGTTCGACCTCGAGGTTAGCTATGAATATTGAAAAGCGTGTCAAAATAAATGGGGGTCAACTACTGAGAAGATGATGTCTGTGGGTCGTTGAAACTTCCCGAAGGACGAGTCTGCCAGGGGAGCGGAGGGCGGGAGAACAAAGACGGCCGATCATCAGGTGCAGACCAGTAGTTGGCCAGTCAGCTGTCTAAGCAAAGAACGATAAGCCCGAAAAAATCGATGACGGTGAAAGAAAGAAAAAAATGATTTTAAAAGATCCTGGAAGACCTTGTGGAAATGTTTCAGAGGAAAATGCAACACTATGGAAACACGAAGAAGAGATTGTGGGGCAGCTCATGTGGACTATCTTGGGCAGGTTACACACACTCAGCAAGCTTGTGTGATAACACGAACTACGAATCCATCACGGACGCCACGATCGGTACTATATAATTTATTTAGGTTGTAAAATCTCCAAACTTCAGATCAGTAAAAGTCAAACTCAAGTAATGATTTCGACGGTCAGGTCATCAGTAACGAACAAGAAAGTTTTTGTTTGTTACAGATGATGACCTAACCGTCGAATCGATTCAACTTTGTAAACTCATTACTTTCGTGGAGATAAATAACGTTCTTCCTAACTCCGTTTTTATTGCCATGGGTATCCACAACCTCGTCGCGAGTGATTTAATTCAACTTCATATCTTAATTTCCAGCTAAACGCAGTTGCTCATGAATAAATTACGAAATCTCATCATGGCTGGAAGCCAATACTTGTTGTATACAACTTGCACGTATAGTACTGTATCTCGTCCCCCAATCAAGCCAATTAGACGACAGTTGGAAAATATATCGACGGTAGAACTGAGAAACGGTCTGTTTATGAGGTAAACTTCGGTTATAATTAGCATTTTGACTGCCTAAGATGTCTGGCCACCCTACCAGAGACCAGAGTGGTAAACTTTGCAATGGATACCACTATTTTTGGTGTAGAGCATAAAGCTCTTAGTTGGGCAACATCACGAGACCTTCACGATTCGGGTGGGGATGTTGTTAACTAGAGCTGCTCAATAGAATAGTTTTCATATTATACCAGTCATATTATACCTCATTATTTGAAGACACTTTTTTTCAGATTCTTTCATTCACTTTATTCATTTATTATCTTTTCACCTTTAAAAGGAGTGAGTTCTCAATATTCGTCAGCGTTTCTAAACCTACCCCATTTGGGACTATTATGAATAAGGAGGTTCAAATTATTTAACACCGACTAGAAATGTGTTCTGTAAATACAATTCAAGATGAAGTAGTTCTAGAAATAGTTTTTTGACCTGAATTCATATATAAACACGATAAAATAAAACACGCAAGGGTGAAAAATTATTACGGAATTATTTACCAGTTCAGTGGAGCCTAGCCAAGTACTCGAACGAAATGAACGTATTAAACCTCGGAAGAATTTATGAATGAGGATTGATGTGAAGGAAAATGAATTTTCTTAGTGAGAATTCAAGAGGGTGAATGTTCACAAAGTTGGTAATAATTCTTAGACCTAAAATAACGAATGAAATATGAGAATGATAAGTTTTACCTGGGCGGACGAAGTGAAAATACAGGTTAAATGGAACACTTTCTCATTAGTATGTTGTAGTACCTATGTCTTCAGTGGTCGACAACTTGGAATAGATCTAGCTAGGTATGCGTGTATTAATCTCAGTCCCGTTTTCTCTCGGGCAACGGTCCACCTTTCATTTTCACTTCTCGCATTGCAAAGGGTTTTATGATTTGCAACGATTTTAATCTTATTTCGTTATTGATGATAATAACGTGGATTCTCATAATGATGATATTCGTATAATTTGTATTTGGTATTGAATGTATGGGATTAGTTCCGCTAGTATTGGATAATCCGTCGTAACCAGCAAGTCGAGTACAGGAGACGGGAGCTTTAAATGTCATCTTCAGGCCGTCGAGAGAGGACTTGCTGGTAAAATGGATTCTCCAATACGGTACGTAGACAACAACATTAGTATTCGATTTATTGGAAAGCTCTAAAAGTAGCCCGGTTAACTCGAACTGTTATTAACCCTAGTTAGAGTAGAAATAAAATTGAATAAGGCAGTTTGAGATAAGTAGTTTGGTAACTGACAGGTACATTATTCACCACGTACTTCATACCTCTACAATAGTTGATACAGTATAATGTTACAATCAATGAAAAATACCAATTTGAGCAGAATGAGTACATGAGCAAATTTTTGATGAAATATATTGCCAATATTAGTCATTTTTGAAATTTTCTTATTCTGTTAAGGTTATAGGAAAAGTTTAGCTGACCCCAGATAAATTAGTTTTAAGTTTAAAATGGAGATTATCAAACTAAAAAATAATAATAATAATAAAAAAACTCCCATTTCAAATATTTGACGCTTATTATTTTTCAATATTTGGAACCCCCTTGCGTATGCTCCAAAAATGCTGGCCAACGAATATTTTGGCACCACTCAGAGTAGTGGTACCACTAAGGTAGTACAAAGTAGGATGAATCTCAGATGCTTAGTTTTCCTATTACAGAATTACTTGGTGGGAATCCAATCAAAAATCCCTTGAGAGAAATACTGCGATTTACAGGTGAACGAGTGAATTATGCAGCTACCCAATTAGATACCTCCTTGATGAATCACGATTGTGATGTGCCGTTTCGGATTTCAGTGCAGTTCATTGATAATGAGTTCAAAGACCTCTCTGGGCAGGGTTGTATCCAGGGATTCGTGTTGCATCAGACTTGTTGAAGCCACTTTTAGCTGTTTGGCCGAGATTCCCGAACAGATAGCCCATTCTGCAGTTCCTTTTACGATCTCTCGTTTCAGCAAACTGCGGCGAGGCGCCTTCCCGTCGCGAGAGTGCTTATCTCACTTGAAAGTGGAATTAAAACCCCGAAATCGGTTAAGTTATTGAGTGATCTCAAGATAACTTAATCTCATGTAAAAAATTTCTCCCTTGCGAGGGAAAAACATTAAATCATGTTTAATGTTTTTCCCTCGCAAGGGAGAAATTAGATTGCCGATCACTCAGCTGATCAGTGACCACTCAGGCGCCTTCAGCATTCTCCATTGACCCTGCTTCTCAAATTTCAGCTTCCTGCGTTCAACAGGAGAGAAAATGGCCTTGGAGCTCACTCAGCTGATCAGTGACCATCTTGGTACAACTAGACCCCAAATGGAGCCGATATAACGTGGTAACTAAGAAATCGGTCCGTGGTAACTAAGAAAAAAAAGCGTTGCAGATTTGCGTGTCGGAATTCACAGAATGACCCCCAGCCCTAAAACATTAAACATGTTAATAATTTCATAATTTCGTAGAGTTTAGCATGAAAAAAGGGAATTTATAACTATAGCTACAACCAAAACTAATGAACAAAAATAATAGTACCTCTATTTAAATTCATGATTGTCCCAATTAAGTGCAGAGATGTATCTACAGAATAAAATAAACCAACCCACTGAGAGTAGGAATAGGAAATAACTTTCCGCACAATAACTGCAATTTACGGTATTTCCAACAAAAAATATCAATATGTCACGTTCACGAAAATGAAAGATGAACAATTTTTAAATGTAAACGTTGAATTTTTATGTTTATTGAAATGTTCGGAGAAATTATGGTTTCAGTGCTGTGGAAAAATAAAGTTTGGTTACGTCTTTTTATCGCGACTCATTTGTCACTGACATCCGAGTCAATAATGACCTAACTAGAGAGCTCTGACGGATTGGCTCACGTCAATACATTCTTTACTTACGACGAAAATATTTGCGCGTGGCACCGCTAACACAATAAATTTGCATTTTAAACCTTCTGACCCAGTTGCCAAATTATGTGCTCATTGAAATTAATATGGAATACCAACGTGATTAGCATGAGAGCATCTTGATTAGGCGTTATTGCTCACACGTGTGTACATTCCATCGTGGTTACATTCATCATACGTCCCCTAATTGATTGGATTTCTCAATTTACTCTATAAGCGCTGAAAAAACCTAAAAGTTTGGTAAAAGCTAGCTTTCTAACTCATCGACGCCAGGGTTTTACGTAAAATCAATCATTTTCTGACGAACATTTTCCATGTGAGGCACCTACGCATCTTACCCATTTTGGCATACGTTTTGAATGGGTACCAATCGAATTTTCAATACAGAGTGACGCAGATATGAAGGTAACAACGGTAGGTTCAGCGAAAGTACGATAAGTTGTTACCTACACGTACTATGAGCACGTTTTACAGTATTACTACATCGTACTACACGTTTTATCGATTAATCATATTGTACTATACGTTTTAACCAGGAATGATAGAGGAATTTCTATATTACGCAAGGGGAATTCCACGTAACGTCATCACCTACGTCAGCCAACCGCCCACTGAAGCCGATCTGCCCACAGTACTATTTCCTCCCTCATAAAAGCCTTTAGAGGGCGGCAATCAAATAAATCACAAATTTATTTACATCTTTTCCGTCATATTTTTATTACATACTTAATGATGCTAACTCAATAAAATATTATACCTCCTCAGTAAAGTAAGCAGTAGGTACTATCCTTGACACCACTAATATAGCGAGAAGGAAAATAATCTTTCTGAATTGAAATCGTAAAGAGATACCATTGAAAAATTACTGCCGTAATAAATTGCATGTACCTAGTCATAATTTTTATGAATTGCTCCATCACTGATTTATCTTTAGGAAGCTAGTTGAGTCAACGTTTTAAATTCAATAGATACAGGAAAAAAGAAGGAAAAATGATCATAATTATAAAAATAACATTATTTAATTTTTAGGGCGACTTTTCTACATATTACCTGCAATGCTCACATAAATATTTCGTTGTTAAAACATTTTTTAATTGCACCCAGACTTCTCAAGATAATTTCATTGAATAACAGGTGCTAACATGAAATACCTACGTGTATTTAAGTTTTTTTTTTTTGGTAAGCTTCCAATTTGAGTCACAAAGATTACTTTGAGTGGATGTATTAGTACAGTACGGTGTTGGAATTGAATTCAATCTGGATAACAGGTTTCTACAACTGTTTATAAGAACAGGTCAGTACAATTGTTTGGAAACAGTGATCTTTGGAGTTTGAAACGATTGAACCTACTATTTACTTTAAATAAACATATTTTTCATCAATTTAATTTGTCATTCATTCATTTTCTACTCGTAATTTCATCTGGCTCTTAGAATGTACTTGGACATTGTACGCCCCATGAGGTCTATTGTGAGTAAATCCAACCTTTCGTGTCGTGAGCCGATTCGATACTCAGTGTATACCAAAGTCCCCTGGCCTAAGAATATCAAAATTAAACCATAAGAATTATAAATGACTTACTTCTTCCCATTTTTATACATATTCTTAATTAGGACGTTTGAAACGCTGATTCAACAGGATGATTATTGATTTTACTGCATAAATGATTAGATGTGACATTATGATAAGTGCGTTAGCTCTTAAAAATCCATCTCAGATGGTTATTTTTTTAAGACCTCTCAATTCATCAATAGTAAGATAATTGCGCGTTTTATACGTACTAACATACTTCGTTGGGATGTATCATCAATGGCATCTAGTGATTGAGTAATCTACTCAACTTCATCTGGGGTATTGTAATGTATGATGAGGCGTTTTATGCATCCGTACCCTTAGGATCATATGCCTAACCTCATTGGGCCTATTAGGATAAATCCAGCCCTGGTGTGGTGGACCGATTCGATACTCAGTGGATATCGAACGCCCCAAGCTGGCCACTGCAGCTGAAGGGGGCTAACGAACCCGCGGGTGGCAACAGGCTCCTCTGGTCTCTTTCGCCTTTCTTTCTCCCTGCAAAGCTGCAACTCCTGCAACTTTCGCTCCTTTTATTCCCACCGCCTGCCGCACATCCCTCTTGTTCACCTGATTATTCCATTGACCCTCGACAGACGAGGACAGACAGAAGAGACGACAGGTATTTGAAATCGCAGGTACCTACACCAATGAGAATGAACGTTTGGAAGCAAACAAAACTACTCCAAAAGATGATCACCATACTAACATGAGTCGGAAATAAGAACTGTTGAATTTAGAATCGGATTTACTCCAATAGAAACCCTCCTCTACAGCTAAATTTCATATCAGGACTCGGAATCTTGCGGAGTGCAAAATATCTCCCCAATAAGTCGGAATTTTGTTTTTTATACCATGATATCTGATTTAGATTTGAATCCTCTGTTACCAAAATTCAATAACAAATCACAACTGTTTTAGACGAAGGTTGTAGCGGAGGTAGCCCAGGTAGACGAGCAGTGATATCAGTTATGGTAAAAAATACAACACTTACCCGTTTCCGGTCAGTTACTCATCCCGGATGCCCTTCATGCAGTACATTTTCGGAAAGCCCACACCAAATTCTAAACAGCTAAGCCACTTTCCACTCAATGTTGTTAAGAAGGATGAAAAGAAAACGAAATTACCTCAGACAGAAGCTACTGTATCTACCCATTAAAAATATACAGTGCACTTTACCCATTGTGTGATAAGACATGCATCATACGAGTACTACTTGAAAAAGCATTTAGGAGCTTCCATAAAGCGGACGGTCAGAGAGTTCAAAAATTAGCAGAAGAAACTTGAATGGCGTCTACATGTACCACGAGGAAGAGATAAATCACTGACTCAACAAGAATACAGCGGTTCTGGCGAGCAGCAAAGTTTCCATTCCACACAGAAGGTATTCTCGAAGCACCTGAATAACGATTGTACGACCAAATAGAACTGAAATATACGATTAGGTAGGTACTTTTTTACAAAACGTGGTAAAATAAATCGACTTTTCACATTTTAATCGTAGATTCAACAGCACGGAGGTATTTCAATGTGAAAAAGTGATAACGATTGATAATTGATGATGTGCAAGTTCGACATTACTTCACAATGTTCCTTAATTTATCATTTATACCTACTTGAAGAGTACTAACGTACAAAGTCTTTATCCTTTTTCAATTTATTTCTCTTCTTTCTCAAAGTCCAAAACCAACCAAAATGCAAAAAAATCTCAGAGGAGATTCACGTTTCTGTTGAAAATAGAAAAATGAACACTGATTCGCGAATGCAGGTGCATCGGTAAGAAAACTGTGAGAGGGGATGTTGGCAACAGGGGTCGTAAATCGGTGATTTATACGACGAAACTCTCATAAAATGTGACGTTCAGACCTTGGATTGGGGTTTAGAAATTGACTGTATCTATGATAGGTTGTGCAACGGTATTTTATTCACTTTTACTCGGATGGCGCCGTCGAATGTTTGAACAAGGCGAGAGAAAAGCCCGGCGCGTAAAAAGGTGCGCTTGGCATTGAGTGTGAAGTTGTTAAATTGAGCGTCTTAGAAAGGTAGAACTGCGCCAAAAAGTTCGCCCGTGTTTTCATGGGACGCTCATCAATCTTGGGGCTGTGGCGGGAGATATTTGAAAACTCGTAATTATGCAGTATCGGTAAGTTTTATGTTTGTTCATTTTCGTGTCAATGTAAATAAGTCCAAAACAAGTCATAAGATTATTTTTTTACACATTTGTTGCCCTTGTCTTGTTATTTTGGTAAAGTCAAACAATATGGGTGAAACAAAATATTAATCTGGTCTGGAAAGTATATTCTGAAGAAAATCTGAGGAGTACAGAAATAAACTGAAAAGGGGCAGATGTGTTGTCTTACCGTGGAAGTAAATTGCACGAAGGAGTAAGATTGAAAAACGCAAAATTCTCTTCTCAACGACAAGTAAATATCAACGAACACAAACAATTTTTGACGACGAGGAGGTTTGACGTTTCAGTTGAAATTTTCAGAAAAACCTTCAAAACTCAACTTTTGAAAAACACACAGTAACCAAATATGTATGCAAGACGACCGAATTATTGTAAAAAAGAGAACAAAAGGTTCTGCGGTTGAACAGAACCAGCGCCAGAGGAAAGACTCTATTTTATTAGCTAGCATCTTATTTCTCAATTATAGGCCACAACCTACAAATATTTATGTAGGTAACCGGTTCATAACACAATTTTATGTTTCCGTCCTAAAACAACTACAGCTTTTTTCTCGTTTTAGTCAAGACAAACTTTCAGCTTAATCTTAATCTTAGGAAGCTGAATCCCCTACTATGAATATGACGTCATCTGCGCCCATGTTTCAGATTTTTCAGCCCATCCAAGTGAACCCCTTCTCTATGGACATCATAGGTAGTATTCTTTGTCATTCAACATAATACCAAAAATCTCCCTAAAATGGACGGAAGAACTACAATAATTGGTAAACCTTATCAGAGAGACGGAGTAAGAATAAAAAGTTCTCAGCGTTCTTATGGAATAAGAATAATGATGTAAGAATTGACTCATCAATTACGAGGGACCAAAGGAACTGGATGAAGAGAAATCGAATTCAAAACTGCTTACATAAAACGAACGAATTTTTGGTAAAATTGCGGAAGGAAAGAGAGGAGTAAGGCTGTTTCAGATGTTTGGATTTCATTCGAGCGAGAAAAAAAACCCTACTCAGGAAAGAATGAATACCAACCCAACGTTGACAAGCAATACACAGAGAAGACATTCACAACAAAATGTTTATTTTCGATTAACTTATGTATTGTTTTTACATTTGACCAGTTCAAATAAGTAATTTTTTGAATCCTCAATATTTTATCATAACTGGTATCAATTTCGATACCTACTTTGCGGACGAAATATTCCATTATGGAAGACAAATCGACTGCAGTAGAAATTCGATTACGAATACCCACCTGCTAGGTTCTCTCTTTATACGACCAGATGGTTGTTTAATTCTGTGCCTTACTTCAATAGATTTTACGACTAAACAAGGCAGTTTTAATCGCCAGCCTTCGACGTAGCGCTTGTTATAGAAGTCGGGGCCACTGCCCGTAATGAATAGATGGGCCTAACGGGCAGCGTTGATTCCGCTAACCGCATCCATTCACCTGTTTCATATTCTCGTTGGGCGGATATAGGAATTTTTCCGATGAAATTTCTCGAAGTCACAAAACTGAATGAACTTCATAGCCTGTCAATGTACTCGAAGAAACCATAAGAACCATTCTCATGAAGTAAGGATTGGAAAAGTGGTTTTTCGATTTTTCACGGTGATATTGCTGCACTAAAAAGAAGGAAATGCATTATATCCTTCCAATTCTTGAAATGATTCAGCGAGCTTATTGGGGTAGTTGGCACGTTTTCCATCATTTCGCAAGCCGGAAATCCAGCCAGACGACCCTTAATTGAGGTATTTGAGGTTAGGGTTTTCAGTACATCCACTATTTCGTCGATTTACAAAGTTATAATTCAGAGAATTCATGTTTAAGAAAAAACCAGAATCCAGTTCACCTTTGCTACTAAGCGTTGGATAAATTCTTAAAACAGTAAGAGAAAAATTTAATACTGGGAATAATAAACAATGTTTTGAGGAAATTGCAAATTCTATCTGAGAATCAATAAATTGGCGTGTACTGCAACTTATCATAGTTGGCTACCATAAAGGTCAAGTTTTCCAAGTTTGCCTCCTTTCATAATTCATTGTATTTCATAGCTAAGGTCGTAGTACGAACGGACGAAACCATATCGAAAGCTGAAGACCACGACGAGCTCTAATGTGATGAAAAGACATACCTTCTGTAGATGTAGTCATGAAATTGGAAGTGGAACCAAATTTAAAAACTGCAAGTTGGAGTAGGCAGGAAAGGAAGCAAGCTGTTTCGGATGTTTACATTTCAGTTAAGCAAAACAAAATGGATACCTACCCAATGATGATAAGAAAAAGCACGAAGGAGACATAGGTACTGGAATGACATGAAGAAGAGATATCTTCAACTCGTACGCAAGGGTCATGTGCTTTAACAGCCTGAATTGAGTCCAAAATCGTGGGCCCTAAGGACATTGTGGACCTTAGCCACCTACTTCCACAAAGTTATACTTCATGTCAGCCCTGATATGCCAAGGAAGACTCCAGATGGTGCGTATTATTTTTATTGCAGCTCATGAATGTGACGGTCGATTTTCTTGATTAAACTTCCTGCCACGAAACTGAGTGTTACCTACTATCTTTAGTGACAACATTAATTTGTCTACCACACACACTCGTCTTCCTTTGCAAATTCGGAAGCAGAAATTAAACCTTACATCGCTCAAAAGAAGGAAGACGAAATATTAAAAAAAAAATACAGGCAGTTTCGCGAACGCCCCCAGGGCTCGTTAAAATTGGCACGCCAATCATTCCCGACCTTGGCGCACCTGCGGACTATTATTAAACTGATTTGTTGGTCCAACACGACGTCACATTAATGATTTTACCAGTTCAAGTGTTAGATAAGACGGAATTACTTCCTATCGGTACAAGAAGAAGAAGGTCCTTCCTACACAATGAGGAAGATGAATCGGTAATGAAAAACATCGAGATATCGCAGGTAAATAGGTAAGTAGATACCGACCGCTTATGACATCCATCCAAGTTCCTTAGATGATTATCATAAATATTCAAGATTCCTTTCCGTTATGAGGAAGTCAATCCAATGAAGTCGAATTATCTTACTCATAGCCAATAAATGTGTGATGGTGATGATGACATCATCACCATCCCTAACCACATTGTGGTTCATCGATATTTCTATGACAGCCTATGTTTACAGTTTTGACAATAAAACTAAATAGATTTTCGTGTATAGAGGTCAAAACTCCAATAAATAGCTACACTAAAGCTAAACCTAATAATAGCTACACCTAATATTTTAATATCCTCCACATGAACTAAAAGTAAAAAGTACGTAAAAGTAGGAAAATCACAAATAACTTGAAAGCGCAGTAATGTCGAGTCGTTAAGTACTATTTCTAAAGCAATTAATAGGTATCCTTCATGGAAATATTTAGAAAGCGCACTCTGTTGGTTTTCCTCAATGGCAGCCCGCTAATAATCCAACCAACTTTCACCACTTTCAGACGAAAAAAGTCAGCTATGGTGAGAGGTGATGATAAAACATAATTGTGCAACACTACTGGAGAACGGAGAGTGTTTTTATTAGCTTTCTACGATCATAGAATCGATTTTATTACTTAATATTGTATAAATTTGAATTAACGACAGATCCTTCTGCTGTAACGGAATTCAGGAAGGTAATGGGAAATCGGATAGATGGTGGGCATTTTTCACATTGAAACTACCTCACTAAACTGAGAACGAATCTGTGAATCTGAAAACAAGAGCTTCCTGATCATCTGAATCAGAAATAGTAGCTCCACAAAGCATTAATACAGATAAAGAAGTGACCTATGGAGATAATAATGTGCGTAACTGTGTGTGAAGTTTGCTGTGTACTAATACATAGCATTTACAGATTTAATTCAACCTTTTACACATTTATTTCAAGCTTTTCCAGATTTATTTCAACCTTTTACAAATTCAATTGAGCATTTTACAAATTCTATTAAATCTTTTACAAATTCTGTTCAACTCTCCACCAGAGGGGATGGATTTGGAAGTAAGTTGATTGGTTAGGAACATAAGAAGTAGGCTAGACGTAAGTGGGTAAGTAGATAAGAAAACATGACAGGGATGATTTACGGCTAGCGGTGTCTGGGCTAAAAGGAGTGGAGCCCAACAACATCAGGGTGATGGCTGCAACCTTGTCGTGGCGCGGGGTGTGGCGCGGGAAAAGTGCCAAGGAGTTGCGCGAGTTGGGCGTCTCAGTAGTCGTACTCCACGGTGTCACCAGACGCGTACTGCTCGGTTCATATTTGAACTGGTGGTCTTTTTAAAGAGGCACTTTCTTCCCTTCATCCCTCTCTCCCGCCACCACCTTCCTCATCTTCCTTCATCCCTAGGGCTGGCGTTTCTCCGAAATAAAAAAAAATTGAGTCTAAAGCAAGAGAAATACAATAGCCAAGAGGATCATGACTTATCTGACGTTATACGAGAAAGTGTGGCTTCAGATTCAGAAACTGCACAAGATTGCGCTAACTACGTGATGGACATGTTTCTCATTTCACCTGCCGCAACTACAGGGCAACCGTTACATAAGCTAAGCTAAATGTGTTGTTTTTCTTTATCATTAGATCAGTTGAAAGGTTGGGATGAGTTAAATGGTGGAGAGTTGAATTGAATTTGTAAAAGGTTTAATAGCATTAGTAAAAGGTAGAATTGCATTTGTAAAAGGTTGACATAAATCTGTAATTGCTATATTGGTAGAATATTCTTCTCACCACTTAGGTATAGATGAACGTAAACACTGTAGGTACTTTGCACCATAGGGAAACAATATAATTTTCAATCATTCAAAAAATCTACTTTCATGGAACACGGCGGTACCCTACCCTTAACAATTTATTGGAAACGGCACTGTACTCATTGCGAATTTGATGCACCTACATCAAGTTTGAAATTGTCATTAAAATTGCAAGTTTCAAAATTTATATCAACATTTATTGAATCTCAACGAGTGAGGACAATTTTTTCGTTTACTTTTCCTCGACTGGAAGAATTATTTAAAGTTTTTGCACAAGCGAAACGTATAATAATGAAATATACCAGGTAGTATTTGCCTTTCTGCAGGAAGAAGGTTACTGCAATAACTTCTAAAGGCAAGTTAAATGCAATCTACAATATTCGTTTCTCCATCTTCATTCGGTCAAACTATTACTGCGACTTGGCATGCGATTTCTCTATTTAATTTCCGTTCAAAAACGCGAAGTCAGTCAGGGTGGAGAACCTCGGAAAACCCAGAGAATCTCGGGCTTATTGTTGTTTACATTCGAAGCTACTTTTCTTCATTTGGACAAGTTAAGCCCCTTTAGAAATATGAGTTCATGGTATTCAGCCATTATCAGGAATCAGAAGGATAGTAAAGTTGTATCGCATGCTGATAACCAGAGCTCGGCAATGTATGCGAAATAAAACTTCAAAATATGCACGTAGATGCCCAATATATGCATTTGTACATATGCACGAAAAAATCCGAAAATATGCCTTCAAAATATGCGCAAGATAGTTGAACAATTGATTAATAAGTGGGAAACAAAGTCTTTTCAGTACATAGTTACTTGTATTTATTCAATTTTTTTGTAAGTACATTTTTATACAAAATCATTTTATACAATTTTTACAATAGTTTCACTCAGTTTTTAGACAAAACATGTAATTGTTAAAATATGTTAGCTTGTACTACCAAGTGCTTTTCCAAATTTTCAGTTGTAAAAGATTTTCTCAAATCGTGCAATAATAGTTTCAAACGGGAGAATGACCGCTCCACATCTGCTGAGACAATTGGTAGATATTTGAAAGACGCCACTTCTTGAGGAGTGTATGACCAATTGCTGGTGTTGGGTGAGTCGCCTTCCAACACTTACGCCAACACAACGACAGTTTTCCAGCCAGGATTTCGTTTGAGTACACACTCTAATTTTTCTCGAACGGTTTCACCTGTTTTTCCGGGCCATGATAACGCCTCCTCATTAGAGGAAATAGCGGACAAAACTGGAAAATATGGCTTTTGTCAAGAAATGCACATTATATGCACTTATACCAAAAACTGCGAATATATGCAAATATATGTACTATAAATTTAAATTTGGAGCGACCAAATGGCTTGAATATGGCATATTTGGGCTCCTTACAGCTTGGGCATATCGCAAAAAAATATGCAAATATGCAAAATGCCGAGCCCTAGTTATCAGAGTTGGCTGGCAAAAATACCGCAAGTAATTTTGATACGTACCTACAGGAGAAGGATAGGTATTTATCAGGCTATTTGGTAGATAAACAATAATGAGGAGAGTTTTTTATTGGTAGAGTTTTTAACATTACAGCAGTTTCCCATAACTGATCTTCTTCATACAGATGACACTTCAAACAAACTGAGATGATACGAGACAAAGATATCAGAAGAACCTCAAACGTTAATGGCTCAAGAAAAAGAAGAAGATTGGAGTAGTCTATAAGGTATAATATACCTTATAGACTACTCCTTTCTTTAGAGAAACATTACTCCTTACCTTATAGACTACGTTTCTTTAGGACGATGGCCAGGTTACATATTATGTAACCTGGCCATCGTCCTAAAGAAACGTTGAGAAAACCGGTAGTCTTATTCCTAAACAGAAATACACACCCCATTAATATGAAGAAAAAAGTTTTCACTTTATATGATGCGAGCCACTATTGGCATACCATACGACCGGTCGCAATTAGTTTAAACACACTCGTTGAGGTCTTTATAGAGGAAATAACGTCAATGCAAACAACCTCTTATGTTCCAAAGAACGAGAATAGGTTGTATGTAAATTTTGGACTGTTAGCATAAATATCATAGAAACGGTAGTTTGAAGAGAATGGATGATAGTTACGCCTAATTAGGACCGCTCGTCTGAAATATTAACGAGAACGGAGAGGGTAACATGAAGAGGGAAATCGGTTCCAGAAACAAGCCCAATTGTTACTGATGTCATTTACCATGACTAGCTGTGGCTGAAGAGAATTGGCGACGTCGGGCATTAGGCCTACTATCTGCAATTTTCGGATTTCTTGTATACGATTTGGTAAAGTTCTCAACGACTGTGTAAATTTATTGAAAAATTATTAATTTCCTAGAATATAACTGACTTAGAATACCTACCTACGTCGACATAATTTAGATATTATTAGGAAGGATAAAATAACGAGTAGAGGGCATAATATGAAGGGTCTCTAAGTTTATTATGATTCAATAACTTTTATTGTTTTTTTTTCTATCTCACCCTTTAAATTAGGCAGATACTATAAGTTGTCATTGGTTCAGTAACAGAGCTGGCCTGATAAGGGAAGTAAGTGCAAAGTCGCCAAATCAACTAAAGCAGTCCGTGCATGTAGAAGAGGTCTCTACAGGAAACTAAGGATTTATTAGGGGTCCATTCTCGTTCGACCATTGTAAGTTCTATTCTGCCGTGTTATAGAATAACGACTCATCATCATTGTTAACGAAAATGGGATGTTCTTGTAGCCCCCTCATTTTTTGGCCTGTTCTTTTTGATGGTGAAGTCCAAACTTTAAAATTCGATCTGAAAGTGGGGGTAATTTTGATCGGAAAATCGCGAAATTTCCCGATGTTAAGGAGAAACGCCTCAAACACGCGGTTTGAAGATGAAATGCCTCATATCATGAATCAAAATGACTCAAGTAATTGTTTACTAGCGCATAATTTGAAGGAGAAACGCCTCCTGTGACCGATTGAGAGAGAACACTGATTTATCACAATCGAAAGCCCAGATTTCGCTCAAATTTGAAGAGCAACTAGGAGGTACCAAGACGATAATTTCGAGATGTCAGCTAACAATCACTACTTCTAATACTGAAAGTCGTGGTTGTCTGCGTTAAATCGTTCTCTCGGAAAATGGCCATCATGCAATTGATCTCAACGTTTTCATGGTGAATTGAGGAAAGTGGCTTTACAAACTGCAAGTAACTAAGCGACGATTATGTATGACAGTAGGCGAAAATGCGCAGAACTGAACTCTTGTTTATCCTGAAATAAACGTGACAGAGACAAAACCGATATCGGTGTTCAATATGGAAACGGCCCTGTCTCGCAAATGGCAATAATTAGGTCAAGTGATTGTATCCGTTTGATTCCTACGCATCGTTTTGACATGAAAGAGATAATTAACATGGTTTTCAAGAATATTGAGGAAAATCTTAAGACGTACAGCGATTCCCCGAGAAAAAATGCCTCAAGTTTTCCAAAGTCAATTTTCTTTTTTTAACGGGTTGTAAAATAGACTAAAACATAAATAAATTAATGTGATAATAATTTCTCAAAATTCAGGTTTTTAAAGACATTTTGAGATAGAAAAGCCAAGTGGGTTTGGCACGTAGCTTCCTCGTATTCATAACCCGATTGTTTAGATAATCCAATGCGTTGTGGGTAATCTCAAAACATCCCCAAATAGGGGACCGCCTAGGTACTCCAAACCGCGTAATCCCTGAAAATTTCATCGATCTCGGATGGAAGATGGAGAAGTTACGTCTGTTATAAGGAATTCACGCAGTGGCTCCTTTCAGTCCGGAGTCGATGATCTTTATAGGGGACCAAAACACGCCTGAAAATATCATCAAAATTGGTCAGGGTTAGTACTGTTTAAACTAAGGTTTTAAACACTATTTTAACCAGAGTTTTGAAAAACGGGTTGTTTTAAAACATTTCTTTTATGGGGTGTTTCAAACTGGACCAGTAGGAGGAAAATGACAACGACCTCATTCGAAATGAGCAACAAAAAACATGATAGGAACAAAAGAACACACTAGATTTCAATTCAAGTCTGTAGTCGGAATGACAAGTTGGATATCACCAGCCTGGAAAATTTCGAAAATATAAATCTACGTGTGTTCATGTTTTTGGTTTATTTTTTCAATAATGAACCTTTGGAATCGACCATGAAAAAAAAAGTCACACTTTTTAACACTTCTTCAAAATTTGTTGGTATACGTTTCAAGGTACGTAGAATCCAAAAATCGAATGAAAATGTTTCCGTCCATCCACCGTACGCGGCACTTTCCTCAGTTCCCATGGACCGAATTTGATGAAATTTGGTATATGGGCTCCATTTGGGGTCCAGTTGTGTTCAGAAGCTTTTGGTTGATGTCAGTCAGCTCTAAGGGTTGAAAAATAAGAGTTTAAATATTGAAAACGCCCTAGCTCAAAACATTTTGGCATAAACGTATAGTTTTTCCATCAATTTAAGATAGTATTGAATTTTTAGAATCGAATGAGACCACCCGGAGCTCTGTAGAACCAACCGTTCGCTCCCTATGAGAACTTAAGGGTTGGACTTACGATAAATCAGAAACACGAGTGTGAATCGCAAAAGAGGCCTAATCTCCGTTCAAATTTTAGCTGACCAAAATGCGACTGCCGTTTGTTTATTTGAGTTGTAATCTGTTTTGCGTCCTTAGCAACCAGTAATCAAAATTAGTCTGCCAGAGTAGCGGAAGCATTGCTATCACTTTTCAAGGTTGAAAAAAAGTTCTCCAAAATCAAAATTTCCACTAGCGTTTTACATTCCAGGCCTTCCTAAACAATTTTGGTTCCGTGTCGGTCATAAAATCCTTGTAAAGGGCAAAAGTATACGAAGTTATAGTAAATTGTCCCCTGTTGGAGTACTGCAACGTACTTCTAGATTGATGTTTTGAGATTAGCTACAATGCATCGGCTCATCTACACAATCGGGTTATGGATACGAGGAAGCTATGTGCCACACCGACTTGGCAGACGTTATTCAAATGTAAGTGCGGTCAGGAAGTACTGGAATGAATTCACCTCCTCAAAACATTAATTCCGTTATACTTCTCAATAGAATATTCATATAACAATGTCCTCCTTAGTATGAACATACCCAACCTCATGATATTGGTGATCCAGCTGTGATCGCGATGATTAACCTCCAGTCTACGTAAAGAGCTTAACGCTGACAGTATCCGCTTTTTCCGTTGCACTGTTACTCACAAACACTAAACTCGCGAATCGTAGGCGAAATGACCATAACCCGCACCGCCAGATCGTTTTTGGCCCGAAATAGGGGTGATAATTACGGCACTTCATTCGGAATGTAGCTACTCGGAAATCTATCGACAAAACATTCAAGGTAAAAGCAAAACAACCCAGCAACCCCTTCCGTCACCGGGCGCAAACAATCACAGAAAAATCGGTACTTGAATCAAGAAGAGTAAAACCTACATGGATCTAATTATTCAACACCTAATCACAAATGTATGATCAAGACGCGACGCGGGAGGAAATGAAATATGAAAGTCATACGGGAAAAAACCGTTACTTCAGTTTACATTGAGAAGAGATGCAAAGATAGTGGCATACCTGTAGGAACCATACCTGCTAGATGTGGTCACAAACGCTTGTGAGCGGGTAATGGTCATGGAGGAACTATCTCTTATCATCCCCAGTTTGTTGGATTTCATACTTTGATACCTATTATAGTATTTATCTTTTAATTAAACCTCTTCCTGAACAATTTTGTTTCCGTGTCTGTCTGTCTGTCATGGAATCATTGTAACGGGCAAAACTATCGAAGTAATCGTCCGATTACGATGAAATTTTCAGGTATTGTGCGGGTTGGCGTGAAGATGGTCCCCTATGAAAATCGCTACCCTCGGACTAATAGTTGCCACTGAGCATGCGCAAACGTGAATTCCTCGTAATAGCCATAACTTCTATATTTCTCATCCGAAATCAAAGAAATTTTCAGGGATAATGCAAATTGGGGTTTAGATGGTCCCCCATTCTCTAACCATATTAGACGCCCTTAATACATAGAATCAATGAGATTTCCTTTCTCAAATATGCTTTTTCAAGTTCGTAGGTAACTCCTCAATTTATAAGATGCAACATAATCAGCAGAACTGAGCACGTACAAGCAAGCGCAAACTGCGCGTATCTTCTTTTTATGTATCGAATGAGAATCTTCATTTTTTGTTTAAGAAATTTCATAACAACAACCTCGAACCTAATCAACTTTGAGTGGGCAAATAGGTAGGTAATAAGTTCCTTCTCAATGCTCAACAAACTCAAAAATCAAAATTTGATTAAATTTAATTTAATGGGTGCAATGAAGTATCTTAACCACCAATTTGTTACACGATTTTGATGTGTTCCTTACGCTGTATCCCGCGGTGAAGTTAGTGTTTCCAATCACTGGTCGAAATTACAATTTTGAGTGAGTTTTGGAGGATTTTCAGTTCCAAAATCCGAGAAGTTTATAGAGGATGAGAACCAGAATTTTGAGGATCGTTGGGGCAGGCTTCACGACGATGCTCAACAATTTCTTACTCGGAAATCCTCGACTATTAAGGGACATTTAACACTGATCACGAATATACCATGAATGAGGGTCATTAAACAGTTTTTTCAAACTGTTATTTCCGTCACGATTATTGTGCACTAATTTGATCTGAAAACTTTATTTTTATTGTTATAAGAGGTCGCCACTGAAATCGCAGAACATTTTTAATTATTTTCTAGACAACTGAATTAAGCAACAAGACGAAGTAAAGCTTTTTGGCAGGTAGTTTCGATTGTTAACGTAATATAGTAGCTCGATGAACTCTCTGGTGAACAACGATTCTACCAACAATAACAAAATGAAAGCTAAGTACTCTCCTGAGTACAGTTTCCTGATCAGGTGGAAATCTTCAGCAAGACAACAAAGTCGAAGAGGCTTGAAATGAAGTAGTCAGACCATACCATCCAAGAATACTATTACTATTGCAGTTTTCCACCGTGTGGTACAATTTCATTGGAATGCTTATCGAATAAAATCACTCGCGACGAGATTGAGGTTGCCCATTTTAATAAAAAATGGAGTTAAAAAGATCGTTGTCGATTTCCACGAAAATAATGAGTTACAAGTTAAATCGATATCGACGGTTAGGTCATCATCTGTAACAAACAATAACCTGTTTATTCAAGTTGTTGTTTGTTACTGATAATGACCTAGCAGAGCCGTCAAAATCGATTTAGCTTGTAACTCATTGTTTTCGTGGAAATAGACAACGATATTCTTAACTCCGTTTTTATTATTTATTGGAGTAGTAGCAGAAAACTACAAATTACGTTTGAGAGTTGTGAACACTGGCTGAGATCACGGTTTTAGAACAGGTAATATCATTCCTACGAATGATCGTACTTGGAGTTTTTGGACAGTTCTACCCTACAGATAGGGAGAATCAGAAAATCTTCCTTCTCCTGATCAAAACTCTATGGTACAATCTTGATGACATTCCCAGAGATTGTGCGGTTTGGCATTTAGAAGGCCGATTTTGCTCAAACTTTGAGGATAGATGGTTGAGGGATACTTCAACAACCACTAGGTACTAAGAATTTCAAGGCGAACCGATATGAAAGAGCTACTGACTATAATGAAGAATTGTCAACTATCGGGACTGGGTCATCCAAAAATATACGCCGTTATTGCCTAACTTTCGGAAAATATATTTCCATCATCAGAAGTTGAACAATCATTTTTAAACTTATGTGATTGTGAACACCGTCTGCGATCATAATTTATAAAAAGGTAATAGTTTATCAATTTTTGAGTTTTTGACGGTTCTGCCTCCTGTCTGGAGGAGGGAAATCTTCTCCAGAACACAATCTCGATGACATTTCCAGCAATAGTGAAGTTTGGCCGCTGGAAGGCCGATTTTGCTCAAAATTGGAGGATGAATGGTTGAGGGTTAGGAGATACGTCCGAATCCCCCAAGAATTGCAAGGAGAACCGAACATTAGGAGGTGAAGATCACGTTCTATTATAGGGAATTCAGTGCCTAGAAATTGAACAATCATTTTTAAACTTATGTTCGTGATTGTGAACAAAATCTGTGGTCATAATTTATAAAAACGTAATATTTTATCAATTTTTGAGTTTTTGCCTCCTGTCTGGAGGAAGGAAATCTTCCCCTTCCTTCTCCAGAACACAACTCAAAAGAATCCAATCTCGATGACATTTCCAGCGATAGTGAAGTTTGGCCGCTGGAAGGCCGATTTTGCTCAAAATTGGAGGATGAATGGTTGAGGTTTAGGAGATACGTCCGAATTCCCCAAGGCAACCGAACAGTAAGAAGTAGGAGGTGAAGATCACGTTCTATTATAGGGAATTCAGAGCCTAGAAGCTGTAGTGCCTAGGCTGTTCGTGATTGTGAACACCATCTTTGATCATAATTTATAAAAAGGTAATAGGTACCTACCTATTTTATCAATTTTTAAGTTTTTGAAGGTTCTGCCTCCTGTCTGGAGGAAGGAAATCTTCCCCTTCCTTCTCCAGAACACAACTCAAAAGAATCCAATCTCGATGACATTTCCAGCGATAGTGAAGTTTGGCCGCTGGAAGGCCGATTTTGCTCAAAATTGGAGGATGAATGGTTGAGGGTTAGGAGATACGTCCGAATTCCCCAAGGCAACCGAACAGTAAGAAGTAGGAGGTGAAGATCACGTTCTATTATAGGGAATTCAGAGCCTAGAAGCTGTAGTGCCTAGGCTGTTCGTGATTGTGAACACCATCTTTGATCATAATTTATAAAAAGGTAATAGGTACCTACCTATTTTATCAATTTTTAAGTTTTTGAAGGTTCTGCCTCCTGTCTGGAGGAAGGAAATCTTCCCCTTCCTTCTCCAGAACACAACTCAAAAGAATCCAATCTCGATGACATTTCCAGCGATAGTGAAGTTTGGGCGCTGGAAGGCCGATTTTGCTCAAAATTGGAGGATGAATGGTTGAGGTTTAGGAGATACGTCCGAAGTCCCCAAGGCAACCGAACAGTAAGAAGTAGGAGGTGAAGATCACGTTCAATTATAGGGAATTCAGAGCCTAGAAGCTGTAGTGCCTAGGCTGTTCGTGATTGTGAACACCATCTTTGATCATAATTTATAAAAAGGTAATAGGTACCTACCTATTTTATCAATTTTTAAGTTTTTGAAGGTTCTGCCTCCTGTCTGGAGGAAGGAAATCTTCCCCTTCCTTCTCCAGAACACAACTCAAAAGAATCCAATCTCGATGACATTTCCAGCGATAGTGAAGTTTGGCCGCTGGAAGGCCGATTTTGCTCAAAATTGGAGGATGAATGGTTGAGGTTTAGGAGATACGTCCGAATTCCCCAAGGCAACCGAACAGTAAGAAGTAGGAGGTGAAGATCACGTTCTATTATAGGGAATTCAGAGCCTAGAAGCTGTAGTGCCTAGGCTGTTCGTGATTGTGAACACCATCTTTGATCATAATTTATAAAAAGGTAATAGGTACCTACCTATTTTATCAATTTTTAAGTTTTTGAAGGTTCTGCCTCCTGTCTGGAGGAAGGAAATCTTCCCCTTCCTTCTCCAGAACACAACTCAAAAGAATCCAATCTCGATGACATTTCCAGCGATAGTGAAGTTTTTTCTCCGCTGGAAGGCCGATTTTGCTCAAAATTGGAGGATGAATGGTTGAGGTTTAGGAGATACGTCCGAATTCCCCAAGGCAACCGAACAGTAAGAAGTAGGAGGTGAAGATCACGTTCTATTATAGGGAATTCAGAGCCTAGAAGCTGTAGTGCCTAGGCTGTTCGTGATTGTGAACACCATCTTTGATCATAATTTATAAAAAGGTAATAGGTACCTACCTATTTTATCAATTTTTAAGTTTTTGAAGGTTCTGCCTCCTGTCTGGAGGAAGGAAATCTTCCCCTTCCTTCCCCAGAACACAACTCAAAAGAATCCAATCTCGATGACATTTCCAGCGATAGTGAAGTTTGGGCGCTGGAAGGCCGATTTTGCTCAAAATTGGAGGATGAATGGTTGAGGGTTAGGAGATACGTCCGA
This sequence comes from Apolygus lucorum, assembly GCA_009739505.2. Classification (NCBI taxonomy): domain Eukaryota; kingdom Metazoa; phylum Arthropoda; class Insecta; order Hemiptera; family Miridae; genus Apolygus; species Apolygus lucorum. The sequence goes on from CM019182.2 coordinate 42,598,480, forward strand.
ATTCCCCAAGGCAACCGAACAGTAAGAAGTAGGAGGTGAAGATCACGTTCTATTATAGGGAATTCAGAGCCTAGAAGCTGTAGTGCCTAGGCTGTTCGTGATTGTGAACACCATCTTTGATCATAATTGTTATAAATGTAATATTCTATCGATTTTTGAGTTTTTGACGGTTCTGCCTCCTGTCTGGAGGAGGGAAATCTTCCCCTTCCTTCTCCAAATCACAACTCAAAAGAATCCAATCTAGATGACATTTCCAGTGATAGTGAAGTTTGGCCTCTGGAAGGCCGATTTAACTCAAATTTGGACGGATGGTTGAGGGATACTTCCAAAATCACAACATCAAGACGAATGAGCCACCGACTACTAAGAAATCGACACGTTCCGAAGGGAACTCCCATGCAATAATTTTTAAACCAACAATTTCAATATGTCCATCGCTGATCTTGAAATTTCGAAAAACTCGAATTGGGAATAGATAATCAAATAACGCATTCGCCATTCAAAATGCCGGTGATTACGAACCTGATGAACAAAATTGACAACAAATTCTAAGATAACGCCACCAATTTTCTACGTTTAGTAGTTACCTACTCAAAACATTAACCAATTTTGCTGATAGTGAACTAGGTAGGTGCCGAAAATGTAGTCAGCTCCTATCGGTCCCTCTTGAAAGCATCTCACCACGAACTGAGGACGTTGGAATTTGGATGCTACGGAAACGATAAATTAATTTTACAACTGAACTACAAAACTTTGCTTACCTCTTCACGTCGTTTCAACCACCGTCCACAAGGGCTTTCCTCCAAAACTTCACTCTCGTCCTCGGAATCTTCGCCGCTCTCCCTCTGGCTTTTCCTCTCCGGACGAGCCTTACCGCTAGGCATCTTCGACCGTTGGAAAAGCTTGCCGAAACCACCGATCAAACAAAACAACGGTAACGTTTCGACGAGGGGAGTCCTTTTACAGAGTCAGACGAGAGGGTTTGGGCATTTGGAATCCGAATAAATCGATGTGAGACAGCTCCCGGTGAGGTAAATAAACGAACACTCGAGGAACGAACACCAGCGCGGTTGATAAACTAGGGAGTAGATTCGAATTTCAGAGAATTCAAACGTCGCGACAACAAATTCACTGGATATTTATCGAACGGCAAAACGTAAAAACCCTACAGGCTACAACAGTCAAGATGATGCTGAACATCCCATGAGCTGCTGAACTCGACTTCGACTAGCACCGTTGCACGTACGACTCCTTTTTGTTGGTTACAGTTGATAAGTAACGTGACATTGAACAGAGGCCTCTGCCGTCGCTCCAGTCTGGCCAACACGTTCAATCCATTTTCCCGCAAATTTCACTTCTTGTCGCGTTTGCAATGTACGAACGGCTCAAACGAAAAGTGACTAATAGAACTGAGGATTTTTTTTGGTAGAGTTAACTTTGGAGAGAGCGGTCATCACAAATTTCGGATGATTTCGACTCGTTTGAAGACATGACAATCCCCGCTTCGGCTCCAAGGAGAATAAATGAATCTCTAGTTACTCATTTGGATTTTTTATAATTATAGCTACGGCCAATCTACATAATTTTACTGTTATAACGCGGAATAAGGCATGAAGTGGACTCTGCCTAAGCATTAGTACTAAAATATCCCAACAGAGAGCTCTGTATACTTCAGTATTTCCCGCTCAATTCTGTATGAAACTTCAAACTTTCAAGATACCGTTCAAACACGACCCGACGTAGATCAGGAGGAGAAAATGTTCTCCGTAGTTGTACAGAGCAAAAACCACTTTTTCTGTAGATTTTTCCCAGAAAATCAGTAAATTACGCAGAAAGTCGGTAAAATTGCCATCAAAACTCGGTGGAAAAATAAGCTGACATTCCTTATTTTTATTCCTCAAAGATATTTGTCACTAATATTTTGTCACTTTTTGCTTTAACGCTTGTTTCATTCATTGTAGCATGTGTTCATTAATCGATCAAATTTCAGTGATACTACGTTGTACTTCACATAGAAGCCATACTAAAAATTCTGTCAAGTGTGTGTGGCACATAGATAGATAGATAGATAGATCTTTATTCTTTGTCTACAAGGACATGAATGCGTCAGATAAAGTACAAATTGATTAAATGGAAGTATAATACATAGGTAATTAAAAATTAATAGTAGGTGTTATAAACAATGTTTTTAAAATGAGGAACTCGTGTGCTTTTCGTTGCTTATAATGCAGCCCGTTCCATGTACAAGAGAGGGATATGAAGAATAAAAAAATGTGAAAAAAATGTGTGGACCCAGCCGGGCAGCCCGGCCGGACCCACCCACCTTGACGGCTCCCGGGGTTGCCTCTTATCACTAGGAGGCAACCCTAACATAGCTTCCTCGTATCCATAACCCAGCATAATCAGCATTTATGTCCATCTGGCTGCTTGGTACCAGGGTCCGAGATCCGACCTCAGACATTGGGGGGGAACAAGGCTGATTCTCTTTGTCCCAGGAATGATGGAGGGAGCATTGTACCTCCTCTGGCTATGCCATCAACCGGCGCTTCTCCTCTCCATGTAATGGTGAATTTTCTTTGCACAGCGATGGCCGAGAGATTTGATTATTTTTAAACCCACCACTACAATGCCTCTGCGCTTATGACTAGGATTATCTAAAGTTTCACTTACCGTGTTCGTTACGAGTAGCAGGGATGGGTCAGCACGAGATGGCGTTGGTGACGTTGACTAGGTGTCCCTCTGGGATCACCAAAAATGTTTTACCTTCGTCTATTTAATTTGGTAAATACCTATGCTTTCTAAAACCTCTTTTTTCTGTCTCGTTATTGTGTAATAATTTGTGTTTTATTGTAAACTAACTTTTCTTTCTGTTACAGGTTCTTCAAGATGAGAATAAACAATGACTAGGGACTAAGATACCCTTTTCAACTTGGTAAGTATAATCAGAATGGTGAGGGTCCAAAAGGGACTTAACCTCCAAACTAGTGACCACGTGGTGATCCGGAACGTTACTGAACGTTAAAAAGAGAAAAGTCCTTTGGACGACAATACATGAAAAGGAACAATTACCAAGGAGGAACAATAAAATTATCAGTACAATGGTGATTTTAAGTTTACCGGTATGAGCTTTATGAGAGAGAATCCGTTGGGTGTGGTCCTGGGGATGCGTAGGTTGCAGCTTGGTTGTCTTGAGGGCTCTAGGAGGGCGAAACGTATACCAGAGTCTCTTGGGGATCAATGGCTGATACAGAATGTTCAATTTGGCTTTAAAATGTTCAAGGTGGGCTCTAAGCAACTGATTTTCACTGACTTGTACTGACTTCACTTGTTACGGAACACCATTTCCTTACCTCCGGAACACGGCTTCTAGGGTGTCGGCTCTAAGCAAAAAGAATATGGGTGGTGAGTGGCTCGATCATGACACGACTGAGGCTTCACGAGCGCGTCGCCCCAGCCGTGCCCTCCCCCATGTGACCTCCACACTCCGTCACTTCACAGCGCTGTTCCGTCCAGTGCTGCTGCCTGGTGGCCCGCCCGCAATCTCGACTTCCATGTGTTCGGCCTCGCATGGAAGACCCCACTTCAACTTGATTTTCGGGATTGCTGGTGGTGGTGGTTCCTGTGACGGCTCGTCACACTCCTCTCTTCCCTGAAGGCCTATGCCCTCATCGGCTTTACGCCGTCCCTGGGGGGGTCACCGGTGGCAAAGGCAGCGGTAGGTCCGGTCTTGATTCCATCAGCGTACATTCGTACCTCCAGCGGTGGCACCCCGTACAGTCAGCGGGTCGTGTCTTCCGATGCTCCCTCAACTTGCACGGCATGGGATGGTCCGGGTGGCCCATTGGAAACTTTCGACACTTGGCTATGAGGCGATTCCAGAAAGTTTTGCAGCTCTGGCACCTGAAGCCCGTCATCAGTCTCTCTGGTTTCCCGCAGATTGGGCAGTCGCATAGAATCAGCTTTGGTGAGGCTTCTGGCGTTGCTGCGTTGCTTTTCCGCGACAATGGCGAAAATGGTGGCGCCATTTCGTCTCCGATGTCTGCTTGCCCTTTACCTTCGTTCCCACACACCATCTCCGACTCCCGTTCTGAATGCTCCGGTGTCGATACAGCATTTGGCATTGGTGGTGGTCCCTCGATGTGGCAGGACTCGTTAGGATCCTCAGTGTCGTCCTCATCGCCTCCCACGCTCAGTCTCTCCTGCAGCGTCCGCACTTGGTACTTCAACATCGAGTTCAGCTCCAATTTCCACAGGGCCCGTTTGCTCGAGCCGTGGGACGCCGTTGCGTGGCCCTAGCCCTGAATGTAGACCAGATAAATGATCCTCCTGTTAGGACTCGGGTGGTCATCCACTCTAGGATGAAAAGTGGGTAACCAGCCCGAATCAGATCCTTGGCTGACTTGCCATGCCATATCCCTCGCCTGGTGATAGTTGCTCCAATCACCTTTAGTTGGTTTCGCTGAATGTTTGCGAGTGGTTCTGTAGCCTCTGGTAATGCGTCAACTTCAGACCATTCCACTCAGTGGTCAGAGCCAGAGACCACTGAGACATTAATGATGAAAGCTCTTCTTGGTGTTACTACCAAGAGGTCCGGACGATAACCTCGCTGTTGAAGTGTGGCTCAGAGTACCGGAGACAAGTTATAGCCATACTGTCCTTTACGACGAGCATACCTAGCAGTCTAGTAGGTTCAGGGCAGAATTACGACGGGCACACCTGGGTCTTACCATAGCTGAGCAAATATGGAGCACATGCGAGGCTGTTATTACATATATGAGATCGTGGTCCCAAAATCGCAACAAACGTCTAGAAAATAACGACAAGAAATGAATGGGAATGTAGGAACTATTGGACAAAAACAGAAAGATTTCTTGGACGAACTGACTTCAGCCAAAAGTTTGGGCTCCTTCAAAACTATCGCGCATAATTTTCACGTTATATTTCAGAGCGACAATCCATTTTGACGCCAGGGTGACGCGGTTCCAAGATTTCGTTTACTGGCTGTCAATTAGGGACAAAATTCGCTCAAAATTTGCAATGTGAGACGGGACAGCGAATAAAAACTGAGCCATTTTCAGAAGCTCTGACGAGCCAGCAGCGTCAACGGTTTTGAAAAATGCCAACCATTTTCGGTGTGGATTGTTCGAAGATTTTGTAAGAAAAAAAGACAAAATGGAGTAAGGACATTTTGTAAATTTTTGAAAAACAACGAGGCCAGGACAGAGATTAACAGGACATGTCCTTTCAATACAGGACGTCTGGTAACCCTAGTGAAAGAAAAGTTCTAGTTGACATAAATATAATACCCATGCTCTTCTCATCAATGGAGAAATTCGATTTTGGTTGTGAGTGTTTTTCTTGAAAATTTGAGTCCTTTCTCAAAACAATTTGTCCTAGGTAACCCCATGCAGAAAAATCAATATTTTTCGTACTTGAATTTTTGAGGCCATTCAATGGCTTGAATGAAAGAAACTCGCAACCAGGTGGACAATTTTTTAAATTAGATTTTTTTAGGTATTTTTTGCATTTTGATTTTCATTTTGCTATTAGGGTTTTTGTGTGGTAAGGACCAAAGTATCGATAAGAGTAATCATACTCGACACTACATTATCGATACCAAAAATACTTGGTATCGAAAGAAAATATTTGATACTTTACTGGTATCGAACGTCCCTACGATCAGCAGAAGATTGCTATGCATCGGTTATAAATGTAACGTGATATAAACTATGTAATTTAATCGTACAAACAAAAAAAGCTGCAAATTATTACACAAAGGCTTATTATTTTTCTATATAGATCACTCGTCTGCAAAGAACACGGCTTTGGCAATATCACCACCAACCAACTTGAAAGAAAAACTTCAATTTTGAGTGGGATTACAAATTTTTTGTTGTCGATTCCAAAGGTTTATTATTGAAAATAATAAACCAATTATAGAAATAAGAGATAATGAGGGAATTGAATAAATCAACAATTTGAAATCAGTAGAAAAAATAAAATATATTTCAGGCAGCGAGCCCTTGAATAAATTATATAAATACAAAATGAACCGTATAAATCTCTGAACACTTAACTAAGACAAGCTAATAACAGAATGGCCAAAACAAGTAGAAATCAGATGGCAGCATTAAGTCGGCGAAGCCAAAACCTCCATGTCGTCGCGACACGTGGGTATGTACAGCGTGACACACGTGTGCTCCCAGATGTCTTGAGGGTACTTTTCTTCCGAGGTCCAAGCTCCTGTTCCCAGATCGTAACATTCTGTCACAGCTGAAACCAGAAGGAATTCTCATATTTTAGATAGGTGGTCATCTTGAAACAAAAACGCTACAAATTATTACACAACGGTTTATTATTTTTCTGAATTGATCACTCGCCTGCAAAGAACAAGGCTTTGCCATTGTTACCAGCAACCAACATGCATTTCGGTCAGCTGAAATTTGAACGGGGGTTAGGCCTCTTTTGCGATTCACACTCGTGTTTCTGATTTATCGTAAGTCCAACCCTTACGTGCTCATGGGGAGCGAACGGTTGGTCTCATTCAATTCTAAAAATTCAATGCTATTTTTAATTTATAAAAAAAGCAATCTCTTTATATAGGGAGTTTTTGAGCTACGGCGTTTTGAAAATTTCAACCCTTATTTTTCTACCCTTAGAAGTGATTGATGTCAACCAAAAGCTTCGCGGCACAACTAGACCCTAAATGGAGCCCAAATGCAAGATTTCATCAAAATCTGTCCATGGGAACTGAGAAAAGTCCCGCGTACGGCGGACGGACGGGAATTTTTCAATAATAAACATTTGGAATCGACCAAGAAAAAACTATTTTAACCCCCCCCCCCCCCCCAAACATTTGTTGGTTTACGTTACAAGATAAGTAGAATCCAAAAAACGAATAAAAATTTTGCCGTACGCGGCACTTTTATTGTTGCCAAGGAACGATTTTCATGAAATTTGGCATATGAGCTCCATTTGAGGTCTAGTTATGCCCGGAAACTTTTGGTTGATGTCAGTCACATCAAGGGTTGAAATTTTGAAAACGCCCTAGCTCAAAAACGTTTTATATGAATATATTGTTTTTTCATCAATTTAAGATGGTATTGAATTTTTAGAATCGAATGGGACCACGCAGAGCTCTGTACGACCAACCGTTCGATCTCTACGAGAACTTAACCCATTTCCGGCCACTGATGCGTTTTCGAATCGATTTTTTTTTTTAATATTGAAAATAGTGGTAAATCTTCGTGGAAGAATTTTTTCTCGTTCATGCTGTTCCTATACTCTTCAAAAAAATTCTTCGACATTCGGGACCTCGATGCGACTTTGGATTTTTTTAAAAATTTTTTAAGGAGGCTTTTTGGCCGAAAGCATGATTATGGTGGCTCAAATTCGATCCTGGGCGATTGAGCGTTCTGGGCCACGAGTCGGATAAATCACATCGATTTGGAAGACTGAGGCCTCTTAAATCCTATTAAAATGTGAAATTCATAAAATTTGGAGTATTTTCGCTCTTAATTGGTGAGCAAATTATGCCTTATTTCGTCCGCCATTCTTGTGAAAGAGTTCATCCTCCTATTCTCACTTCTCTGTTATTTCCACCCTTGGCTTGAAATGGGTTAAGGGTTGGACTTACGATAAATCATCGTTTCTTCGAGTTAACTTCAGTTTTGCGTCCATTTTTTTGATTTTCGGATTCTACGTATCTTTTTTTTTTTTTTTTTTTTTAAACTTTTTATTGGCTTTGAAAGAGATTTCATACAGCCGCATTACGACAGGTGTGATAACATTACAAGGTTACAATACAATTGTTTTTAGTTCATGAAAAATAATAATAATATGACTGTAGGTAATATATTTAAACTGAAATGTTCTTTTCTTTCATAAAATTATAAAGCCGTATCATGGTCTCGCTGTCACCCTCCATGAGTATGGCATCCAAGTTGAAGGGCCGACTTATATTTGGCTGGATGTTCCGCAGGAACTCCTCTCGTCGATCGCGATGGGCTGGGCACTCCAGAATCAAGTGCTCAGCGGTTTCCTCTGAAACTAGGCAGTGTCTGCAGACAGGTGACGTGGTGTTGCCGATTTTGTACTGGTATGAGTTTGTGTTGGTATGTCCGGTTCTCAATCTCGATATTATTCGGTAAAATGTTTTTGGATTTATATCCGTGATACTCTGGAACCAACTGTATTTCTTTGGAGAAGGGAAAAGGCTTTTGTATCGATTGCCTGCGTGATAGGCCAGGTGTTTTTTCTTCCAGCGGCTCAACATTAGGGTGTTAGCGAAGGGCTTAAGGTCTGAGCTAGGATAGCTGTTGGAAGGTGCTGGTTCTGGGAGGATCGCAGCTCTTTTCGCTTCAGCATCGACTACGTCGTTACCTGTTATTCCTGAATGGCTCTTTATCCAGCATAATATTATTTTTCGTCCCCTACTTTTCAGTGTGCATATTTGTTGGGCTATTGCTGCCTCTATTCTAGTGAGCCGGGAGGTGAGTTTCAAATTTTCCAATTTCGATACTACGCTTTTTGAGTCTGTCATGATCACTATTTTTGTATGTATGAAGTTATTGGTTGTTACATATTGGAGCGCCTGAAGAATAGCATAACTTTCTGCAGTGTAGATTGAGGATTTGTTCCAAAGGCTGAATGCTCTGGTTTCCTCGTTGGTGTAGTCAAAGAAAGCGCATCCAACATGGCCACTGTGGAGTGAGCCATCTGTGAAGATAATTAAGCCATTGGGCCACTTGGATAGGGTTAGTTCCTGGAATCGTTGAGGGTTTGAACGGAGGCCAACATAGAATGAGTTGGGCAATTGCAAAACATTAATCGGGTTCTTAAACAGAGTGTAGGGGACCGAGAAGGTGTAAGGGATATTGGTGTGCTCAAGCCATTGTAAATCGTTACTGCGGTCGGTGAAGCTTTCGCATATTAACGGAGATGGTATCTTCGTCCAGAATCGATGAGAGAGATTATCCACCGCAAGTCGCACCGTGCTTTGGAAACCATCCTGATCTTTACTGAACGCTTTGAGTAGGAAGCGTTCAGCAAGCATTTTTCGACGGAGATGCAATGGAGGTTCTCCGGCCTCTGCTATTAGAGCATTTATTGGAGTTGATTGAAGGGCGCCCATGATAATCCTTATTGCTCTATACTGGATTTTGTCAAGTAGATCCAGCGCTGTCTTTGATGCGTTACCGTATAATATACACCCGTACTCAAACACTGCTCTGATCGTCGATCTATAGAAAAGGAGAGAGATTTTTGCGTCGGCTCCCCAGTTCTTCTTGGTGAAATAACTAAGTAGATTGAGGTAAGGTTCGACTCTTGAAGCGATTCTTCGTATGTGGTGGTTCCAGTTCAACCGTTTCGTTAGGGTGATTCCAAGAAATTTCACCTGTCTGACACATTCGAAATTCAGACCTCCCAAGCATATAGAATTTCCAATCGGGAGACGTCGTTTTCGAGAGAAAGGGCACATTACTGACTTTTGTTGAGAGAGGTGAAGCCCCAGAGACCTGAAATAGCCATTGAGTGCGGATACAGCGTTATCTAACAATTCAATGCACACTTGTGGATCTGCATTTGTGCAGTAAATGCATATGTCATCGGCATATTGAGTGATCTTTATTCCTTCGGGGAGGTAATCTTCAATGTCTACTACATATATTATGTACAAAAGGGTGCTAAGAATAGATCCTTGAGCTAATCCTTTCCAAGTTTTTCGAGGGGGAGATAGCTGACCTCCACACCAAACATATATATTCCATTCTTCTATCAGATTGATTAAATTTCTGGCACAGTTGTGGGGTACTCCTATAGTTAGGAGTTGGGAGTAAAGTAGTGGTATAATTACGTCGTCGTATGCAGATGTGACGTCCAGAAAAAGTCCCATGGTTGTATGGTTCAAAGTGAAGCCATTATACACATCTGTGATGAATCGATTCACTGTATCCATTGTTGAGCGGTTGGCTCGAAAACCAAACTGACTTTGGGGTAAGAGCTCTTTTGATTCAAGCCACCATATGAGTCTTCCCTTGATCATCCTCTCGAGAGTCTTCATAATACATGATGCCAACGCTATAGGGCGGAAAGACTTCGCAATATTTGGAGGTTGTCCTGGTTTAAGCGCTGGGATAATTATGTAATCCTTCCAAGTATCCGGAAATTCACCTCTCAACCAAAAGGAATTATAGAAATCAAGCAATTTTCTTTGGTAGGAGCGTGGAAGTTGCGCAAGAACAACGTATGGAATACAATCTTTTCCAGGGCAAGAGCTTGATTGTCGTTTTGCTGCATCATTGAATTCTTTCAGCGTGAAAGGGGACATGAAATGCTCTTCGTCTAGATTCTGTTGGGTCGGAATGGGTCCATGTGTTGGGGCGTGGGCCCAGTCAGGGGCGATTTTGCTATGAAATTCTTCTGTCCACTCACCATGTTGTGTTTGTGGGGTTGTGTTTGTAGGAGTTTTGAGCGTTGGAGTATTCGTATTTGCTTCCATATTTGTTTAATCGGTGTAGATTTGTTAATGCTGTTGCAGAAGTTGGCGAAAGCTTCTCTTTTAGCTCTGTTCAGGGTTCTTCTTGCTAGTGCTGTTAGCCTTTTTACTATCATAAAAGTTTGGTAGCAGGGATTCTGTTTGTATTCCCTGAAAGCCTCTCTTCTGTTGTAAACAGCGATAGCGCATTCTGTATTCCACCAGTATTTATTTGGTTTCTTATTACTTGGTAGTTGAAATAGGGGTATCGCATGATTGCATGCGTCATTCAGCAGTTGTACAAATGTAGTATATGTCAATAAATTTTCGTATATTAGATCTTCTTTCTGTGATAGGAATTGATGGAATTTATCCCAGTCAGCTCTTGCGAAATTCCATTTCTTGTAGGGAGCCAGGTTGTCATGGATTTCTTCCTCAGAATCCATGGTAATGATTGCAGGGAAGTGGTTTGATCCCATTGTGTCCAGAAGTATGCTCCAATCAAATCTTCCTGCCCAGTTGGAATTTATGAAGGCTACATCAACGGCAGATGAGTTCCTGTGGTTCACTGACGGCAGTAAAGTGGGCGAGCCATCGTTCAAAAACGAGAAGCCACAGTCGGAGGCCGCCTCGAAGAGCGCAATGCCGAGTCTATCAGTAAAGGAGCTGCCCACAGCAGAGTGGTGGCAATTGAAATCTCCCAAAACTAAGCAGGGATTGGGGAGGTCCTGGAATAATGTTTCCCACTGTACTTTTGATATTTGATTGCCAGGGGTGTTGTATATGGAAACAATCGATAGCGATGTATTTAAATTTAATTGCAGGGTGGCGCCAACCATGAATACCCCGTTCAACTGCGGGGAAATTTGTAGTGGTACATATCTGATTCCTTGTTTTATTAGCAGAGCAGCTCCAGCTCTCCCGTCGCTCCTATCGTGTCTGAGGAGGCTATACCCACTGAATCGGTATTGCCTTTGAGGGTGAAACCAGGTTTCAGATACAGCTATAGCTGACACCGGGATTTCAGATATGAAGTTTTCGAGGCTTGTTCTGTTGGAAACTAGCGAACGGGCGTTCCACTGTAAGAATTTGATGTTGTTTATGTGGTTATTGTTATAATTATTATTTGATTGGTTATTGTTATTATAATTATTTGTTAGATTATTATTCATGTTCCTTCGGATGTTTGTTTGTATGTCCCTTTATCATTTGTTGTAGCATAGTTGTGATGGATTGGGTGAGCGTTCCGTCCGAATCTGGAGCAAAGTTTCTGACCAGACGTTCAATGTTTTCAGCTGCTTGGTTGATAATATGGTTGGATTCTTCTATTTCCATTTCTGAAAGAGTTAGAGTGTTCCTTGTACCATATTGTGAGCGGCTATTGTTGATAGGTTGTTGCTGAATGATCTGGGAAGAAATCTGAGGAATATTTGCGTTATAGGTTTGGCTTTCCTTGTACCAGTCTTCCTGGTCCTCAGCTGAGTGGCGTCTAGCAGGTTTCTCCGGTCTCCTATATGGTTGTGAACGTTGATGAGGTCTTTCTTTTCTTAGCCTCTTTTGCATGGTACTTGATAATTCAGGGAATTCTTCTCTTTCAAGCGTTTCTGGTTGGCTCAGTGGTTGGAAGCGGTTGTTCTGTGCTACAACTGTCGAGTAGCTCTCTAACATCAATCTATCTCTGGTTCTCTTCTGTCTCTCTATGAATACTGGACAATTTTTGTCGTCGGCTTTGTGTTCTTTACTTTCACAATTGATACAGTATTTGTTTAGTTTTTCGGGAGAGGTACAGGTAGAGCTTTCATGTTTGTCACCGCAATGTAAACAACGAAAGCCGTCTCTGCATTGGAATTTTATGTGTCCAATTCTAAAACATGTGGAACAAACATGGGGAACATAAGTGTTCACTTTACATCGCATACCGTATAGTGATATGAATTCAGGTATCTTCTGCGCATCGAATGTTAAGAAGCAAGTAGGTATCTTTGTCATTGTCTTCGTTCCATCAGGATTTGTAGTTGTTCTAGACAAACGTTTCATTCTGACGACGGGTATTGAGGAAACTATTTCTTCTAAGATTTCTTCATCTTCGAGGGAACAATCAATGTTTCTGACAACCCCTGTACGATAAATTAGTGAGTCTGGAATGTATGCTATTAGATTTTTTTCCTTAAAACCTTCAAATTCCACTAAAGAGTTTGCAGCTGATGCTGATACTGTTTCTATTTTGATCCGGTTTCCGCCTGCTGATACTACGTTTGTTTTAGTACGCTTATCAATTTTGCTTTTGAAAAGCCACTTACCGAAGACCATAGGGTGTGTTTTCCCAATTTGTCCAGATCTACTCTCTACAAATATGAAAAAAGGGCCATTGTCTGTGGTTCTAAAACGGTTTTTCATTGAGCGGTGTAGTAGGTCGGAAGTCAATTCCACCTTTTGATTCGTTGAAGTTGAGTTGGGAGGGCCAGGAACCGTGTGAATGGTATTGTTTTGATCCGTATCATGAAATGGGGGAAGGGGGTCCCTTCCCCCGCTCGCCGAACTCATTGATGGGCTGTATTAAGACACCTTGATAATAGGTGAGATCTTGTTATCAAGAGACTTTGGACAGATTAGTGGATGAGAGATAAGATTAGAAAGAAGAAGGACTTATCTGAGATGTTGATGTCTGGCAAAGCGTCGGGAGCGAACAGATATACGTCTTCTCTCGACAAAGGCGCGACATGTACTGCTACGTATCTTGAAACGTACCTAAATCAACAAAGTTTGAGGGAGGGGGGGGGGGTCAAATTTTCTTTTCTTGGTCGATTCCATAAGGTTTATTATTGAAAATAACAAACTAAAAGGTATCTAGTAAGTAATGGCGATCTTCTCAAAGATGTTTTGCTACCTCACCACCGGCCAAAAAGCCAAAAAAATCGGGTCTTTCAAAGTCTTTATGTTCACTCGCATTTTGCGGTTTGAAGTTAACTGAAAAGCTGTTTGTGTTCAATTCCTTGTAGAGGGAATATCAACTATTGGTGTTTCTCCTGTGTCGTTAATAATTGATAATTAGACTTATCGAACTGAGATGGAAAAGAGATAAACGCTGATAAGCGAGCTTTAGCCTTGTATTGGTGGCTTCCCCGTATCGTTAATAATTGATTATTACGCAGCAAACTGAGATATAAAAGAGATAAACGCTGATAAGCGAGCTTTAGCAATATATTGGTGGCTTCCCTATGCCGTTCATTGATCGTTATTGGCGTCAGCTATCATTAATCGGCCTCTTATCTCCAGCCTAGTCCTGGCTAAAAACATCAGTTTAGTTCTTGCCAAGGTCCCTAGCTACCTTAAAAATGAACCAATCACTATATTATTATTATTATTTTTTTTTATTCAAAGTTAAAAATCTTTATTGAACATATCCTTTGTGGATACTTTAGAACCGTACGAAAATAATTTTGATAGAACGTCGGCTACGTCACTGGAGTAAGGGAAGACCAGTTACTGAGCGAGACCCATTTGAAGAGCTGCTCCGTCGCTAAACCCTAGAAGTTCTTCTGTGAAGTTTGCCAGAACTGAGCTTAACAGGATATCTTCTGCATGCTTTCTTTTCTCGATTGCTTTCCGTTTTGCTTCTTCAGGTCGGGTTAGATGTGCATTAATATCAAAGCAAAGACCAGTTCTGATCAACCTCTCCAAGAATGACGCAACCTCCTTCGACGTATCGAAGCTTAGCGCTGCTGAACCAACTGGATCAGTCCAGGTTATTATTGGTTTGAACTGAACTTGATTTCCTTCCAGATCATTCAAAGAGTACCCCAAGTTTTGCACACCTGAATTGAGTGATAATATAAGTAGACATTCCACATTCGAAAAAAGCAGATATATGGAGGCACGTTTTTGCCCATAGAGTAACTAGAAGTCGTCTATAGAGCATCTCAACAAATTTATTAAATGATACGGTGATCAATCGAAATTTGGAGGTTCCACTCTCCTGAGTTACGCTCACAAGACACATAATGCACTCTCCGTATTCCCTAAATATTGAGTCAAGAAACTGGAAGGTTGGATCACATAGGAGTATCGAAATCTATTGCTATGCGATCAGTGCCCTTCATAATGCTTAAATCCACTAGGAACTTGAGATTCTCCCAAATTCGGATCTTTCATAATTCACTATATGGGAACTAAGGCTAACTTGGCATAGAACAACTGAGAGGAGTGGTCACTGATGGGTTAAAGAGTTAGAAAGATGAGGAGTACCTACGGAGGCACCACAGCTCTTCCTCTCACTAAAACTCCTATTCCTTCTTTCAACAGGTCTTCTCAATCGTCCCTCTAATAGCTCACTCACTCACAAAAAAAATCTCATATAAAATGAATCATTTTAGCATAGATAGGGGTGTTTGGAAGCACAAAATTCAACAAAAAGGGATCGTTAGGGTTCTTCTAGATCAAAATGTTGGACCTTCAACAGAGATGAATTTAGTCACCAAAACGCTGCAAATTATTACACAATGGTTTATTATTTTTTATTTTTCTATATCGATCACTCGTCTGCAAAGCCACCAACCAACCAACTTGAAGAAAAACGTCGATCGCTTTTCGGTCAGCTTTAATTTGAACGGAGATTAGGCCTCTTTTGCGATTCACACTCGTGTTTCTGATTTATCGTACGTCCAAACTTTAAATTCTCGTAGTGAGCGAACGGTTTGTCCTACAGAGCTCCGGGTGGTCTCAAAAAATTCTAAAAATTCTATAGAATCTTAAATTGAAGGAAAAACAATACCTTTATATCAAAATTTTCTGAGTTAGGGCGTTTTCAAAATTTCAAAATTGATTTTGGAACCCTTAGAAGTGACCTACATCAACCAAAATCTTCGGGGCACAACTAGACCCTAAATGGAGCCTACATACAAAATTTCATCAAAATCGGTCAATGCTAAGTGGCAAAAGTGCCGCGTACGGCGTACGGCGGACGGACGGCCAAATTTTTATTCGATTTTTGGATTCTACGTACCTTGAAACGTAAACCATCAAATTTTGAGGGGGTGTTAAAAAAATTTTTTTCTTGGTCGATTCCAAAGGTTCATTATTGAAAATAATAAACCAAAAGTGGAAAATGAATACAGTGTCAGCTCCAAATCACCCTTTAAATACTTAGCCCCATATTTAAGAATTACCAGCAGCAGTATCAAACATGGCGTCACTGTGGTAACCTCCAATGAAGTAGATCTTGTTGTTGTAAGCCACAATCCCGGAATGATATCTGGGCGTTGGGACAGTAGCAACTCTAGTCCATCTGTCGTCGTTTGGGTCGTACCTATCGATTGAATCCACCAGAACCTGTAATCAGATATTGAGATAGTCAGGATTTAGAGTCTTGGAGTTAAAGATACTCAGGGTGATTTAAATTTTATTAAAAACATCCTTTCTTCAAGAATTCTGCCTTTTTTGTTCACTTTTTCCCTTTTGTGTTTGCAAACAATGTGTGCAAATGGATAAAAACTTGATAAAGGAAAAAAGAATGGGGACAAACGAAGAAATAGAAGATGATGCTCTAATGGGGTGTGCGCCTGGGTAGGAAAAACTGTTTATTGTTATTTTTAATCTAAGGTAGACCTCATTCTGACAATTTTGGTACCAACCGCGACCTTCTAGCGTGTGTAAATCTTTTCCTATGAATTTTTGAAGTTCCGACCGTTTATGACGTCACAGTAGGCTGGGGGGGGTCCCGCCCAGGCGAGAGGGGCGCGTGACGTCATAAACGGTCGAAACTTTGAAAAATCATAAAAACAAATCTACTCACGCTAGAAGGTCGCGGTTGGTACCAAAATTCTCAGGATGTAGTCTACTTTCGGTTAAAAATCTTTAAAAAATCAAGGCGAACCCCCCATTTCGAATAGGAGTGTACTTATTTAAAAATAAACCTTTGAAATCAGTCCCCCCCCCCATCAACGAACAAAACCTGCATCATTTTTGATGAACCTGCAAAATTTTGATTTTGGAGAACTTTTTTTTGATCCTTGAAAAGTGAAAACAAAGCTTCCGCTACCTTGGTAGATTCGGAAGCAATATCACTGAAACAGTGGTTGACTAGAAAGGCAAAAGACGCAGGGGAACTGGCACAGAACTAACCTGAGAGCCCAACCCCATTAACACAATTGATAATGGTGAACGTTGAACAAAACAAAGGTCAGAAGATTTGAAGTACCTCGCGAAACGACAATACAGTCAACTGGCAGAACACCGTAGATCCAAGTTCATAGATTACAAGCTCGAGGTAGACCGCTTAAATAACCACTATCAAATTGTCAGTTCCACAATGCTTGTCCGTTTTAAAAATAAAATTCACGTAAACTCACCCGACTGCCGGTCATTTCGTCCTCCAACCAGCCACCACAAACATAAAGTTGACCCTGGAGGCTCAGCATAGAATGGTCGGCTCTGGGAGTCAGCAGGGCTGGCATGATGTCCCATCTATCCTGCTCCCAATCATATCTGGAATAAGCACCATTTCCACTACAGTTATTAGACGACTTTGATTGAAGATCGAGTAAAATGAATTGCAATTTGCTGCTTTTAAAGAGCCAGTAATTTTGGATTCAACGAATCGTACAAAGGAAAACGTTCCAAGTTGAATATTTACAAGCGTAATGGTTCAGAGAAATCCTATACCTCCTAGCCACCCCACCTGCGATTCACACGCGTCAGTGATGGACAATAGTCCATCACTACAGACTATTACTGAACAATATCAAAGGATCAGGGAATTACCTTTTGACAGTATTGAGGACTACGTCCCTGTCGAGACCGCCAGAAACGTAGAGGTAATTGTCCAACGTGGCAGCCGCATGTTGAGTGCTTGGTCCGGGAAGAGGGCACACACGTTCCCAGCTATCCGTACTGGGATCATATCTATAGAAACATAGTTAGTAATAATAATAGTAAAAAAAGGTCTTTAATAATAATAAAAAATCTAATAAAAAAGTGGTTGTGGCACATAGCTCCGGAACAAGGAAATATACGTTGGCGCATGCGCTGTGGCTACTATCAGCCCGGAGGTACTGATTTTCATGGGACACCATCTACACGCCAACCCGCACAGTCCCTGAAAATTTCATCGAAATCGGATGAGAAATGTAGAAGTTATGGCTGTGGCAAGGATTTCATGACTGACACACAGACAGATAGACACGGAACCAAAATTGTTCAGGAAGGTCCAAAACGTAAATCGCGAGTGGAAATTTTGATGTTGGAGAACATTTTTTTTCAACCTTGAAAAGTGAAAACAAAGCTTCCGCTACCTTGGTAGACTCGGAAGCAAAATGGTAAGTACCTAGTAATAATAAAAATTCTTTAACCCCTTCAAAATTTGGTGGTTTACAGTTCAAGGTATTCAGAACCCGAAAATCGAAAGCGGTAGCGGAAACTTTTCGAATTTACGCAGAACTTTTCTTAGTTGCCATGGACCAATTCTGATTACATTCGATAGAGGCTCCAGGTCTAGTTGTGCCGCGAAGGTTTTGGTTATCTTCGGTCATTTCTGAGAGATGCGAAATAGGGGTAGTCTCGAAAACTCTCGATATGAAAATATGGTATTTTTATCTCTTTAAAATAGAATTTTCTTGGTTGTTGGTTGTTACTACAGCAGGAGTACAGAACAATAAAATAGAATTGAATTTTTAGGATCGAATGAGACCACCCAGAGCTCTGTAGGACCAACCGTGTGCTCCCTATAAGGACTTAAGTGTGGGTCGTTTCATAAATCAAAAACACGAGTGTGAATTGCTTTTTTTTACTTATTAAACTTATTTTTTTACTTAAATAATTACTTTATTTAGGCGCATGCAACGTTTCCTGGTCATGGGTGCCGAGTACAAAGTGTTTGATTGAAACTTATTACCTAAATTTCATGATACAAGCGAATTTTTTAAAGTTTTTCAAAAATTGGTGTCAAGAAGGTAGAACTGTTTCCTGACAACTGTTCAATATGCAGCATAATGCAGCACAACAACTAGCTCGTTCACCAGCTCTAGGCATGACGACGCTGGTTTCCATATTTCTGCCCATCATATCAGGTTCGAATAGGTGGCCTATTTGTTAGATATTGTTCTAAGAAGTGTATTAGATATGGCTGGAGATGATTGTTGGCGGTTTAGACCTGATAATCTCCCGCCTTCAATCGCGACACGAGCTTCAGAAAAATGTGCACATTTATGTATACAGACGACCTCGCCTTTCGTTTTATTCGTAACAATTCAACTGTGATAACATTATATTTGCAAACAGCTCATCATTCGTTAAAGTTGAAGTCAGTTTAAGTGGTAAATACTGTACCTCTCGCACTCAGCTACGGGACCATCGCCTTCACTGACGCCTCCAACCGCATAAAGACTATCGGAGACGACGTTAAGAGAAAACCTGCAGCGCTCCCTCTGCATCGGCGCCATGGTGGACCACGAGTCCCTCCGAGGTGAATAACGGAATCCAAAAGGGTGAATATTCTCCTGTAATTCAAATATTTAGATGTAAAATGCGAGGAAACCTAAGACATAACAGGGTCCACCTATGCACGGGATAATAATAATAATTATTTCCTGATGACAATACAAGTCCGCCGACAACAACGAGATGGATTGAAATGTCAGTTTACTGATAGCCAAAAAGCTACCTCGGTTTGCCATAAACGGAGTTAAAATGGCGACTTCCTGTATGCTTGGCGAGTGACACATACAATAACTGTTTTCGTCAGTTGTGATGATCAAACGTTACCACTACTATCAAAGTGCGATATCCAACCTCTCACAGTGGAATAAAAGTAACCATGTTGTTACTGGTGACGAAATTCGTCTCTTTTTTGACTTGAAACACAAACGTCTAAACCATACTGGCAGCATTAGTTCATGTATCCTCCGCTAGGAACAGTAAAGCGTTTTCCCTTGAATCAGCTGGTTCGCATTATCTCGAGCTTTATCAAAATAGGTACCTGAGCTTATCTCATCTGAGTCAAGGAAAAAGCGCTTTACTGTTTCTAGCACTAGGGTGGTTTAGAGGTTCGTCTTAAAACAATTCAGATAACCAATAACCAGGTAACCAAACAATAGGTAACCACTTTCTTACTGTAGTCCGATGGTGACGAAATTCGTTTCTTCTTTGATTTAAAATAATCCATAAGAATCATCACAGACAGACAACGAACCAAAGTTGCTCAGAAAACTGAGCCAATGCGAGAAGAAACTTCAATTTTGAGAAAACTTTCAAAAATTTCAATTTCAAATTATAAAAAATTTCAAAAATACAGTTTTAGTTTACTATTTTCAATTAAGGATAATTGACGATTCGAGCTAGAAAAAATTTCACAAAATCAACAACTTCCCTCAAAATTGGCTGTTTTTGTTTAAATTGATGCAGAATTCGAAATTTTCAACTCTCGAAGAAACGGACAACTCTCATTTCGTTCTCTTCCGTTCGTTCCTCGTGATTATTTCTCTCAAGAACCGGCACTCAAAGTTTAACAATTGTACTTAAATTTGAAATTTTCAAGGAGTTTCGAAATTCATTGGTGCTTCTACCTACGGAATTGAAAAACTAACAGATTGCCGCTGGAATCATCAAACTCGAACAATAATTCCCGGCTAAAAGTGGGAAAAATCTAATCAAGTTCAAATCTAGGTACCTTCAAATTTAGATACAACTTTTAAACTTTGAGCGCCGAGTCTTGAGAGAAATATTAACCCGGAACGAGGAACGAACGGCGACCGACTGAGACCCTCTTAAACCCAAGAATTATGTATACAGGGTGTTTCACGAAAAGGTTACACCCCCCTTCATTTCCACAAAATACAGCGTAAAAAATTCCGACCAACGCAATTCTTCATGATTTTTTGTGAGGATCTCAGGAAAAATACTTTTGCGCAAAAAAGTTGCGCGCAATCGTGCGCAATTGATACTAACTTCATTTTTTCAAATGGACCCCCCCCCTTTTTTATTACAGATTCGGATTCTACGTCAAAATTCATGAAAAATTCATACCCGAATCGATTTGTTGTATTGCGCGCAATCTGGCTTTTTGAGCGCTCTAAGTGGCGCAACTCCACAATAGCGCAAAAATTAGGTTTTGGAGAACCCTAAGTGTGGCACATTTTTTTTCATCATTTTTTGACTCTGAATCACAGGGTGTCATTCGTTTTGAGGAAGACCAAGATTTCAAGAGGAAACATTAACATTTATTTCACGAAAACATCAGTTTTGTGGTCGAAATCATGTTTATTTTTATTTTCTCACCTCCTTTTGAACCACGGGCTTGGGGCCGTCTACGGTGGAGCTAAAAATAAAAACTGGCAGCACGATCATGCTTGAACTGAATAAAATTGCCTAAAAACTCATAACGATTTAAAAAGAGCGATTTTTTCACTAATAACAACCGACTTTTTGGCCGCCATTTAAAAACTTCCAGTCAAATTGAAAAATGGATGACACCATGTGATTTAGCGTTAAAAAATGATGAAAAAACATGTGCCACACTTAGGGTTCTCCAAAACCTAATTTTTGTGCAATGTGGAGTTGCGCAATTTGGAGCGCTCAAAAAATCAGGTTGCGCGCAATAAAAAAAATCGATGTGGGTATGAATTTTTCATGAATTTTGACGTAGAATCCGAATCTGTAATAAAAAGGGGGGGTTCCATTTGAAAAAATGAAGTTAGTGTCAATTGCGCACGATTGCGCGCAACTTTTTTGCGCAAAAGTATTTTTCCTGAGATCTTCACAAAAAATCATGAAGAATTGCGTTGGTCGGAATTTTTTACGCTGTATTTTACGGAAATGAAGGGGGGTGTAACCTTTTCGTGAAACACCCTGTATATGAAGATCAACTTGAAGAAGAGTACGAGGAAATAGGATTCCTCACCTGAAGAGATTGGTTGAAGCAGCCACCGACGACATACAGGTCGTTATGAAGAACTGCAGTGCCGAAGTTACATTGCTCGACGTGAGGTATAGAAGTGAGGTGCCGCCATTTACCAGTACTTGGCTGCATGTAGGTTATTTCGTTGGTTATGCCGCCCAAACCAAAGCCTCCAACCTAAGATGAAAAAAAATGCAATTAAATTTATTGAACATTATAATTACCAACAGCCAGAGGAAGCTGCAAAACAGTGTTAAGTATAGAAATTCGTCGTTATCCATTAGTGTAAAAACCATTTGGTATAGCTTTGAAAATGAATGGCTTTGGGCACGTTTTGCAACATAAAACGACACTTGTCATCATTTTCACGTCCATAACTGTTCAGAGAGAAATCAATAAGAGAAACGAAAAAGAATATGAGAAAAGAAACCGATTTCGAGACAACAACCTTTAGAATGGTAGTTCGTTGAAGTGGTGGGAGGTAGCGCTGAAACCGACAAGGGTTGTTGGGGGCTGGACTCTCATGGTTTTATTTCGAAGGAAGGTGTTATTTATGAATTAAATTGGCAACGTATTTACGAAATGGAATCTAAGGAACCTGAAAAATGGTTGTTATAATGAGATCACGTAAAACACAGCTAAAGCATGTTTCATGTTTCTTGAATTTTAGCCCAAGGGTCTGAGCAGTAAGCATCCGGGGGCCCAGGGAGGTCAACCCGAAGGGCACAAATTTTCTAAATCTTTTCCATGACAAATTTTCTAAATAATTTCTTTTTTTACCATTATTTTTGCTATCAACTTTATCAATGTTTTCCACTAACATTTGGTCTGTAACCACCTTTGCACCGATTAATAGAAAACCCTTAAAGGTGACGTCATATTACTGCGAAGGAACCCCCTCAATACGGCACAAAACATTCTTTTGTGCCAATGTAGTTAAGTCTGGTCCAATAACAGAATATATTGGACAATCAAGGCATCAGAATCCTAGCTGCCACTTTGGTGAGGCAACTCATTTTCTACGCCAGAAAGAAAAACCTCCATTGTAAAACTATCATTGCATGAAGTTTTGATTCCAATTTATTGTACAAGTGAGCACTCTATTTGAAATGATTTAAAGAATGATGATTGTTTTTTAACAAATCAAAGCTAAGTTTAATTTTCTTGTATAGTATGTCGTTTATAATTCATGAGTCAACATTCGAGTTACCTTAACTATGGCAAGAGTCATTCCTCTTGAGTTGACTAGTGGTGACGGGGGAGACAGATGGATCGGAGACGTTGGGGATGAGAAGTTGTGTCTGCTCTGGCGGACAGCTTCAGCGAACACATTGGGGGCTAGCCACGGCTCCCTCGACTCAGTGACGGTATCCAGTTCCCACCAACTCACTTCACTGAATTGGATTTTCCGGACGAGGCGATTGATCCACATGAGTTTACTATAAAAGAGAATTGGCTGAGTTAGAAAACCATCTTATAAAACGAAATGAACTTACTATGATGAATCTATGGGTACCTTTTAGAAAAATTTGCAACTTTGATATAGGTACTGTAAGCTTCAAATGTTGGATGTGCAAATTAGCTTTATAATTCACTCAAGTTAATTACAGACCACTATGCAGCAATCTAGGTACTGCTAACGATTTCTCATTTCAAGGCTACATGGGTCATTCCAGAATTGTAAATTGAATCCTGGGATTTGTACTTCAAGTTTGAATTAACTGTTGTGATCAGCTACCTCTTCGCATTTCTGACCATTCGCTTCCTTGGCTCAAGTGGTAGGAGCTCCGATCCAGAATTGGAACGATAGGAGATCGATCCCCGGTTGTGGGAAGTTTATTTTTAATGATTCAACATAGTGGCGCAGTCGTACCAGACCCGAATGGTCTCCTCAGCATTTCTCTGAGAAACAATAATTAATTAAGATTAGGTCATCAAAACAACTCTCTCCCAAGACACGAGTCGAGCCACCGCCTATTAGGATCCCCTGCCCTGTCAATAAGGAACCATAACAAAAACTCCGAAGCCAGTCAAAAATAGCGCGTTCTCACTGGGTTGGAAAACGCCGGCCAAAGCTGCCTCCCTGACTAGGTAATGGAGTACCTAAGATTTCTTAACGGGGGGGGGGGGGGGGGTGTTGTGATCACCTACCTCTTCGCATTTCTGTCCATCCACTTCATTAGCTCAAGTGGTAGGAGCTCCGATTCAGAATTCAGAATGATAGGAGATTGATACGCAGTCATGGGAAGTTAATTTTTGATGATTCAACATAACAAAGCTGAGCCGTCTTCAAGAATATTATGGTGCTGGGCGTGTTGGCAATTGGGGAAATGGGGGAAGATAAATACACGTACTCCCCGTAGATATTGTGCTCATTGATCATGAGGTCACGAGCTGAGGGGCGTGCAGACCGGCCCTAACATACCGAACTTTCTTTCTCCAGGTCCATTGTGTTAAGCCGCGTCCACATTTGCAACATTCAGCCGCTCCGAACTTTGCTCTGATCCTGCTCCGCTCTTCTGTCTCAAACATCGCAGCGCTCCGCTCCCCCGATCCTCATTCCTTTGAAGTTTTGCCGCCCCGAACAAGCCAGAGGATTGGAGCAAGGTTCAGAGCGGCCGAATGTTGCAAGTGTGGACGCAGCTTTAAGCATCTTCAAATGAACGCTCTACTCGTTACTGGTTTACTAAACCCTTCTTAAGAATGACTAATAAATAATAGACATGTATTTGAATTACCTATGCGAGTCGAGTGGAGCGCATTCCAACCACCTTAAAGTTATTTCCAACACTTCAATTTCAGGACAATCGACGGGGAAATCGCACGCCAACAAATGTTCCAGCTGTTGAGGATGCAGTCTAGAGAACTCGGCACTCCTCGAGAACTCTACCAGGTGACTGCACATATACCGGTATACAATGGTCCTCAGCTGCTTCAAGGAGTAAGTCTCTGAGATCGTTGCTATATCTACGCAGTTATCCAAATCTAGCTGGGACTGAAACATGAAGAATTTTCTTCAAAGCAACATTGAAAAAATATCAGGAGAAATCAACAATTCAATATTTTATCCAGAGCAGTTAAGCTCCAAGTTCCAAAATAAATAAATTATGATAGGTACCTACTTAAATGAAATAAAGTTATATTTACAAACAACCTCAACAACAACACACAGTCCGACTGATCTGGATCGCTGTAAAATTGTGGATTCACATGGGACAGAAAGGTTGGAACGACGGGAAGACGAGAAAAACTGTGGAGGGGGTAGGGGAGTCGATGGAAGGTTCACATGGATGGAAAGGCTGGAATGATAACCTTCCTCCTGGAAGCCTGTGCAATGATAACCTCAATCTGATCTGAAAACCTCTGTTGACAGTGTTTTGAAGGGGTGGTGATCATTCCTCGTTGAATTTCATAAATAAAAAATTCACAAAAAAAAAAAAAAAAAATTACAGCGTGAGAAAATAAACCAACAAATGAGCGTGAGTGTGGAAACTTGGGGTGGCCTATTGTCGATTGCAACAATTGGTTGTTTTTTACAACAATCGATAGTTCCGATGGTTATTCGACAAAGGAATAATATTGCTCTTGGAATTTTAAATTTACCCACATGCTCATCTATTTTTACGAATGCCAGCTGAACAATGTTTCTAGAAATTATCGCAGTTGGGATTCTGCAGAAATTCTGGGAATACAATATCACAACTCCTCAATCTCATCAAAACAATCGATTGTTGGCTACTATTGGGTCTGTTCGGAGAGGCAGTCCGGAACCAGTTTGGAACCAAACTGGAACTGAAAACCGTCCATGGGTCCAACGACGCCACCACATCACTCAAGTTAACAGGACATCTAAGGTGACCCTGACGTGTCATCAATATCCCCTAGTTCCAGTACCTTAGTTGCCATGTACACACAGAATTGGACTGGGGGACCCCATCAAAGCTGTCATTCGCCTCAGGATGAAGGCTTATTACTCCTTTCTTCTTTGGTGAGCCACATGCTTTCTCACTGGTACCCGTCAAAATCAGAGAATCCAGGGAAGGCGTGTCCCTTTACAACTTGTCATGGATCCACAACATCGCTCAAGGATCCAGGATCTCTAAAGTTACTATGGGTAGTGACATTCTTCATACGGTGAAAGTGTAAGATAAATGTATAATTTTTTAATTGTTTAAAAGTACTCGCGCTGGTTCATGATTTAACTTAGGTGGAACTCAGTGATGCAAACTCTGTGATTAATTTATTAAGTAAATGCTCGGTGATATTGGTAAGTAGTCCCCTTTTGATGCTTCTTCTAGTCATTCTTGTGTTCTTGTTTTAGTCCTGGTCTAATGAAACTTACGTTTGGGAAGACCTCGTATGGGGTCAAACATAGGCAATTGGTAGGTACATCCAGCACTTGTACTTAGTGGATGACAACTCACCTGGAGGTAATTGGAACAGGCTTCCACGACGGCGACCAACTGGATGTGGGAAGCTGCAGAAAGAACATCCTGAACGTTGGCCAGATTCAGCGCCAGACGGGACGTGTAAGCGTACTCGAGAAGGAGCCTCATGCCAGCGGCCGACACTCCGTTTAGACATATTTCCGACTGCCTCGCCTCCTTCATGGCGTCCGTGAACATAGCTCTGAAGTAGTCGCTGCATGATGCCAGCACGACTTTGTGAGCCTGAATGGGCAGATCAAGGGAGCATTCAATGAAATGTGCAACATAACTCCCGTTAATCAACACCATTTGTCACTTGCAGCACTGAAAATTGAAGACTAAAAATGAAATGCAACGAGGAATTAATCCGTTGTATGAGTCAGTTTTGTATTTAAAAATCCTCTGGAATGGAAACGTGAAGTAAATTTTACTCCTCGCGACCTGTTCAACGTGAAGCGGAAACACTCGCTGATAGGCTGTTTGGATCGCCGTCTCCTCCCATTGTTGCCCGATGGTAAGACGAAATTGTGTTATCTAAGAGAAAAGATATCAAACAAAAACAGTCTTACTCTTACTATTTCTATTTTTTTCTTCAGTTTTTCGATTTTGAACTTTACTGGTTTTGTGAAATGTTGCATCTGAGGATTATACGAAGTAAGATTTCACGAGCTCAGCACTTCAAGCGGCCGTACATGAACTGTACATGAACTATTCCAGGTTGACGTCATCCTCCCGGTTTTTTTTAAACGTTTATATTTTCTACACTGTTTTTTTATTCGTAAATTAGGAAGTACGGGCTAAAAGTTTGCCGTAGGTGGTTTTTCGAGGTGCTGAATCCGATTTTGGGGTCAAAAATTGGAAATTTTGACATGGTGAAATTCTTCATTGTTGTACATGGGCCATGAGAATGGTTTTCATTCACCATTCTGAATGAATGGATGTTTTATTTGCCATTACACACAAAGTGTATCGACAATAGTCTATAAAATATAAATATAAAACAAAACAACAGAGTAATAGGGGTAAAAAAAACAATGGGATACTAGACAGGGCACACGGGTAAAAAATGAACGAGAGATGAGATCCTCCAGAAGTCTAAGGCAGCGGAGCCCAGCCGGGAGGCACCCAGCCGGGCCCGGACCCACCCACCATGGCGGCTCCCGGACCGTGTACCCAAACCGGGCAACGGTCTTGTCTGCGGTGTAAACGTTACACGGGGAAAAACCACCAAGGGGGCCGCCCCCGGGCCGGCCAAGACTGCCCAGACTCCGCAGCCAACGCCCCCAAACAAGAAGAATCAACAATTTAACAAGAGTGGTAACTATAATCATGACTAAAAAAAAGCAACTGAAAGAGCAAATAAAATTTTCAAGAAATCTAAAATACTAACAATAAACAACAGAAAAACCACTCTAATGAAAACAATAATTATACCCTATAGTTATATGTAAAACATATACCCTAACCCAATATCACAGCATTGTTACTATTATCACAAAAAGATCACATAAATAAATAAATAAATTGAGTTTCAATAATGTTTTTATTTTGGAGAGACACCATATAATCAACACCTTCCTCAGTAATTATACAGTAGGTAACACTGTATAATTTAATATTTAAAATGAAGTGTGAATCATAGTCTGAATCAGTCCTAAATGATGTCTGACGTGCACTGTGGCCTTTTCTCTACTACCTCAGCCTTCTACTGAAGCTGGCTATGGAACAGACCCCAATGTATGTATTGAATTATGCTATCCAAATAGTTATATGATTTACCTGAAAAGTTTCTCCTTGAGCGATGAGTGTGATGTCAAGTAGGTAACCTTTGGAGCGAAGAACGTTGAGACCAGACAGGATGGTAGCATTGTGAGAAGGCGATTCGAACGTCACAGTGTTCAGGGGCCTTCCTCTCTCCACCAAAATCCATTCTTTCCCTCTCATTACTCACCGAACATGAGGTCACCTGAAACATGAATGAATCCCCACATGAATGAGTACCCAGTATAGTTGAAACAGCTTGTTAATTCGGTGGTCAACGGAAACTTGATTTTCCAAGACAACATCGACGCAGACATTTCACTGTTAAAGATTCAGCGATCTATTTATTTGGAACGTTCGATCTTCAAGTGTTTCGTCAAACCTAAAATTCAGCACATCTATCAGGTAAGCCTCAAATACGGGAACCTTCTCCAGTGGAATAGTTTGGGTATATACAACTGTAGTAAATGTTCACATAGCGCGGCCTTACGAGTAGAAGAGAAAATTGTCAAATCCGATGATTGTTACATCGTATTCAAATAACTAGAAATCACCAAGGCGGTTTATGTTGCTATTACTTTGACTGACTTTCGACAATGTTAGTGAACTACACACGCTGATGAAAAGTAAAGGTAAAGTAAAGTAAACAACCATCACAGGTTGAATTTGTGTCCAACTGTCATTCCTGGCGTCATCAGGCTGTCTTCCAAAGGGGAGATCAGAATTGGTTCTGATGATTTCGCTCAAGGCATCTTGTAGTCACAAATTTAATAATCCTCTATAGGACCAGTGACTAATGTATTGGTCCAAAAGTTACCTACTAGCTCTATATCCATGAAAAGAGGAGTGGGAAGGCTCCTTAAGAACACGTTCATTCTAACATCTGCTCCTTAGAGGTACCTGAGCACTTTAAAGGGGTCTCAGTCGGTCGCCGTTCCTTCCTCTTTCCGGGTTAGTCTAATCTCTTACGGCCTGAAGGAGCAACTGCCTCCCCCGTCCACCAGCCTTATCACAGCTAATAACTTTTCACCAACAGTTTTTCGCATTTTTCTCAATAAATAGTCATCCGATTCCATGTTTCATGTGGCATTTTTCTTATGTTTATAGGCTCTATACCCATGCTTGTTGTTTAGGTAATTCCAAAAATAAAAAATAAGTAAAAAGTTGTACCTAAATTTGAAATTTTCAAGGATTTTTGAAATTCATTAGTGCATCTACCAGGGGAATTGAAGAACTAAAAGATTGCCGTTGGAATCATCAAAATCGAAAAATAATTGCCTGAGTCCATTCAGAGTTTATTGAGTCCCAAGCACTAAAATATAGCTTTTTCAGATTGAATTAAACAATTTTCGAAATGAAGTCAACACTTATCAAAATGAACTCAACACTTTTCAAAATGAAATAAACAATTTACAATATGAATTAAACATTTTACAAAATAAAATAAACAATTCGCAAAATGAAATAATTTACAAAATTAATTAAACACTTTCTTATATGAGTTTCAAAAGCTTGTAAACAATAATTAGAATGAGTAGACCAGTTGGGGAGAATATGGGAAAGACCGTGCATACATTATACTCTGATGATAATCTCTTCTGAGTGTGCCTTTCACGTAATAACGAGATGGAAATACCTTCTCTGTGAACTCGTTCAAATTATTGTTTACAAGCTTTTGAAAGTCATATAAGAAAGTGTTTAATTAATTTTGTAAAATGTTTAATTCATATTGTAAATTGTTTATTTCATTTTGAAAAGTGTTGAGTTCATTTTGAAAAGTGTTGACTTCATTTTGAAAACTGTTTAAGTCAATCTGAAAAAGCTATATAATCGACATGAGCTGTACTGCAATAAGTTATTCTGGGACAATTGTATGGCGCTGGTTTCTGGATTTTCAAGCTACCTACATCTAAGATCCATTTCCGTTCACGATTTGAGCTGTCAATGGAAAATAACTGCCGGAGTATTGAAAGGTGATTGTAGTGGCTCCAATAGAGAGCATAAACTACAGAGTCAGCAGCCCGTTGAACGGTAGTAGATGATACTTTCTATGTTACAACTATTTTGACTGTCATATGACGATCTGAGTGTGATGTACACTCTGTTGAGTATGCATAACCATCAGGTAACACAGAACCACAAATATCTCTGATAGGGAACTCATGTATGGATAACATAGAATCAGTGACTAACGTCCACAATTTCCTACGAGCTAAATATATCTCAGGAAGTTGAACTGCTTGTGTACAGTCAAAATAGTAAACGAATCTTTTGACTACCAAATTCAACAACATCACATAAGACGACCCTCCAACGTTAAAGACAAGCCTATCAATTTTGAACAGGGTTACTCGAGATAGAGAGGCTTTTGGAAATATCAGATGTCAAACGCCCCAACGATGGAGGACGCCATGAGCGGAAGCTGCAACAGAGGACCACTTCCTACCGAGTTGGGAGACGTCTCGCACCACTGCCCGGGCTGCCTCTGTCGTAACATGCGGCTCTACTGCGGCGACTGCATGGAAACCAAGAGAGCGACATCAAAATCCAGGTAAGCTCAGCAGTGTTTTGATCTCTGTCTTCGGCAGAGAAAATTGAAAAACAGTAGGTGTCCTCGAGTTTCAAGGACTGTCCGTTTCCGCGTGCATTTCCACGAACCACCTTTCTTATTGACCGACTTCAATCAACAAAAAACAAGGATATATCTCAATTTTAGTTCTTCTCATTCAATTTCGTGACGAACCTTTGGATACCATTTCCAAAGAGGTCTTAAGTACCTTCCAACTACCAACTTAAGTAGGTACCTATTTAAGGTGAGTGGGGGCAACGGTTTCCAGTTTTGAGTTATCGACTTTTTGGGGGGCCCCCATGACGATTTTTTCTCAAAAATTGGCTTCTCTTGTAGTTAGGCTTCACCCCCTCCAACCATAAAAAGAATGATATTTTTCTTGAATGATTTGATGCCGAATTTACCATTTTATCGCACTATCTCTCGTAGATTGAGAGCTGGGGAGGTACAGAATCACACGAATGATTGACAAAAATAACTTCATATGGTAGCAAAAATAAGTGGCTAACAAAAACCACGTTTTTGACCATAAAAGGCTAAATTTTCTAAAATCACAACTTAAGAACATCTAAGTGCATCAGTCTCATTGAACTACGAATTAAGATAGAGATACCATCAACATTTATACTAATACCTGCTTCTAAACAAAGGTTTCCCTAAAAAAACTGTAATAAAAAAAACCTTGGTAGGTTTGCAATGCTTTTTTGATGCCTGCCAACTTTTGAAAACCCCAGAACTAATTGTGGGATTTGAAAGTTAGCATCTGTGTGCGGTGTTCAATAATCTTGAAAAGTTTGAAAAAATTACATCAAAACGCTGCAAATCATTGCTCAAAGGTTTATTATTTTCTGTATAGATCATCCTTCTGTATTGATCACTGGTTCTCCATCAATAGCACCTACCACCATCTGTATTCTTCCTTGACCTTCCCTCTCAAATTTCAGCTCCTGAGTTCAATAGGATTGAAAATGGCTTTCGAGCTCACTCAGCTGATCAGTGATGTGAGGAGTGAAGAAGATCTCCTCGAATGCTGGAGACGCCTGGAAGAGCACCTCCATTCAATAGGATTGAAAATGGCTTTGGAGCTCACTCAGCTGATCAGTGATGTGAGGAGTGAAGAAGATATCCTCGAATGCTGGAGACGCCTGGAAGAGCACTTCCATTCAATAGCATTGAAAATGGCTTCGGAGCTCACTCAGCTGATCAGTGATCTGATCAGTGAGCAATGATTTGCAGCGTTTTTTACCTACAAACATTGTTTTACCTACCAATTTTTTTTACCTACCACACCTATCTATTGGTAGGTACTACCTACCACACTATAATGGCTTCACACCTTCACAATCAAGTTTATTAGAAAGAACTAAACGCATCACACTCGATTCGAAAAATAGAAAGCTTGATATGGAAATTTGATTACTGGTTACGCAGAAGGCGAAACTGTATACAAATCGAAGAAATGAACAGCGATCGCATTTTAGTCAGATAAAATTTGAACGGCGATTAGACCTCTTTTGCGATTCACACTCATGATTCTGTTTTATCGAAGGAAAACCTTCAAATACTCGTAGGGACCGAACGGTTTGTCCTACAGAGCTCCGGGTGGTCTCAAAAATTTTTAAAAATTCTGTACTATTTAAAATTGGCGAAAAAACGATACCTTTTTTCGAGAGTTTTCGAGCTAGGGCACTCTTGAAAATTTCAACCCTTAATTTTCACCCCTTAGAAGTGACCTACATCAACCAAAAGCTTCGCGGCACAACTAGACCCCAAATGGAGCCCATATACCAAATTTGAACCAAATCGGTCCAGTGTTGCTAAGAAAAGTGCCGCATACGGCGGACGGCGTACGGTGGACGGACGGAAATTTTTTTATTCGATTTTCGGATTCTACGTACCTTGAAACGTAAAACATCAAATTTTGAGGGGGGGTTAAAAATTTTTTTTTCTTGCTCGATTCCAAAGGCTTATTATTGAAAATAATAAACCAAAAAGCTAAAAATATACTTCTTGAGGTTTACGACTTGAAGTAAACAAGTGCACTGCCGACCTGATTCTCCCCATACTCCCGTCCAAAGGAGAAAGGCAGTAACTCGATTTTTTCAGATTTTGATATTGTTGGATTCAGAAAACATTAAGCATGATATTGCTGTAGGTAAACTGAAGGTTGGACATTGGAAAAAATAGAATTATGCAAGGGATGAAAGGAGTTTCACGCCATTACTGTTGAAACCCACATGACGATTCGGTAGAACCACAATGATGAAAAAATTTCAATTAATTAAAAATTAATTTGTAGTATTTTCCGCGTGAAATCAATTGAACACAACAAACAGTGGCGTCTGGTGAGAATATTCGTGAGGCAAACAACTTGGCCAGTCACAGAGGAATAAACAATAATGAAAAACGCTGTAAATTATTACACAAAGGTTCATTATTTTTCAGCTTTACCCTCTTCACTACCATACCAATCATGTTTTCGCTTCATAATTTTGTTTATTTAGATGAAATAAACCCTTCACACTCCATTTGAAGAAGTAAAGAATTCCTTGGTTTAGAAATTTGATTACAGGTTGATTAAGGAAGCAAAACATGTACAACCCAAAGAAACGAACAGTATTTGCATTTTGGTCAGCTAAAATTTGTAAGGTGATAAGGCCTCTTTTGCGATTCACACTCGTGTTTCTTATTTATCGTAAGTTCAACCTTCAAGTTCTCATAGAGAGCTAACAGTTTATCCTATAAAGCTCTGGGTGGGTTCTTACGATTCTAAAAATTCAATAGTACCTATCTCAAATTGGTGAAAAAACAATACCCTCATAACGAGAGTTTTCGTGAGAGGAAGCCTTAAGAAGTTACAGCCCTAATGTTTCACCGCTCAGAAGTGACTGACATATAACTGACATAATAACCAAAATCTTCGGGGTACAAGTAGACCCCAAATGGAGCTCTTATACCAAATTCCATCAAAATCGGTCCATGATATTTAAGGAAAGTTCCGCGGACGGACGGATTTTTTTATACCTATTTCATTTTCAAAATAATATTTTGACGTATGTAATACGTAGTAGCTACCTACCTCAAATGTAAACCATCGAATTTTGAGGGGGTTCAACATTTTTTTCTTGAAATAATAAACCAAAAAAAGGGAGACTCTGAATTTAAACCTCATAATTATGATGTTAAACCTCCTTTCTGCAATGTGCAATTACTTCCAAGTAGATACCTATCAACAAGAAAAACGATTAGGTACAGTGAAATGTACAGTAAAATCGGGAACGGGACACCAGTCAGCGCCAGGCAGCCGCTATTTGCAGTGGCGAAAAAAACTAAGTTTTCCTTCCTTGAGATAATGTGATTGGATGGATATGTTATGTCTTGCCATGCATGGGTTAATTAGTATCCATGGCTCATCTTCCAAGTTTCTCTGCTTTCAAGGCCACAAAACAGTTCCGAGACTGTTTGCAACAGCTGATAGCGTGGTAGTGGGGGTATGGTAATACTTGACACCGCGATAACCCCCCGCCACCCGCCGATCGTCGCCTCTCACTCTAAACAGTCCCGAAAAATTAATTTCTTTGAACTGCTTGCCTAGCATCACTTTGCCCCGCGCTAGTTCCCGTATAATCCATCAATTATCTACATTACCGACCTCTCCAAGTCTCTGGTGTGTTGCGGGCTAGTATCCAAGGCAAAATACGTACTTTCTTATTCCATTCTCCTATTTCATCTAATTTATTTTGTAATAATGAAAAAGTCCCTAAATAATATTAAAATATTCCAAAATTGGCTATTATATTACTTGCAAAAAACGGGAATATAGGAGCATCTCAACAAAAATTAATTTATTCATTTTGCTTATTTTTAGTAAGGCAAACAGTGTTTGCTATGTTTGCCTGGAGGATGCGCCACTGACAACAAAGAGAGGGTGGTCAGTTATTTTTCAAGAGAAAAATCACATTTTCGATCAGAATTGAGGTTTTTAGGGAACAAAACGCAAAACCTCAGTTTTATCGAAACTGGTTTTCCGGGAAAATTGATTTTCTCCTTTGGATGGCAGCATAACTCTTACCTACCGGTCATTTTAAAACTTCCGTGAGAACCTTTGTGAAAACCTTCAACCCCATCTACTCTACGTACCTAGAGGTATAAAATATTCCAATACTGATAGTAGGTACCTATTTCCGTTCAGTTTTGGATTAAAACTTACTGAATGCCTGTTAAGGATTCCAATCTTGGATTTAACAGCTAGGTAGGTACTCATGGCACCTACAACTACAAGGTTATACGTAGGTGCTATAACAAGGTACTTCTGAAGTTTTTAAACACAAATAATTATCAAATGTCAAACTGATCAATGGGGTATTTCAGTCAATTTTTTAAATTTATTTTTTCAAAAGAGTATGGCTCAGGAATAACGGTACCTAATTGGGTCTGTTCGTCGAGAAAGTGTTTTTAAACTTAGAAAACAAAATTTGTTTTCTAAGTTTAAAAACATTTTCTCGACGAACATAAGCATTTAATGCTTACATACGAGTCTGCAACACATTGGGACATTTTCATGTCAACCACTACACAGCAAGGTAGTGAAGTAAGGTTGTTAGTTCATGTACCCAAGCATCACAATAAGAAAACAGTTGGTTGTTCTCTACGCAACACAGTGAGTCTATTTTGTTTATTGGAAGCGTGAGCAAGTTTTCGTGACGATTTTTCAGTTTATGTGCCAAAGCAAAGACATGAAAATGTCAAAAATCAGAGAAGCTAAGGAAAGTTGAAGATTTGAATGGTGTGACGTAGCTAGCCAAAACTCTTTGAAAAAGTATCCATGCACAGAGAAGAGATGAAACCCTTGGAGAATCTCTTGGATACTACAAAGTACTACTCACACACGCGCGCGGCGTAGTGTGTGTGCATTTATGGCAGCCCACCTTTTTTTCAAACGTGTGATCTCTTTAATTAATTTTTCTACCACATGTTATAGTATCATTGGGCTAAAAGTTGGAGTGTATATGTTTTCAAGGGTGCTGAATCCAAATTTGAGGTCAAAAACCTGAATTTCCGACCCACCGAAATACCCCATTCTGGTTATGAAGTTATACAGTTATACTCATTTACACAACCAATTATTTGTATATTCACCTAATTCTAAACTTTCTTTGATGTTTGTGATCTGAAGAAGGCAGAACATGTTATGGGCAGCCGTCTACACAGTTTCAGTCATGGTTCTCAGCGCAGGGGCCTACCGTCATTTTAACGAAAGCTGCGGGACCAGTAAAGAAGAACCTCTATTCACGCGATGGTGGAATTACATTTTGGAGATATACCGCTAAAATATTTGAAATTAACGAATAAATAGATTAACTCAACTGGCGTGTTTCAGTTAAGTAAGTTCTCCAAGTGTGGAGGAGTACAGTACAGTATACACAGTGGCGTCAGGTGAGAATATTCGTCAGGCAAACAGCTTAGAGGAATAAACAATAATGAAAAACGCAGCAAATTATTACACAAAGGATCATTATTTCTGTATAGATCAAGCGCCAGCAAAGAACACAGCTTTGCCATAGTCACTACCTATCATGTTTTCGCTTCAAAATCGAGTTTATTTAAATGAAATAAACGCCTCATACTCCGTTCGAAGAAATAAAGAACTCCTTCATTACGAAATTTGATTACTGGTTGCTAAGGAAACGTAAACCATGGCTTAGTATCCATGGCTCATTTTCGAATTTTCTCTGCTTTGAAGGCCACGAAACTGCTTCTCGATTGTTTGCCTTGGCTGATGCTGCTATAGTGGGGGGTATAGAAAACTAGACCCCGCACTGACCCCCCGCCTACCGGCTGATCGTCGCCTGTTATCCAAAACAGTCTCACAAAATTCTTTCTTTTAAAAACTGTTTGCCTAGCATAAGCCGCCCCACGCTAGTTCGCGTATCATCCGCAATCGTTCTCTGGTGTGTTGCGCGCTGGTATCCTAGGCAAAATTCGTACTTATTCCATTCTTCTATTTCATCAAACTTTCTTGGTTATGATTTAGTTCCAAAATTTAATAAAAGCTTTCCAAAATCGGCTAAATATTAAGTACTTGCAAAAAATGTAAATATAGGATAATCTCAAAAAAATTAATTTATTCATTTTGCATATTTTTAGTAAGGCAAACAGTGTTTGCTATGTTTGCCTGGAGGAGACGCCACTGAGTATACAGTACACTGCAGAGCAAAGCAAGAGATAACCTTTGGATAAGTCTTTCCCCATCGTAGATTGAAAGGCCAGTTGAAAATTTGTTTCAACCCAGACGACATTCTTTTGGATATCCAATGATGAGATCAATCGTAATCATATGTCAATCAATAATCAATCATAATCGGAAAATTCCGAATTCCATTCGAGATCGAAGCATATTCTGAGAAAGAATTTCTTCATTCGTGACCGCATCAACTGATACGTTCAGTTGTCAAATGGGATACGTCCATTTTGCTTCCGAGTCTACCAAGGTAGCGGAAGCTTTGTTTTCACTTTTCAAGGACGAAAAAAAAAGTTCTCCAAAATCAAAATTTTCAATCGCGTTTTGGGTTTTAGACCTTTTTGAACAATTTTGGTTTCGTGTCTGTGTGTCTGTCATGAATTCCTTGTAACGCGCATAACTATAAGAAGTTATTGTCCGATTTGTATGAAATTTTCAGGGATTGTGCGGGTTGGTGTGTAGACGGTCCCCTATGAAAATCATCATCCCCGGACTGATAGAAGCGACTGCGCATGCGCAAACGTGAATTCCTTGTAACGGCCATAACTTCTACATTTTTCATCCGATTTCAATGAAATTTTCAGGGATGTTACAGATTAACTTGTTTTGATGTTTTGAGATAAGCCACTATGCATCGGATCATCTATACAATCGGGTTATGGATACGAGGAAGCTATGTGCCACACCCACTTGTCAGACGTTTTTCCTATTTGTTTTATCGTGTCAAACGAAACGAAAAGCCACATTCCTTCACTAGACAAACGGTTAAGTCTTAGTTTCCTCGAATTCCGCTAGGTCTCATAGTTTGTTTTGGCAACTCCTATTATATTCCATACAAATTTAAATTGCCAATGGAGTCATGTCCACTACCATTAGTTGGCAGCGCGGTTTTGCAACCTAGAATTGTTATCGTGGACGTTTGGCGGTGTATTGAAGATATTTTGCTATCCAACAAAACTAGAACCTAATTATTAATTTTGCTTCCGAGTCTACCAAGGTAGCGGAAGCTTTGTTCCGGAAGCTTTGTTTTCACTTTTCAAGGTCGAAAAAAAAAGTTCTCCAAAATCAAAATTTTCACTCGCGTTTTGCGTTTTAGACCTTTCTGAACAATTTTGGTTCAGTGTCTGTGTGTCTGTGTGTCTGTGTGTCTGTCTGTCTGTGTGTCTGTCATGAATTCCTTGTAAGGCGCATAACTATACGAAGTTATTGTCCGATTTCTATGAAATTTTCAGGGATTGTGCGGGTTGGTGTGTAGACGGTCCCCTATGAAAATCATCATCCTCGGACTTATAGAAGCGACTGCGCATGCGCAAACGTGAATTCCTTGTAACAGCCATTACTTCCACAGTTTCCATCCGATTTCAATGAAATTTTCAGGGATGTTACAGATTAGTATTTAGATAGTCCCCTATGAAAATCATCACCTTCGGACTGATAGAAACGACTGCGCATGCGCAAACGTGAATTTCCTTGTAACGTCCATAATTTCTACATTTTCTATCCGATTTCAATGAAATTTTCAGGGATGTTACAGATTAGTATTTAGATGGTCCCCTATGAAAATCACCACCTTCGGACTGATAGTAGCCGTTGCGCATGCGCAAACGTGAATTCCTTGTAACGGCCATAACTTCTACATTTTCCATCCGATTTTAATGATATTTTCAGGGATGTTACAGATTAACTTGTTTTGATGTTCTGAGATTAACTACTATGCATCGGATCATCTATACAATCGGGTTATGGATACGAGGAAGCTATGTGCCACACCCACTTGGCAGACGTTTTTTTAATGGGTTGGTGACACATTGATGCAACGATGTAGGTGAATACTCCTACTACTGAGAATATCCTATTTTTCGATGTTGGACTTTTTCACCTCCTTTGGGATCTTGAATTATTTTACACCTGGAGGGCCCAAGAAGTTTAATTTTCACAGGGAGCCTATTAGACTAGTGCATCTGAATAACAAACTGAGATCCTCTCTATCAACTGGGCGAGCTGAATTTGCTTCCAGAGGACCCAGGAAGTTGAAATTCCACAGAGCGCCTATTTGAGACAGCTGAGATCCTCTGTATCAGCTGCTAAATTGTTGCATCTGGTGGCTCCAAAAAGCTGAAAGACTGCTCATGTTTAAATTAAAGTTAGTACGGTACTAATAGTACCCAAGTTTGAATTGTTTCTAGGTACTTAACTCTTTTTTAAGTTTCGAGATATGTTCCAGATTTAGGAGAAAAAATATGGACTTTTTTCACTTGACGAACGAGGAACTTTATTCACTTCATGTCCACCAAACAGTAAATTTTTGAAAAATTTTTATGATTTTTGGATTCACTAATAATTGTTTAGAGGTAAGTTTCTAGTGGAATTATATTTGAGTGAGTAAATGATCAAAGAGAAATTACCGATTTTTTCTAACTTTCATTTTTTACAAAACTACTGCAATAAACTCCAATACTCCATTCGTGTAAAATTTGAAAAAATTTACATAATATGTCAATTATTATGAACGGGATATTATCCCGTTTGGCAACTGAACGGCTCAATTATTCCAAAATGTTACTATTTATTGATGTATATTGATTCACTAATGTTTAAAAATAATAATAATAATATTTATTACCAAAGACCCTCATATTAACGTTATATCGCAGAGTAGAGCAAAAGAGCAAAAAGTCATAAATCAGTCATAAGTAAAGCAGGTAGGAGTAAGGCTATGGTTTATAAGAAAGGAATTCGGTAACTGTATAAAATTCATGGTTAATAAGCTTTTAGTTGACTTTTGAACATCGGAAGTGTAGATTTGCTGATGTTTTTTTGGAGAAATTGTGTATAATGATTGTAGAGTCTAACTGCACTGTACCTATTCAAATCCACGCTTAAAAAATTCAAGGTGGTGCTTGGGAACTCGGAGCATGCTAGAACCAAATCTCTTGTCGTGCGTGTGGTGAATTTTGCAATGGCTAAATAGCCCTTGACGTCTAGTTATGAAACATAATGCTTGGTAGATGTACAGCGAAGAAAAACCTATGCCTCATACTAGACTTATGTATTTGCGTACAAAGTCGTCTCATGCCTGTTCATGTATAATTATTGCTTCAGTCTACCAAGGTAGCGGAAGCTTTGCACTTTTCAAGGTTGAAAAAAAAAGTTCTCCAAAATCAAAATTTCCACTCGGTTTACACGCTTCAGACCTTCCTGAACAATTTTGGTTCCGTGTCTGTCTGTCATGAAATCCTTGCCACAGGGGAGGAAGGAGAGGAAAAATGAGCCTTGAAACAAATCAGCTTTTTGCTCTCATGAAAAACAGGCCTTTTCTTAAGGGTGCCATGCAGATTTTTAAGTGATGAGATACTATTCAGGTGCAGGGACTCACACCAAGACATAATACGCATCTTCAGAAGGCGTCCCGTTTTTTTTTTTTTTTTTTTTTTTTTCGTCGAAAGCGCGACGCACGAAAATGGGAAGCCAAAGCCAGTGACCTACATGCCACCTCAGAAGACATTACGTTGTCCGCGGTAACTCCCATTCTCATGGACAATGAGAAGTTATGAAATACCTCGCGGACTGGTGCCTCATTCTCACAGAAACACCTGAGCATCACATGAACGTCAAGGCTACATAATGCAATATGGTTATGGCTTCTGAGTGGGCTTAGTAGTGGCCAATCGATGGAACAAAACAATTTCACAAAGCTTAGAAGCTAGTCTGATAATACGTAGACATCCATAGATAAGTCACAGGAAGTTTTTTTAAAGAGTATTTTCACCGTTTGTCCTCATTCCGTGAGTTATGATGTTCCCTCCGAGTTTACACTTTTCAAGGTTGAAAAAAGAAGTTCCTGAACAATTTTGGTTCCGTGTTCGACATGAAATCCTTGTAACGGGCAACATTCCAAATTATTGTCCGATTTCGATGAAATTTTCAAGGCTTGTGCGGAGTGGCGTGTAGATGGCCCCAAATGAAAATCATGGCCCTCCGACCGAAAGCATCCACTACCCAAACGAATTTCAACAGCCATAAATAACTTCTACGTTTCTCATCTGATTCCCATGAAATTTTCAGGGATTATGTGGATGGGGGTGTAGGTAAATGGTCTCCTATGAAAATCATGGCCCCCAGACCGATAGGAGCCACTGCGCATGCGCAAACGTGTGTATCCAACCATTTCTATCGCACTTCGAATAAAGTTTCAAGGATTGGAGTGTAGATGATTCCCCATGAAAATCACCACCAGGTATTATATCTCCTGGGCGTCTCGTCTTGCATTATCCTGGATGTTCAAGTTGTCAATGGCAGCTTGAACCTGGCGGGCTGAGATAAGAAAGTATGATAGATATGATTTTACGGCAAACGGTGTCGGAGTTAAGAGGAGTGGCTCCCAACAACATCAGGGTGATGGCTGCAACCTTGTAATGACGCGGGAAAAGTGCAACGGAGTTGGGTATCTCAGTAGGTGAACTCCGTGGTGTCACCAGATGCGAACTGCTCGGTTGTTACTCGAACTGGTGGTTTTTTTTATGGAAGCATTTCCCTTCATCCCTCTCTCCCACCCCCACCTCCTTCATCATCCCTCCGGCCAGCGTTGGATGAGTCCTCCCCATTGATATTTCATTTGTTTTTTATTTCTCATTAGTGGCGTCCCTCCTCCGTCTTTGAAAGAAGCCCAACTAGACGAAGCCATAACTACCACACTTTCCATCCGATTTCGAAGAAATGTGGTGGAAGGTAGTTTTGACAACAGCTAGTCTTATCTATACAATCCGGTTAAGGACAGGAGGAAGCTATGTGCCACACCCAGTTGTTTCCCTTGTTTTTTGTTTGAAAATTGCATTACCTTATAGGTTATTGCAATATAAATACATTTACATTTTTGTTGCTCTCCCTAGTGTTTTTAATTGCCCACTGCCCACAACTGACATCACCAACCTGCAGTGTAACCAAGCCTTGTGAAGGTTTTCACTTGAATCCAGAATCTTTTTTTTTTTTTGGAAACTCATTTTTTAGGAAGAGTTTACTTACAGATATTCTACATATACTAAAAAAATGTTAAAATATCAAGAAATTTCTGGTCATGGCAAAATTTTTTTGCTCTTCAAGAAATCACTAAAATTGAAAGAAGATCATGTTCCAGTTGCCAGCAAGTGGTTCTTCCGAGTTCGGCATTCACTTGTGTGGAATGAGGAATTTCACCATGTCGGAATTTCCTATTTTTGACCCCAAAATCGGATTCAGCACCTCGAAAAACCTCCTAAGGCAAACTTTCAGCCCGAACTTCCTAATTTACGAATAAACAAAACAGTGTAGAAAATACGAATGTTTAAAAAAACCGGGAGAATGACGTCATACTGGAATAGTTCATTTATGGCCGCTTGAAGCGCTGAGATCGAGAAATCTATAGTCCCCAGATGCAAAATTTCACGAAACAGTAAAGTTCAAAATCGAAAAACTGAAGAAAAAAATAGAAAAAACAAGATGGGGAAAATTAGGTTTCCCCTGTTTTTGTTTGATAACTTTTCTCTTAGAAAACACGATTTCGTCGTCCTAATGGGCAACACTGGGAGGAGACGGCGATCCGAACAGCCCAATCAGCGAGCGTTCCCGCTTCACGTCCGTTTTCCCGGTTAGTTTTGAAATCAAAAATTTTGATTGTCTCCCAAAAATAACAGGAGATTTATTTTCCGAAATCAGCCCGATTTTCATTTATCCCACACCATTAACTATTGAGGAAAAATGCAAACAGAATTCGGTGAAATTCCTCATTGACTCAACGATGTTTCCTTTCTCACCATTATCATTCAAGGGGGAATTAAACAGTCACATCAATTATAAAATTTATTATATTATATTAGGATTGTAGTAACAAAAGTATACAAAATAACCATGACTTGTCTTGTTCTCCATTTCAATTGAATTTTTCTGTAAAAATCGTCTCCATTGTATTTTTTCTATGTCGATGGTCCCAATGGAGTTGTTCAAGGGGGTTTTCACATGTTCCAGCGAGGCTCAAAAATTACATCTACGTCAGGCAAGAATCTTCATGTGGTCCTCCAGGATAATATGTTATCTCGATGTTCTGTAACCAGCACAGTATGGCGTGTTCTGGCTGAGCAGACCAGAAATTACAGTTACGACTCCTCTGTATGAACCTCCAAGATATGTTTCTGTAGAAGTCTACGCTGAGAGGCTCTAAAATCACACCTATCACATGCATAGAGCTTCTCCTGAGTGTGTGTACTCACGTGAATCTTCAGGAGTCTACTCTGAGAGGCTCTGTAATCGCATCTATCACAGGCATAGGGCTTTTCCTCAGTGTGAGTGCTCATGTGCCTCTTCAGAGTATCTAGACGTGAACCCCGGTAATCACACCTATCACATGCGAAGGGCTTCATCCCAGTGTGTGTACTCATGTGACATCTCAGACGGTCTATCTGAAAAGCTCTGTAATCACACATATCACAAGCGTAGGGCCTCTCCCCAACATGAGTGCGCTTGATGTGCTGCTTTAGGGCTCCTTGGTGTTTACTCCGGTAATCACATGTACTGCAAACATAAGGCTTCTCTTCGCTGTGAGTCCTCAAAATGTGCGTCTTCAGATATTCATGCACCGAGGCTCTGTAATCACATATACCACACGAGTACGGCTTCTCCACACTGTGAGTCCTGAGAATGTGCTTCTTCAGATTTCCATGCAGGGAGGTTCTAAAATTACATCTGTCACAGGCGAAGGGCTTCTCTCCAGAGTGAGTAATCATGTGCTTCTTCAGATTTCCACGCAGCGAGGTTCTAAAATAACATACATCACAGGTGAAGGGCTTCTCCCCAGTGTGAGTACTCATGTGCTTCCTCAGAGCTCCTTGATTCAAGGCTCTGTAATCACACCTATCACAGGCGTAAGGCTTCTCTCCAGTGTGAATGCTCATGTGCATCTTCAAAGCTCCTTGATGCGAGCCTCTGTAATCACACTTATGACAGGCATAGGGCTTCTCTCGAGTGTGAGTGCTCATATGCCTCTTCAGATTTCCACACTCCGAGGATTTGTAATCACATAAATTACACGAGTGGGGCTTCTCCCCACTGTGAGTCCTAGAAATGTGCCTCTTCAAACTTACACGCATCGAGGCTCTATAATCACACCTTTCACATGCGAAGGGCTTCTCCCCAGAGTGAGTAATCATATGTTTCTTGAGATCTTCTTTTTGAGCAGATCGGTAATCACATGCACTGCAAGCATAGGGCTTCTCCCTAGTGTGTATCATTATGTGCTCTTTCAAAAGTCCCCTCTGCGAGGATTTTACATCAAATCCATTACAAGTAAAAGTCTGATTTACCAGCTCACTCGATGGCCCAGCCTCAGACCCCTTCTGGATTCCCCGTAGTCCGTCATTTTGGAGAACGTCGCCGAGACGGTCAGCAGTAGAATCGTGCTCCCGTATGATCATCGAACGTTCCGCAGCTTCATCTTTGACTTTCCCGCTGATTCCGTCCGCGATCTTCCCTTCGAAATCTACATCCTCGAACAGCACTTCCACTTCTTGTTTGAAAGTCAAAACTTCACCGATCACCCCATCGCCTCTGTCCGTTATCTCTCTTACACTCACCGACTCTTCATCCACTAAAATTTCCATTTCCATCACTTCACAGAACATTTGCTTTCTATATTTACAAATATAAACATTCTATATTTACAAATATAAAAATTCACATTCCAGCATTATGGGGTTAAAACTTGAAATAAACAGAGAACAAAAAACTGATAACAGAACATCTTCTTCTTGTTCATGAGGAACAACCTCGCGCCCGTGTGGTCATTGATGAGTGGATGTGTTTGGTGGTGTTGCAGAGGGAAAAGATTGATGAGGTGAGGTGATGAAGTATTTCAACCAATTTCCAGCCATTTTTGAACTAATTTTGCTTCCGAGTCTACCAAGGTACCATAAAAGTCCTTCATAATCAAAATTTCTCACGTTTTACGAAATATAACTTCCTGAACAATTTTGATTTCGCACTCGGCTGTCCTCAGATCCTCATAACGGGCAAAACTATAGGAAGCCGG
This sequence comes from Apolygus lucorum, assembly GCA_009739505.2. NCBI lineage: Eukaryota > Metazoa > Arthropoda > Insecta > Hemiptera > Miridae > Apolygus > Apolygus lucorum. The sequence goes on from CM019182.2 coordinate 42,642,899, forward strand.
TGTCCAAATTTGATGGCAATTTTGGCTGGTGCTGGATAGGATCTTGATAGTCCTCTGAGGAAATTAGCAGGGAACTTCTACAATTTCCTTCTGAATTCGACGAAACCTCCAGAAATTATGAATTTGGTACTCGAGGCGGTCCTTTATCAATTTCAACGTGAAATCCTTAACCCTTAATTTCCCACTTGTTCAAAAAAATTGTTTTTTTTTCGGATTTTTGGTTTATTTAAATTAAATTTGGATGTATTTTGGCAAATCTATAGAATATTTGAGTTGAAGGTACCTCAAAGGCCCTATTACAGTCTGTCAGCTCAAGAATGATCTTTCCAAGGGCCACACTAGCGCTTTCTGGGACAGCAAAATCTGTCTATAAACCAAATTTTGTTGGAGTAAAAGAAGGAAACTTGGAAAAATCATTGGTGAGATGTTGGAAGTCAGTCATTTCTCATAAAGTAAAGAACCAACGAAGGTAGAGAAGGTTCACAGGGTCCATAGAGAGATCTGTGCTGCCTTAGACAGTGGAGCCATCTCTGACGAGGATACCTAATTAATAGCCTACAAGGTGAGAAATGAGAATAGAAGGTTCCTCGAAGGCCCTGTTACTGTCTGTCAATTCGAGAATTATTTTGTTTTTTCTTTGTCTTTACGTTTTGATTATTACGTTTTCTTGCACAATCAATAGTTGGACTCTCAAGAAAGCAAAAGGCTATCAGTTGTGTTTTAAAAGTGGATAAACTGTTGACTTCCAAAAAGATACCTCAGGATATTAAGGGTTGATAAACATAATTTCTGCAGTTTCCATTTGATTCTGATGTGATTTTCAAGGGGTGTGTGGTTGAGACTTAGGATCGTTCTTTATACTCGTTAATGTCAACGTAATCTACCATCAGATTTTTAGGGTAGTGGAAGGTACTAGGAGAACGAAGTGTTGCGATTATCAAACTATTTTTGCGATTATCAATCGTTATGAAGGTACACAGGTATGATTGCGATGTTTTTAGAATCGAATGGGACCACTCAGAGAAAAAGGGGGTCCACACTTCATACTGTGAACCCTCTAGAGGTCGATTCTACAAATCATTTTCAACAAAAAATGTCTATCAATTTCTTTTTGAAGTCGTTTTTGGAGTTTTTTCTCGTGTTTTCGACCTTACATAAAATAAAATGTTTTTAAAACGAAACTATGAGCCAGCCTTTCTCGATAACAAGGTGATACCGTTTGCCAATGACGCTGGATGACAAAGTAAGGTGGAAGTCCCACGTCAAGAAGAAAAAAGCTGGGCTTTTGATTGAATTAAGAAAAATGTGCTGGCTGGTGGGCCGACGGTCAAAATTGTCTGTCCACAATAAATATATACTGTACAAGCAAGTCCTAAAGCCTGTCTGGACTTACGGTGCACAACTGTGGGGGTGCACATACCAGAGCAATCGATACATAATTCAGCGCTTCCAGAATAATGTGCTGCGATGCTGCGTTGATGCATACAGATACCTTAGAAATGACAGACTTCACTACGAGCTGAAGATTGAATCTGTCAATGGGTCATTCGCAGCCAAGCCATGAATCACCTTTTGAGGCTCCAAGATCATGTAAATGAGAATGTCATCCAGCTACTCAACACAGATGATCATGAAGTGCAAATTTCAGGGCAATAGAACTAAGTGAAGTATCTTAGTTTTCTTAACGTACACCAACTATGTATCAAAAAAATGTTGCTTAAGTTGTAACGTAGTGCAATAAAACAAGTTTTTGGAGTTTTTTTCTTCGCATTTTCGACCTTACATCAATGAAATGGCGATGACTTTCTTAATTTAGGTACAACGTGAATTTAAAAATAGACATATCGTTGGAAAGAGCGTAAAATTTCTCATCTCACGGGAGTATTACTAGGATTTTTCCCAGTATTTTTTAAAACACCAGAATTGGATGAAGGAGGGAGGGGGGGAGGGGAATAGGCGCATCCCAGTTATGTTTTTCGCTTACTTGACATACCGGAGAAACATCCAAATATCTCAGGGATATTGGATTTACGCTCTTTCTGGAATTATGGCAATTTTAGTGATGAATAGTCGGAAACAAAAATCAATAAACAAAGGTTTGAAGAGAAATTGCAAGGTCAGAGTTTTTGTAGGTATTGACCCCTAGAGGAGTGCACAGTATTAAGTGTGTATAATATACAGGATATTATCCTGAACAGAAAATAGACCGTTGTGTAATAATTTGCTATTTTTTGCTTCCGCGTCTACCAAGGTACAGGAAGCTTTGTTTTCACATTTCAAGTTTCAACAAAAAATGTACTCCGAAATCAAATATTTCGGGCTTCCATGAACAATTTCGGTTCCGAGTCTGTCAATCTGTTATGAAATCCTTCTAACGGGCAAAACAAGACGAAGTTATCGTCCGATTTTGAAGAAATTTTTAGGGATTACGCGAATTGGAGTGTAGATGGTCCTCCTTGAAAATAATCGCCTCCCCCCCCCTCCCAGAAGTGATATTAGCCACTGCACATGCGCACACGTGTATTCCCTGTAACAGCCATAATTTCTACATTTCCCATCTGATTTCGATGAAATTTTCAGGTATTATGAGGATTAGGGTTTAGATGATCCTCCATGAGGGTAGTGCAAGATACTTAGAGATAGATGTTTTGAAATTAGCTACAATGCATTAGATACGATCGTGTTATTTTATTGATACGAGGAGGATAATATCTTATTATTTTTGGCACATGTTATGTGCTACTCTCACTTGGCATACGTTTTAGAATTTATCCCCTATGAGTTCTTCTAAATTTCTGGCAAACGAACTCGTACTTTCTTTAGTTATGATGAACTATAGGTGCGTCCAGTAGTTTGGTTATCACTCAACACACGACTTGAGTCTCGCTTGATAACTGGTTAACGTGGGTAGTCTTGAAATTCCGCGATACCAAGATGCGAAAGGTGGCTCGTGAAAGGGAACAAGTGTCCTTGACATATTGTTCTCCTTGCGGCATTTTTGATCCCACCCAACCAAACGGCTTTCAAAGCTGCTGGAGCGGAGTTTCCCACAAAGATCTACCGTTGACGAGACGGGAAAAAATTGGAGTGTTCAACATAACAGTTCCAGTCGCCCACCAGCCATCGCCCATCTTCCACAATCCTCCATCTCCTTCTTTATCCACTTGACGACCTGTTCCTTTTGTTTAGCTTCGAGTCTGAAACACGTGCGATTCCCATCCTGTTCGGAATCAGGTCAACCGTTTTTCACCTAATTCACCCTCTTCGGTTCTAATCAAACGGCCTTTTCACTTTTCTTACCTACCCAACCTATAAAAATTAAAATACCTCATAAAATACCATTAAAAATGAAAATACCTATAGGTAAACTGAAAACCTTTAACGCTAATTGGACTGTGGTGTCACCGAGAACATCTTACGAATTTCACAGCTGTCTCAAGGGGTCACCATATTAACTTGTTTTAAATTGCAATTTAAAAATTTATGGATGGAGCTGAATCTTGTAAACCATTTTATTGTAAAAAATTATGTAATGACAACAATTTTGTAAATCTGTTCATCGATTTCCTTGGATATTTTTGTCATAACTTAATTTTGAGACTTTCAGTAGACCACAAAAATTCTGCTGCCAATAAAATTTAAAATTGGAATTTAAATTTGCAATTTGCGGTGACACTTTGGGGTGTCTGTGGAGATCCTGAGATGATTTCGGTGACACTAGTGACACCATGGTCCAATTAGAGTTAAAAACGTAGTCAGAGAACGTTGTCTATTTACACAAAGTTAAATACGTTAAATAACGTTACAAAGTTAAATATATTTCGACGGTTAGGTCATCATCAGTAAAAAACCAGAACTTCTTCAGAAACGAAAACATAAACAGTTATCTGTGAAAACAAACGGGTCTTGTTTGTTACTGATGATGAACAAGAACTTCTTCAGAAACAAAAACATAAACAATTGTTATCTGTGAACACAGACAGTTCTTGTTTGTTACTGATGATGACCTAACCGTCGAAATCGATTTAACATAAATAACTCTAAGTAACTCATTACTTTCGTGTAAATAGACCACGTTCTCCATAACTCCGTTTTAACTGAAATGGGTTTCCACAACTTCGTCGCGAGTGGTTTAATTCGCAAGGAAAATACTCTCTTCGGCCAGTCTTGAAGGAAAATTACGGAACCAAGCTAATAGTGGACCAAATCCAGCTCAGACGTGATTTTAAACATTAATTCGTGCACCGCATTATACAGGGTGTCCCAAAATTGTAATCCAAACTTAAGGAACTGATTCTACGACTCATTTGCAACAACTTTTGTCCAATAAATTACTTATTTCTTCGAAACCCCCATCCATTTCTACTTTTTTTGATTTCAATTTTTTTCGCGTTATAGATCACTCCCCTGCAAAGAACACACCATTGTCATTGTCACTACCTACTAACAACATTTTCGCTTCACAATCAAGTTTATTTTGAAGAAATAAACGCTTCACACTCAATTCAATCCAATAAATTCTCATGTGGAGCGAACGGTTTGTCCTGCAGAGCTCTGGGAGGTCTCATTCGATTCTAAAAATTCAATACTATTTTAAATTGATAAAAAGCAATTCCTGTCAATTTTTTTTAAAAGCTAGGACGTTTTCAAAATTTCAGCCCTCTAATTTTCACCCCTTACAAGTGACTGACATCAACCAAAAGCTTCAGAGCACAATTAGACCCTAAATGGAGCCCATATACCAAATTTCATCAAAATCGGTCCATGGTAACTAATGAAAATGCCGCGTACGGCGCGCCGTACCGCGGCGTACGGTCGTCAACATTTTAATGCGATTTTCGGATTCTGCGTACGTTAAAACGTAAAACAACCAATTTTGAAAGGGGGGGGGGGGGTAAAAAAATTTTTTCCTTGGACAACTCCAAGGGTTCATTTTTGAAAATAATAAACCGAGAGGGCCGACTTCCCTTCGATTTTATTCAAATTCAAGAAGAAAAAAATGTCTAATTGAAAGTACTTCAAAGTTCAAATTTCAAAAATAATTTAAACTTTGCTCTCTGATTATATTGTTTAGAATGATTTATTTCTAAGATATCATGGATTTGCACTAGGTTGCTGGCAAATTTAACGCTCTTCCCAACGATATCCTCAAATTTAAACTTACTTGGGATATAACGGAATTTGGCAGTTTTAATAACACGGTCAAAAACTCTGCATTTATTACACAAAGGTTTATTATTTTTCTATATAGATCACTCGTCTGCAAAGAACAGGGCTTTGCCATTGTTACCACCAACCAACTTGAATAAAAATTTCGATCGTATTTCGGTCAGCTAACATTTGAACGGGGATTAGGCCTCTTTTGCGGTTTGTCCTAACGGGCTCCGCGTGGTCTCAAAAAATTCTAAAAATCTATACTATCTTAAATTGAAGGAAAAACAATACCTTTATATCTAAATTTTTTGAGTTACCAAATTTCATCAAAATCGGTCAATGCTAAGTGGGGAAAGTGCCGCGTACGGCGGACGGACGGACAAATTTTCATTCGATTTTGAATTCTACCTACCTTGAGATGTAAACCAACAAATTTTGAGGGGGATGGGGGGTTAGAAAAATTATTTTCTTGGTCGATTCCAAAGGTTCATTATTGAAAATAATAAACCAAAACATGAAAAAATCTTAATTTTAAAAAAAGTGGGTAAACAAGGGGTTAAATCAAAATTGCTGAGTAATTTTTTGTTCGAAATACCTCGTAGAATCGATCCCTGGAGAGAAAGAGTCTTAATAGTGCGGACACCCAGTATGGATATCTGACAGAAATGGAACCAGATTATTTCCCGTGTTCTTAATGACTCCATGCAACTAATCGTGAGGTTGGACAAATGACCCCTCGTTGTTTCTTGTCCAAAAATTTTGTATTCTCTCTGAAACGTTAATAATGAAACCCCATGAGGACTACAGTAGGAAATTCAAGGCGGATTAGCTAGGATTGATAAATTTTCTAGCTTGAGTTGTGGGAGCTTCAATCTTACTTCAAAATAAATCAGGTGGTATTTGACTGTGACTATACGGTGAAAATACAAACGTTTTCTTAAGAGAAACCTACTAAAGAGAGCAAAGAAATAATTCTAAGCAGTCGAAAAGAGGTCTCGACTCGCATTAACCCAGAAGATTGCGAGAACTTGGCATGACTGATTATAACTAGTGATCGGTGGGTGAGCTCAGGAAGAGAAAGCGAGATTATAACGCCTAGTTTGCCGTCCAGGATATTGAGGAAAAGCCCTCATTGTCAACAATTACCTTCCGTAACGTCGGAGGTGACAATTTACCACCTGTTCGGAGGCGGCCAGGAGGGAACTCTGGGAGCTTCAAGTGCCTTTGATATCCGGAGATTCAGGATTTTCCAAGATTACAACGCAACCATAATCATATGAAATTAATCATGATCATGTGAAATTATGCAGAAGTGAGAAGGCAATCTACATTGGTATACCGAGAGCACTTCCACCTCAAGAGCGTCACGGCATGTTTCGAGGACATTTGAGTTACTAATATTGTTTGTAGTAAACAACAAAATTTTTGCTTCCGAGTCTACCAAGGTAGCGGAAGCATTGCTTTCACTTTTCAAGGTTGAAAAAAAAAAATTCTCCAAATTCAAAATTTCTACTCGCGTTTTACGTTTTAGGCCTTCCCGAACAATTTTGGTTCTGTGTCTGTCTGTGTGTGTGTCTGTCATGGAATCCTTGTAACGGTCATAACTATACGAAGTTATAGTCTGATTTCGATGAAATTTTCTGGGATTGTGAGGGTTGGCGTGTAGACGGTCCTCTATGAATATCATCATCCCCGGACTGATAGTAGCCACTGCGCATGCGCAAACGTGAATTCCTTGGGCATCTCGGTGGGCGTACTCCGTGGTATCACCACCCGCGTTCTGCTCGGCTCATATCTGAACTGATGGTCTTTTTATGGAGGCACTTCCCATCATCCCTCTCACCCACCTTCCTCGTCTTCCCTCATCCCTAGGGCCAGCGTCGGGTGAGTCCTGGGCGTTCTCCCCATTATATTTGATTTATTTATTTATTTTGTTTTATGACGTGACCCTCCGTCAGAGAGACCTTCAGTCTTTGAGAGGAGAGTTAGAAAAAAAAAAAAAAAAACCAGCCACAACTCCTACATTTTCCATCTGATTTGGATGACATTTTAAGGGATCAGGCGGATTAGATTGTAGATGGTCCCCTATGAGGGTAGTGCAAGGTACTTAGAGATTGGTGTTTTGAGATTAACTACCTACTATGCATCAGATCATTTATACAATGGGGTTATGGATACGAGGAAGCTATGTGCCACACCCACTTGGCAGACGTTTATTTTAATTATGTCTTTTTTGTCTTCGTACAACAAGAGTATTATAGTTAGGGCTCCTAGAAAATTAAAGGACGATTATCTAATCATTTGATGATTCCCTTCTTTTTCAATTGACGCCTTTTGGTGGATATTTTAGACGAATAATTAATGTGTGGAAGACGCTACTGGACTTCAAGAATTAAAGAGGAAGTCTCCCAAGGTTTTTGGTTTATTATTTTCAATAATGAAGCATTGGAATGATAATTTTGATAATTCATACCAAGTAACTTTTTAAAGCAGGTTAAATACTTACTCAAACCGTTTTTCTTTCAGTTTTACATTTTGATAATAAGAGTGGTTGGATCGTCCTGTAAATTTCCGAGAACCTCCGTAGGATGATGGACTTCCTTGGCCAAGTTCGAAAGGGTTTCATTTCGATAGAATTTTTCTCAGCATGAATACTCCCACTTCCCGCTTATACTCAATATGGGGGAAAAATCAACTTCGTTTTTTGGAAACTTTTCTGCCAATGACTCGTGTTGAATGTTGAGAAAAATTATAAACCTTTGTGCTATATTTTGCAACGTTTTGTATTAAATTTCACCCTATTGTGAAGTTTTAAGCTGGGATTGAATTTGGGTCACAGAAATGCTTAAGTTAAGGGGGTCTCAGTCGGTCGACGTTCGTTCCTCGTTCCGGGTCAGTATTTGGCCAAATCGAAGGGGCAAAAACTTGAAAAGTTGTACCTACTTACATTGGAAATTTTAAAGGATTTTAAAAATTCAGTAGTTCACGGCCCTAGGGAATTGAATAACTGAAATATTGCCGTTGTAATCGTCAAAATCGAACAATAATTGCCCGAGAAAAATTGGAAAACCCGTTAATTCAGTTATGTTTTTCCCATATAATGTAGGTAAACTTGACATTTTCGAGGATTTTAGAAATTCATTAGTGCATGGGCCTTGGGTATTGAAAACGCTGCAAATTATTACACAATGGTTTATTATTTTTCTATATAGATCACTCGTCTACAAAATCACCAACCATCCAATATAAAGAGAAGAAAAAAAAAGAAAAAAATAAAAAAAAAAAAAAAAATCAAAATCACCGTCCATCGATCGCATTTCGGTCAGCTCTAATTTTAACGGAGATTAGGCCTCTTTTGCGATTCACACTCGTGTTTTGATTTATATATATATATTTCAATATAAACCCTTAAATTTTCGTAGGGAGCGAACGGTGAGTCCTACAGAGCTCCGCGTGGTCTCAAAAAATTCTAAAAATTCTATAGAATCTTAAATTGAAAGAAAAACAATACCTTTATATCAAAATTTTTTGAGTTAGGGCGTTTTCAAAATTTCAAAATTGATTTTGGAACTCTTAGAAGTGACCTACATCAACCAAAAGCTTCGGGCACAACTAGACCCCAAATGGAGCCTACATACCAAATTTCATCAAAATCAAAGTGGCAAAAGTGCCGCGTACGGCGGACGGACGGCCAAATTTTTATTCGATTTTTGGATTCTACGTACCTTGAAACGTAAACCATCAAATTTTGAGGGGGTGTTAAAATTTTTTTTTTCTTGGTCGATTCCAAAGGTTCATTATTGAAAATAATAAACCAAATCTGAAATATTGCCGCTGGAATCATCAAAATCGAAAAATAGTGCCAGAGAAAAATGGGAAAACATGGGAAACCCGTTTATTCAGTAGTTTTTCCCATTTTGGTTTATTATTTTCAATAATGAACCTTTGGAATCGACCAAGAAAAAAAATTTTTTAACACCCCCACAAAATTTGATGGTTTACGTTTCAAGGTACATAGAATCCAAAAATCGAATAAAAATTTGGCCGTCCGTCCGCCGTCCGCGGCACTTTTGCCACTTAGCATTGACCGATTTTGATGAAATTTGGTATGTAGGCTCCATTTGGGGTCTAGTTGTGCCCCGAAGCTTTTGGTTGATGTAGGTCACTTCTAAGGGTTCCAAAATCAATTTGAAATTTTGAAAACGCCCTAACTCAAAAATGTTGATATAAAGGTATTGTTTTTCCTTCAATTTAAGATTCTATAGAATTTTTAGAATTTTTTTGAGACCACGCGGAGCTCTGTAGGACTAACCGTCCGCTCACTACGAGAATTAAAAGTTTGGACGTACGATAAATCAGAAACACGATTGTGAATCGCAAAAGAGGCCTAATCTCCGTTCAAATTATAGCTGACCGAAATGCGATCGATGTTTTTCTTCATGTTGGATGGTTGGTGGCTTTGCAGACGAGTGATCAATATAGAAAAATAAAAAATAATAAACCATTGTGTAATAATTTGCAGCGTTTTTCTCTAGCAATTATCGTTCGATTTTGATGATTCCGGCGGCAATATTTCAGTTTTTCAATTCCCTAGGGCCGATAATGAATTGATAAAATCCTTAGAAATTTCAAAATTAGGTACAACTTTTCAAGTTTTTGCCCCTTCAATTTCAAGAGATACTAAGAACGAACGGCGACCGACTGAGACCTGCATCTAGTATGCATTTCAATATGTTGAAACTTGTCTTATAAATGAGTTGAAGACAGCAAAATTAGAAAATCCACCAGAAAGTACAAATTTCCATGACAGCAAATTAAGGCCTACCAACTGATACTACACTTTCAATTAACCATCCAAAATTGAAATTCACGTTTTATTTATGCGTATATCACCTTCTATCTACCTCTCAAAACTGTTGATTCTCTATCGTGTTTCTAACTACTGACCAGCAAGTGATCGGAACATGACTGTGAGTTGTTTCAAATTTTGTGTACCTACCGAAGTTATCTTGCGAAGACCATTAGACCAAAGAGCGTCAAAATATGAACACTGTACTTGTATTTTATAGTGGAGAATTATCTTTTTCTATGAAGAATTATCCTGGTGTTCAATGAACTCTATGTAATGTAAAGAGAATCAGGGAGTTTTGAATGAGGTTTGAAGAGATAATGGGGAGGAGTAAGACAAATGGTTAATTTGTATTCTTGTTAATTCACGTCGATAGAATGCCTCAGCGATTTTGGGGTAGATAACTAGGATGATAGTGACAACAAAAAGTAGCTACCAAAAATGCTGGTTATCTGGAGCTTGTTTCCATTCAAGTGTGTATTGCTGGGTAATGTTGACATTGTTACAGCAGAGGAATGAATACCAACTACAGTACAAGACAATAACTTATCAACTGAGCAGAAGAGTCAAATGGTGTTTGGTCAAACAAATTGATTGGCTCGAACATCGGACCTACCAAGTTCAATGAAATCAACATAGTCATGAAATTGTTGAAGCTATGTATTTATATTGCATTTACCATATCCTTGTACCTGATTAGCTGGTACCTGGGTAGGTTCGTGGAAACTTTAGTTTCAATATCAAGTGCATGCCACCTACCCACAACTTCCTTCTGGAGTAGAAAGTTACCCCTCGGACTTGATCAAGTCAGAAAAGCACAAAAAGTGGCATTTCGGAGAAGAGGTTAACAACAGTTGGCATTGTGTTAGGTAAATCCCATTCATTATTGTAAGTGGGATTTAAACGTATTTATCTACACAACTAACAAGACTTTGAAACTAACAAGAATTTGAAATTGCACTGACCTGCAATTGGAATTAAACATCCCGTTTCACCAACGAAAATCCACTTTGACGGGAACCGGATTCGACAATCCAGCCTCTGACAGAAGTAGGACTCGATGCCCCACAATCCCCAGCTTCCCACTTATAAAACCGACCGACGCGCTGACGATCAACCAAACGCGAACGAAAAGCGAATGAACAAAAACAACAAAAGTTCAGAAAATCAGCTGAGCCGAGCACAATGGTGCCAACCATTAAAAAATATATTTGAAAAAGAGGGGAACGAGTTTCTTCCGAAACTGCTAAAACTCCAGCACTGTGTCACACTTTACTGTGTCATAACAAAGAGTATAATTTGATCCGAACTAACCAATTTAGGAGTTAATACTAGAAATTTTATTGCAGGAATATGAAAAGAGCACCCAAGGTTTCTTTTCTTCCTCCATGAAACATTTTCCATGTTTAGTGACGATTCGATGTACCTTTCGATGCGATATTCAACATCGAAATAATATCGGAAGGCTGTATCGATATCAATAAAATATCGGAAGAAAAATATCGATATCACTAATATCGATAGAATATCGAATTAAAATATTGATGTGTCATAGTGACTGATATCGAATATATTTTTGCATCGTTTTTCATCAATATAATAAGTGATATCGATAGAATATCGAAAGAAAAATACTGATTTCACTGATATCGAATATGTTTTTGCATCTTTTTTCATCAATATAATAAGTGATATCGATAGAATATCGAAAGAAAAATACTGATTCCACTGACATCGAATATGTTTTTGCATCTTCAAGATGAGTGATATCGATAGAATATCGAAAGAAAATTACATATCTCACTGATGGGTGTGCGTCGATGTACCCCGCGCCGATGTACCCCCCGGGCATAGTGTCCCCCGTATTGTCCCCCGTCATTCATGACCGCGGAGGTTTTCATTCATGACGGGGGGCACTATGCCCGGGGGGTACATCGGCGCGGGGTACATCGATAGCAACCCCTCACTGATATCAAATATGTTTTTGCGTCTGTTCTTATCAACATGATTGATCATGATAAATTTTCGTTTTTATCGATATCTACTAACAGTAGTTCAAATTATGCTCGTAAAAAGTTTTATTAATACATAATAATATTATGCATTGATAAAACTATATTATAGTAAAATAATACAAAACCGAAACTATGTCGGACATAGTCATGGGTTGTCATGTTTTTCAACATTGTTGTTTATGTGTTGCGTTCATTTTTGTTTCTATTTATTTTGGTTCTTTATTATTTTTACATTTTATGATAAATTGATAAATTTGAGAAGGAATATAATCATCACAACCGATAATTTTTTTCTTTCGATATTAATATTTTCCTTTCGATATTTGATAATATCGCAAGAAAAATATCGATACAAATATCGGAAATATCGTAACAAAATATCGATATCAATAAATATCGAAAGTATCGAATCGTCACTATCCATGTTTACTAAAATGACGAAGAAGAAGAATGCGCTAAAATTTGAAATAATTGTCAGTGTTTACATTTGGATTGTTTCCCCTGTGCTGATGTCAGCTCTGTTATCGTTAACGTTGTTGATGGATCAAGTTGATTGTCGCATTTTAATGATTGATAACAACTTTCAAATTTCAAGACAACCGAATCAAAAATCATCGATGTCGAGTTGGGCTCCGATGGTTCCTCGACTGGTTACATAACAAGGCGCTTTGTTTGCGGTCTGGGGACTTCGGTGCGGTTCCTCTCTTCAGGCGTCCACTCGAAACTGCAGGTACTTGAATGGGTTTAATGGATATTTCGGAACGATGCAATGATTTTATCGTCTACGACGTTTGAAAGTGTTTTTTCGTCTCCAGTTGGCATGAAGATCGCTCACCATGTCGGACCCGTCGATTCAAACGTTTTGCTGTCACCTTCCGGGGAAAACAAATCCGTCGGTAGCGATCATGACAGAATTTAATTCCTTCAGCTTCAATGTGGTTTGTCTCGTGTCATCTATACTGGGCTGTGCTGGAGCTATCCATCAGGTAATGCTAGTTTTTTCCTTCTTTGTTGCTTCCTATATTTCTGAATATATTCGAGATCTTGACAACCAAGTCAATACAACTTCAAGGCTAGTTGGGTGCAACAAATCGTACACAAGTTTTCTACAGGATGGTTATGTAACTACAAATTATAATAAGTCGGTAGGTAGTAGGTACTTATCAACATTAACATACTGCAACTTTTGTTAAATCAGCCATAGATTTATGGCGTAGTTCCTAGTTCTTTCTTATTATATTTCAATCTATCAATCTGTAAGCTCCAGGTCTAGTTTATTGATTTCGTTAGCTGAGGGCTCTGACTGATGATCTGAATTTTAAACTAGAGTTCTGTTGGAAACCAACCCAGAAATAGGTTGAGAGGCTATTCTGACATACGTAAGGTAATGTTCTAATGAAAATGAAATGAAGTTAAATTTGGATAATTACCTGGTAGGTGGTTGTAGCGGCTCGAAGGTACGTGATTATTTTCTAAGATCAAAATAAAACCTGAAGGGCCTAACTACTATGAGATCACTGAGTGTGTCTCGGTCTGAAGGACTTATGTTGTTTTTCCTGAAGGGAACGTTAAGTGCACGAAAAAAGTAACTGTGCACGAAAATGAACAATGCACGAAATATGTAACGGTGCACGCGGGTGAAGCCAAGTGCACGAAATTTGTAGCTGTGCACAAACTCTAAAGTTGTGCACGTTCAACCTGTCTGTTACGGAATTTAGGTAGTTTAAAAGAGAAATGCAATTTTACAACTACCTAATAGGAACTTTTAATTAGATTAAATTGTTGCAAGGTTGACTCGACGCAAAAACATGTACATGTGAAAATACAAATGAAATAAAAGGTTGTAACAAACAGGGCGTTATCTTTCTCCTCCTTTCCTGCGTTGAATTTAGACAATTTAGTTAACGAATTTACAATACAAAATAGTTTTACTTTACTTTACTGACTCGACTCGAAATGTTCATACGTTCTCAAACTGACTGTTAATGCTACAAAATTTGTTCTCCTAACAAATTGGCCAATTGAATAGGTTTAGTTTATTACACTCACATCGTCGGGGCCCGAAGGAAATCCTGGATGGTGTGTGGAGAGAAGTTCAGGGGTGCATTCAACGATATCTCGGTGGTTTTCCAGCTGAAGGAGACGGGGAATGGGCTCAAACCAAGACTCGTGGGTATGACTCGCTGCGGACTTGATTGAGGGGGAATTTCGATTGATAGCTTCAAAGGGGGGGAAACGATAAACGTTCAACTGGGCTAGGGGGAGTGGGTGATAGCATCAAAGGTTTGCGTCAAAGACAGACAGGGGAATGGCTGCCCCACGCCGTTACAATAGGATTTCATTTGAGGTGCCCCCACCCTCTTGCTCAAGGAGTTCGGCAGGAAGCCAAGGGCCGGCCGTCATTGATGGAAAGTGACGTCAGTGTGGTGAGCGCCTCCAGTGGCGGGCGTCGTAGTTAGTGCTGGGTCGTCTGAGAGCAGGGGCGGCATCCGTTGTGTTACCTTAGTGAGCTGGGGCTCACAAATCAATCAAATATTTTTTATTGAAAAGGCCAAGAATGGCAATACAATCGTAAATTAGGGTCAGGTGGGGTAATTGTAAACGAAATCTCTATGTTTTGGATCAAAATTCTCCTCAACTCTTTATAAAACTCCGAATATGCGAACTAATTTCTTCTCGTGATACTGTAGCATCTACTGAGTTAGGAGGCACCAAAATTTTTGATCTAATATCATTTGGGACAAATCCAGAGCCAGTTTACATTTACCCCATAGGTTAAGGGGTAATTGTAAACAAGCATATTCCAACGAGGTTCACCTAGGTCAAAAGCGTGGCAGACACAGTCATATGGAGACTAGTAGAAGCTCCAAGAACTATTTGTGAGAGAGAAGAACGATGTTTACAATTACCCCAATCCGCTGTTTACATTTCCCCCAAGTACATTTTTCAATCAAGTTCCACTGACTAAATTTTCAAATTTCTGGGATGGACGGTGCTGAATGAATTAATAAACTCAAATCGTAAACAGTAGGTATATTTCAATAAACTCCCAGTAAATAATCAAAGCAGCCTATGGAAACAGGCATATTAAAAATGTGTACTTACTACAATGGTAGACTTAATAACACAGTCTTGAATCACTATCAACTAGCAGTACGCATGAATTGAGTATCATAGTATTAGTTTATCAGTCCTTCAAACTCAGTCTTAAATTGGTGACTTGAAAGCTCAGTCTACATTTCAATTATGTTGACAGTTCCTGAAAATTTATAAATTTCCCTGCGCCCATTCTTTTCAATCTGAGGGGTTGGAAGACGAACATCTTTTCGAACCAGTAGAAAAACACAGATTTTTCCATCCAGCCATTGCTTGTGGCGGCATACATTGTGCCTGGATACGCCTCTTCAGAAATCCAACGGGGCTGGACAGCAGCACCTTTGAAAACAATCAGAGGTGGTAAGGCATCACCACTAGGCGAAATACAGGCGAGTACTGTCGTCGAATCTCGACCTGATCCATCAGAGACTCTTTGGAGTGGTTTGCCTTTTTCTCCGATTGCTCGGAGGCGAGAAGGGTCATCAGCAAATCCTGACTTCCTCTGGCAATTCGGGCAACCAACCAGCCCCCGTATCTTGTGAATACTGGTTTTTCGACCCTTAATACGATGGTAGATTACCGAAATAGGGACACGTGTAATAGTCAGATTTTCCTACGTGGCCGATGGATTGGAATTTTATGAAAATCTAACGATTACTTGTCCCTGCGCTTTATGACTAGGTTAGTTGGATCCACTTACCGTGGTGAAGATCTATGGTTCTCGTCGGCTGGGTGTGGCGTCGGAGTCGTTGACTAGGTGTTCCTTGGAATCACCGAAAAATGGCCTCCCGTTTCACCTAGACCTTCGTGAGGTAAGTATATTCCCCTTAGTTTGTGAATTATTGAACCTAGTTATTGCTTTCTTTCAATGTTAACTATCTATCTTTTGTTTCAGGTACTCTTCAAGAATTGGACTTCTTCAGGTAAGTAGAATATCCCTAGAATAACCCCTGATGTATCTACGCAGTTCAGCAAGACTCGAATAAGGTAAGTTGATTCTATTTCCCTAGTTATATCTGCCTTTGTTTTACCAAGCACCAGGAAATTGATCAGGTAAGTCAGAACATAAACTACAAGGTTTAAATTTACCGAACGAGAATTGTCTATTTTTGGTGTAGACAGAATGGTGAATATTTCTCAAATAAAACGTACTTCGTACAATAAAATTCTTATTAAACGTTGAAATGAGTATGTTATCTTTACTCCTAAAAGATCAGTGAGAATATAGAAATAATGAGGGAATAAGATACCCTTACTGCCGAGGGCCCAGATGGGGTACCTCCAAACAATGGCGTCAATAAAGAAAATATATGTTTGCAGCTTTCACAACTATTCAAACTAGAAAAAGGAACAATACCTAGGAGGAGTTTCTATATACAATGCGATTTTACTAAAGAAGAAATAAAAGATTTACAATCTTTTTACCGGTATAGACGGGGTAGAAGCGTGGCGTCGTATGGTGGTCCGTTGGAATGCAGAGGTCCTCGAGTCCTTCGTTCCAAGCTCAACTGGTAGGGCGTATCGTGATCCAGATGCCTTGGTATAACGGGGTCGAGTTGCCAAATGTTCAATGTTCGTTAAAAAGGTGGGCTCTAATATTCTTCAACAAAGTTCTCTATCACTTTACTATCACTTGTTCTCGATCACTGCTCCGGATCACACAGCTTCGGATCACAGTATCATGGGTGTGGGCTCTAAATTTGCAAAGGGTTGTTTTGTGAGGCGCTCGATCAAGACACGACTGACGCTGTGGGATGGCGTCGCAACGGTCGTCCGCCCCTCCCCGTGTGCTACCCCACTCCGTTAGTGCCTCGTCCCCCTCCGTTCGGTGCTGCCACCTACCCGGCCCCTGGTCGCATCTTCCTCCATGCTCGGCGGGTTGTATGGAAGCCCCTCTCTTCGGCTTATCGGCCAATGTGTCGGATTTGTCAGCTGATTTATCCATGGAGTGGGTGGATGCTGCAGGAACCGCTGACCTGAGTGGCGGCCCATTACACACGATACGCCTCTTCTGCCTCTCTGTAGGTCTTATTTTGGTTCATGACATCAAAGACGGCTTGTTCCAAGTCTTGAACAGTGTACGGCGGGAGTGGCTTCTTTTTGATGAATGAACGAGGCATCCTGGTACAGAAAAACCAAATGTGGATGTTATAGAAACAGAGGCAATCGAAACGAGCGAAATTTCTACATTTAATTGATCAGAAATCATTGAATAAGCGTGGAAAATATTTGTTTACAATTACCCCATAGGTAAAAAAAGTATGGGGTTATTGTAAACACGTCATAGCCCAGCAGGAAAAAGAGGTACAACGAAAATCGTCCATGCATAAGCAAGCTAACATTCTATATGATGGATAAAAATAGTTGGAACTTGCTGTTTGGAGCAGGCCAGATGAACAAAAGCTGAGCACTAAAATGTTCGACAATCAAAGTTTTCGGCAGAGCTGTAATCAATTGCTTATCAAGTGAATATCGGCTGATGAGAATAGAGAGTTCCTAGTAGGGTCGATCTGGCGCGCCGGAACCGGATCGTCCGCCATGTTTGTAATACGGCGCGCCGGATTGCCTCCTTGTGACGTATTCGACCGTAACAATACGGCGCCGTATTGGATACGGCGTGTTCTTATCACAATCCGGCACCGGATTGAGAGCATGGAAGAAGTAAATCTTCCATGTTGAGAGTGTGTGTGTAATACGTCACGCCGTATCAAAAACCACTAGGAACTCTCTAATGAGTGGCAACTTCTTCAGTACAATCCACGTGCTCCATAGAGAAGGTTTACCATAAATTTTAGTTCCTCAGTTCACCACGTTGTCGGTAATGTCACTTGTTTACATTTACCCCATGTTTACAATTACCCCACCTGACCCTAAACAAAATAAGAGGCAAATACACACATTAAAAAGGAATACATAACAAATGACTAACTGGTTGACTAGGGCCTTAAAAAATTATATGGTAAAAATCATTTGTGCTGTAGTATTTCCACCTAAGCATTTACGTGAGGAGGAACTAGGAACTGCCTGCTAGTGGCCCAGAGAACAAGCAGAGGAGAGAGTCCTGGTAGTCATTGCTTTATTCGTATTCTCTTCAATAATTACTACTAACTTGCTCATCTCTTACAGTTGCTTCCCAGAGAAGATAGAAATGCTTCACGGCGATGGTTTTCCTTAACATCAGTCAGAGGGAGGCAAATCGTCAAATGGCTCGCCTTGGCGGATTTTATGGCATCACTAGGTCAGTATTTTTATTTATTCTTTGTTAATAAGTCGGCAATTTTAACCCTCAGTTCTACGTGAGATCTACACCATAATCCATGCTCTGTGCAGTACCTATTCAGTGGTCTCTAGTCCCTGTGCTTAGGACTCAGCTGGAGAAAAACATACATTGATTCTGCGCTCTACTCCTAGACAGTAAACTTGTGTAATTATTCCAGATTTTTGCCGTTTATCCTTATCGAACAGCTTCTCTTACGTTTGTTTGATCACCTTGTAAGGGAGGATTGCTTTGAGTTGCTTCGCCAGTATTTGACTTATATACAATAATGGGGAATTAGCCACACATTTTAAATTTTTTTTTTCGAAAGAGGGTTCACTGAAATGGATAAAACCATGGTGTGCTGCTGGAAAAAGCATTCAAAAAATTTGGAGAATTCAAGGAAGATGGAAATTTTAAATGTAGCAGCAATCTGTTCATGGGGGCAGCCATGTTGTGACGTATCCAGCCTTCTAACCAATCTGACTTCATAGGGGGATCTGTGCCCCTTGCAACAGTAGTGCTACCTCTGGAAGCGTAAATGAAACTATAGCTAACGTGATCATCACAAGAGTGCGTGACTGAGGGAGGGAAAAATGCAGACGAGAAAGCGACCTAAAGAAGCAAGCACAAGGAAGAAGAATGGAGGAAAGCTCACTTCAATGGGCCGATGCGTGCACCTTTTTCCTTTATTGCGACAGTAGTGTTCTCTTTAGGTGGCGAACAGAGTTAAGAAGTACTATTCACGGTCGCTAGAGCTCGTAACGCTTCCCCTCCCCTAGCACTGATAACGGTTACTCCAATGTGTTTCTTATTTATGACATTTAATTTTATGACATAAGCATACTAATTTACATTTAACTACTATTTTAACATTTTTTTATTACATTATTTACTATTCAACTACTATTTAGCATACATACTAATTTAATTTTATGACATAAGCATACTAATTTACATTTAACTACTATTTTAACATTTTTTTATTACATTATTTACTATTCAACTACTATTTAGCATACATAATAATTTAATTTTATGACATAAGCATACCATTTTGCAGACTCTCAGTTACTCAGAAGCAATTTCAATTTACTTCTATAAAGATTTTAACAAATTGCCATGTAATATTCAAGAATTATCAGATAATCTATTTGAAAAGACATTGAAAAAATTCTTCAATGAAACGCCACATTACACTCTTCAAGAATATTTCACAAGTGATCTGAGTATTTTAAAACCATAACTTATTTATAACATATTAAGCGTTATTATTAGAGTTGCAACAATATAAGAACCAGCAGCCGAGCAAAATTTTTAAAAGTACTCGAGCTTGCAATATTTATATATATGTTTATATTGTGATTATAATTATAATTAAGCTGTTTGGATTTCTCGAAAATTGAAGTTAGTGTTACAGCTGGGTGAGGGGAGGATTAAGAAGGCTGGTCCTCGTTTTATATTTTACTCAAATACTTTCGCCCGGTAGGCATCATCAGGAGCTCAACTGTCAAGTGGATGGGGTTCGCTTTTCCCTTGGTTATAAATGGAAGTAATCATTTGGCTGGATTTCCATATGTCATAGGGACTTGCGAATTTACTGCTTAGGGGTAGGAAATTTGAGATTCTTCTCCTGTTTGTCTTATTCTTGATTCCAAAATTTTGGGTATTTTCCTTGTACATTTTTTGCATGTAGTAGATGTATCCATCCTTATATGGTGCAAGTGGGTCACCAGATCTCCCAGCTTGGGAATTATTAATTGGCACTTGATTGAGAAAACAAGGAAAAGGGTATTATTTAAAATCCAGTAGAAAGAGTTAACCTTATTTAAAACCCTAGTAGTTTTAAATAAGGTTAACTCTTTCTTTAACTTTCTTTAACTTTCAAGTTAACCTTATTTAAAACCCTAGTAGTTTTAAATAAGGTTAACTCTTTCTACTGGATTTTAAATAATACCCTTTTCCTTGTTTTCTCAATCAAGTGCCAATTAATAATTCCCAAGCTGGGAGATCTGGTGACCCACTTGCACCATATAAGGATGGATACATCTACTACATGCAAAAAATGTACAAGGAAAATACCCAAAATTTTGGAATCAAGAATAAGACAAACAGGAGAAGAATCTCAAATTTCCTACCCCTAAGCAGCAAATTCGCAAGTCCCTATGACATATGGAAATCCAGCCAAATGATTACTTCCATTTATAACCAAGGGAAAAGCGAACCCCATCCACTTGACAGTTGAGCTCCTGATGATGCCTACCGGGCGAAAGTACTTGAGTAAAATATAAAACGAGGACCAGCCTTCTTAATCCTCCCCTCACCCAGCTGTAACTACAAGTAATGGCTACCACTATATGTGAAGTTAGTGTGTGGCATCCGTGATATTCATGTCTTGTAACTGTGATATTTTGCGTGTTGTGACTGTGATATTGTTCCTACGTTTCTTTAAATTGTCAACTATTTTATTTGAAAAACAAAAGCAATCTGTGATACACACCTGTCCTATTTTATATTTATTGAAAAGTGATTATGACCTGTGATAACAATGTTATCGTGTTTCTTGTTTTTGTGATTGTTACATTATTTTCTAAGAATTTGACGTTTTATTAGTGTGTATGGTGTGTATCGAAGTGGTGTTTTGTGTTGGGTGGTCCGGTCGGCCCGCGGGCGGCTCGCATGGTTGGTCTCTCCTATTATAAGGGCCGTCGAGCTGTTAATACGGCTCGATGGTTAGGGCTGCCTGCCTAGAAATAGGAGGTAGCCCAGGGAGCCGCCATGGTGGGTGGGTCCGGGACCGGCCGGACTGCCCCTCACATTTTTCATTATGAATTTATTTTAAAAACTATTGTAAACTATTTTTAGAACTATTGTTGACTGTTGACGCATTTATACCTATTTCAAAGGTGAACAAATAAAGAAAGTTATTATTATTATTATTACTAACGTTTTCTCGTCTTTCTGTTTGATAGTGGTTCGTCTCTTGAAGTTTAATTTTCTCGTCTTTGTGTTCATCTACAGTGGTTTGCTCTAGTTTGCTTTTCACTCATTCAAAACATGAAGTAGTGTTGGAAGATGTCAATTCCAATAACTTGAGACCATCAGTAGGTACGCCTTGGCAGAAATGCAGCGATAAGAGTGGTGCAGATGATAGATGATGATATTGTAGTCTAACTACAGTCCCTGGATATAATTTTTGTAGGAATTTAGTTAGTTGTTATATTGAAAAAGTTGTTGTGTTTTTGATCTTGGAAAGAAATTACACTTGTCATATTTTGTGCCAATCAGTGGTTTTCTTGCACATTATTTTTGTTTTTCATTTTATGGTAGGTATGTACTTACCTACCGTTACTCCTTTTCTCCTGGTATCTTATAAATATTATGATGGTGATAGAGGACAGAGCAGTGTCGAGGGTCTGTGTTTTTCTTCGCCACCTAGAGGTTGCGCTGAAAGCGATTTTTCGTCACGTTTTTAAACGTTGACTGAGCTTTCCTCCTACCTTCTTCCATGTACTCTCTCTTTTTTACAATACGATTCTACCTGTTAGTTTATCAATCATTATTAGTCAACTTCTTCTCTTATTTAGTTTCTATATTAGTTAGTTTCGTTATTTGAATCACATTATTTGAGTGGATCGTTTCGTGTGGTCACGAGGGCGCCTACGACTCTACCCGTTGTCGTTCTTTGATTCTATTTGCTGAGATACTTCTTTTACGCTTCGCCAGACCACAGCAGTGTGAATTCGGTCAGTTATCGCGTTGTTTTGCTGTAGGAACCCCTGCGTGTGACGTGCTCAGCCTCCTCTCGATTTTTGCATTGTTTTTTGACATAGGCTTCACTTGTTTAAACATTTTTTTCTACAAAAATTTCCCAATTTTTTTAAAAGTTTTCTAATAACAAGTTTGTCTATCTTTCTAGGTGTTTTTATGAGGTCTCTCGTCAAGCTGAATGACAATTATGATTCAGAAGCTAACGAGGATGAAACTGTGATAATTTGCGTGCTATTGGCTGTAAGTAAGCTTGAATCAAAATAAAGCTAGACCCAAATTTAAAGTTTGAATGCTCACTGTTCTTCTTTTCATATTTATTCAGGCTTGGATCCAGTATTTCTACGTGGCTACTTGGGCGTGGAATCTGTTCTACGCGATCGACACCTGGCTAGCCATTCAGAAGAAAGCTGGGTGCCCCAAGTTGTACCACACGTTGGCGTGGACGGTACCAGCGGGGCTGTCGTCCATCGGTCTCGCCATTTTGTACTATCCTGATGCTGAGTGAGTTGAAAAGCATGGCGATTCATCCCCGTACCCACTCTGTCGTCTCAATGGGGTATTTCAGTCAATTTTTTAAAATTTTTTATTCAAAAGAGTATGGCTCAGGAATAACGGTAATCGGGTCTGTTTGTCGAGAAAATGTTTTTAAAAAATCAGAGAAGCTAAGGAAAGTTGAAGATTTGAATGGTGTGACGTAGCCAATCGTGACGTAGCTAGCCAACTGTCTTTGAAAAAAGTATCCATGCACAGAGAGGAGATGAAACCCTTGGAGAATCTCTTGGATACTACAAAATACTACTCACACACGCGCGCGGCGTAAGTGTGGGTGCGTTCATGGCAGCCCGCCTTTTTTTCAAACGTGTGATCTCTTTAATTAATTTTTCTACCACATGTTATAGTATCATTGGGCTTAAAGTTGAAGTAAGTATAGAGGTTTTCAAGGGTGCTGAATTCAAATTTGAGGTCAAAAACCTGAATTTCTGACCCACCGAAATACCCCATTGAAGGGTCCAGGGGAAAAATCTACTGTCACTTTTTCTTGAAAATGAGAAAACTCATTTTGAAAGTTTGAAACTCGATTGTGTTTGCTTGACACAAATAAAAACGCTGCAAATCATTGCCCAAAGGTTTATTATTTTCTGTATAGATCACCCTTCTGTAAAGATCTCTCCCTACCAACCGTAGGTACCTACTACCTACTAGAGAATTTTTGAAAATTTCAACCCCAACCACCAACCAAATGGAAATGAAGGGTTGACATTTTCAAAAATGCCCTAGTGGGTAGTAGGTACCTATGGTGGGTGGGGAGGGATCTATACAGAAGGGTGATCTATTCAGAAAATAATAAACATTTGGGCAATGATTTGCAGCGTTTTTTTTTCCTACCAACTTTTTTTACCCACCAACCATTGGCAGGTACTTCCGACCTCACCATACTGCCTTCACACCTTCACAATCAAGTTTGTTAAAAAGAACTAAACGCTTCACACTCGATTCGAAAAGTAGGGAGATTCATATG
The DNA here is from genome assembly GCA_009739505.2 of Apolygus lucorum. NCBI lineage: Eukaryota > Metazoa > Arthropoda > Insecta > Hemiptera > Miridae > Apolygus > Apolygus lucorum. Next base: position 42,666,559 of record CM019182.2, read on the forward strand.
GAGCTTTGATCACTGTTGGCTAAGAAAGCAAAACTGAGTACAACTCGAAGAAACGAAGCGATCGCGTTTTGGTTGGCTAGAAATTCAACGGAGATTAGACCTCTTTTGTGATTCACACTCATGATTCTGTTTTATCGAATGAAAACCCTTAAGCACTCTTAGGGAGCGAACAGTTTGTCCTACAGAGCTCCGGGTGGGCTCAAAAATGTTTAAAAATTCAATACTATTTAAAATTGGTTAAAAAACGATACCTTTATTTCGAGAGTTTTCGAGCTAGGCACTCTTGATAATTTCAACCCTCAATTTTCACCCCTTAGAAGTGACTGACATCAACCGCGGCACAACTAGACCCCAAATGGAGCCCATGTACCAAATTTGAACCAAATCGGCCCAGTGTTGCTAAGAAAAGTGCCGCGGACGGACGGAAAATCTTTTATTCGATATTTTATTTTTATTACCCTGGTGGCAGCTGTTCAAATTAGAACTTTTTCCCCTTTGACGCCAATTATTGCCGACTAGCTGAAAAGCCTACTAAAAGTAGGCAAAAACGATTCCTCCGACTCTCCTCGCCACCCACTCCCTCCGAGTCCTCCTGTCTAAGACTCCTCCGCTCCCAACTTCTCCGAGTCCTCCCATCTCCGACCCCCCCCCCCCCCTTAACTCCTCCTGTCTCCAATTCCGCCGACTCTCCCCACTCCCACGAACCCTCCGTGCATACGTACGTACGTACGGTTGGCGTTTTATGTATACATCTAGATGTGGGTGTTTGGTAATATTCTTCCTCATCTATCAATATCGTGTTCTCATCACTAATTCTTTTCTTCTAGTTGCCATAATTACGGTGTGGACACAACGTACACGTACCTCCGCCTCCTTCCCAACTTCGTCATCACCTATGCCGCCATCTGCAGCGTCATGTTCGCCTGCCCCGTTATCTACTTCATGACGGTTGGGGAAGTCGATAAACTTGTGACTTCCTGCTTCAGTCAAGTGACCAACAAAGAGAGAGCGGTCATTCAAACGGTGAAACTCCGATTTGGTCTCATCATCTTGGCCTTCTGGATATGTTGGCTGCCGAATCTGGTTAATGGGATCGTAGTTTGGGCATTGTGGTACGACCTTCCCCGACAATTTGTGCTCGTGTTGTGGTACACTATGGTGAGTTACGTCAGCTATTTACGAGGAATTTTCTTCAATAAATAATATGTTTTTTAAAACCTACCAATCTTCAGCATCAAATTCTATCTAGTTGTGCTCTGTCGGATGTTATAAAACTTGTTCAGGCGGTAAAATGAAGTGATGAGTTAACAAAGAGTTCCTGGTAGGTCAAGCTTGGTTTAAAGATGGCGGGAGTTGTACTGGCGCAACTAAAGATGCTCTATCATGCATCCTACCGCAACAAAGACTTTCATCAACAAAGACGCTTTCATCGTATTCTTCTCAAACCTGCTGGAGTTACTTAACTCTTAAAGGCCGCCATTCACGACGGGGCCAACGAGCTGATCCATGGGAGTGGGGAGAGTGCCCCGCGCCACCTAGCGGCATTGCTGGATTTCCAGACAGGCCAGAATCCACGGAGCCATCGAGCGGACTTCCCGTGTGTGGGGGATCGCCGGTCCAAAACCAGTCAGTGTTCGTCTAGACGCCGACCTATGTGAGGAGTTCAATCAACCCGACGGGGGTTAATTTATTTCGAGTTGAAAAACATTATTTTTGCCACAGCCTTTTTGGTTTCTTCTTCCTCTATATAAAAAAGCCAAACTGCAGTGCCAGCTAAGTTTTTTATTTTTACTTTTATTCAATTTAACAAAATTATTGTAAAAAATTTATCTTATCTTTTTGAAGATTATGGCTTGAAAATTTCTTGAAGAAATAAAAGAGTGGTGTAATTATCCATTATTTGAGGAATTGTGCACTGGTGAAAACATCTTTTTTATTTTGATCAAAACTCCGTTTTTTGACTTAGCACCTTTGTGCTATTGTTGAATCATCAAAAATTAACTTCCCTCGACCGGGGATCGATCTCCTACCGTTCCGATTCTGAATCAGAGCTCCTACCACATGATCTAAGAAAGTAAAATGGACAGAGGTCCCTCTCTATTTGTTCTGATGATTTCGCTTATGGCTTCCCATTGCCTCACCACCCTGGGTTGGGAAGAGGGGAGCGATGAGAGCCCCGGGCGCTCTTAATTCTTGTATGCCTTGAATTTAATTTGTATCGGTAATCGGGGAAAGAACAAAACCAGGCAGCGGTCTGACTTCTGGCGGGGCGCTCGTTACTTTATTGGGCGCCTTACTTTGTACTGCCTGCTCGGGAAAGGGCGGGAGGTTCAAACAAAAAGAAAATTTACAGAAGTAAGAAAGGAAAGAAAAAGCTAAGAACCAATTCTTCCCCTTAAGAATTTCGAAGCATTCTTCTGTTGTGAGCTCAGCTTAACCAAAATATGACTTACAGTAGTAGCCTTGTATTAGGCAGTGCACCAGGAAGTGTTCGGTGGATTCTTCAGCACCCCTATTACAAAGACTACAGGTAATTTCTTCCGTTGATCCATGGCTTCCAGTTGACATCCAGGAGTTCCTCCCTACACTTCATATTGACAGTTTCCTCGCTGAATTTGTCTTGGACAGATACTCCACTGTATGGTCCAGGCGCTGATAGAGGACGTGGTACTGAGCCCTCGCTGGTCTGATCTCAAAAAATCAGAGTTCTTTGTTACTTCCCAGCACACGACAGACTCCGCAAGCCCTGAGAACAAGGAGGGGTCGAAAGGGTCCGCATTGGGATCCATTCCAGTAGTTTAGAGCTCCAAACCCATCCAATGGCTTATTTAAAATGCTGGTGAATGTTACTTGAATCTTAGCATTTTCTCAGATTCAACTTCTCACCTTTAAATCGTCACTTTTGCAGGCCGTTCTGAACCCACTGCAACCATTGTTTGACTCCATCGTCTACAGAAGAGCTAATATGAAAGTCATCAACCCTTTCTCGTCAATCCGGCATCGCCCCAACGAGAGAACTCCTCTGGTGCAATCGGACATCAATATGTAAGGTAGATACTACAGTTTTAGTTAGGTGTAACTAACATACTAAGAACCACAGCATCACCACTATATTATACCTACAAATTTGTCCTCAGCACGTAATTTTAAATTTAGAATCTTGTTGTCTTTGTTAGAAAATTGTTTTAGAATGGTTCATTCGAAAAGGTTCTACTTCAATGCTGACTGCTTGCAATAGAATTTCCCATTTGGAGTGTAGAAGTTTTCGTTTGCACGTTTGTTTCTAAAGGCTTTTGATTGATGAAATCATGAAATGTATTGTAGATCTCTGCATAATTCAGAGATGAGGTGGAAGAGATTGTAGAAGAGCGTTTGAGTTGCCCATGGAGGGTTCATCAGCAACACCACAGACCTGTTTGACCAACTTTTCTGGACGACCAAGACTGGGAGAGAGCTTTTAGAAGCTCTGGGGTGAATATTAGTTCGTTCTTTTGACGTTCACGTAGATTCCTGAGCTCGATAGCTTCAGAAATTGCTCCAATTATTTTGTTTTGGTTCACCCTGAGAATACCGTCCTGTCTTAATTTGGCCTAAAATACAGTTCGAGTTGCTGCTGTAGGGCCCTCTCATTTGTAACTACTACGACGTCGTTTATAAGGGTTCCGTTCAAGCGTTGCAGTCGTAATAACAGCTTCTCTCTTCATCTACCATCTTAAATCTTAAATTTAATTATTGTGAAAAAATGGGGAATTTGCCTCAATTTTAGATTCTGCAATTTCAACTTGAATCCTATAATAGGGCTGTTTACCTCGGGAATGAGAACTAAATAAACCACACTGGTTGAGAACTAAAACGTTTGTATTAAACAGAACTATTAAATAATTTGAACAGAAAATAGAGGGCAGAGTAAACTTGAGTAGGTAGCGTTCTAGGTATGGTCGAGGCACCGGGGTCGCGGAGGGTTATGTACGCCGCGGCTGTCTTGATCTGCCCTATGCGTTCATGTTCTATGTTGTTCTTATTTATGATTAATTATGATCGTCCTTGGTCTACTAGTTCTTACAGCTCTAATACTGGCCTATTAGTTCTGAATGCAATAACCCATTGAATGTACGAGATGATCTAATATGGTTCATTCTTAGGGAACTACTTTGTTGGTAAACGGGACTACTTTCTCTTTGGGCCAACCGCCCAATTTGGGCGGGAAGGTCCAAACAAGGGCCCTAGAATAACGTTCAACACCAGGAATATCCAAGGTGAAAAAATTACCGTCGAAGAAAATGCCTAAACAAGTGAAGTCTCTGTCAAAAACGCTGCAAATTATTACACAATGGTTTATTATTTTTCTATATAGATCACTCGTCTACAAAATCACCAACCATCCAATATAAAAAAAAAAAAAAAAAATATCACCAAACATTGATCGCATTTCGGTCAGCTCTAATTTGAACGGAGATTAGGCCTCTTTTGCAATTCACACTCGTGTTTTGATATATATATGTATATATATATATATATATATATTTCAATATTAATCGGCGTGGTCTCAAAAAATTCTAAAAATTCTATAGAATCTTAAATTGAAGGAAAAACAATACCTTTATATCAAAATGTTTTGAGTTAGGGCGTTTTCAAAATTTCAAAATTGATTTTGGAACCCTTAGAAGTGACCTACATCAACCAAAAGCTTCGGGGCACAACTAGACCCCAAATGGAGCCCACATACGAAATTTCATCAAAATCGGTCAATGTTAAGTGGGGAAAGTGCCGCGTACGGCGGACGGACGGCCAAATTTTTATTCGATTTTTGGATTCTACGTACCGTGAAACGTAAACCATCAAATTTTGAGGAGGTGTTAAAATTTTTTTTCTTGGTCGATTCCAAAGGTTTATTATTGAAAATAATAAACCAAAAACACTGCGAAGATCGAGGGAAAGTGATTACGTCACTCCCTGGGGTTCCTGGGCAAAACTGTGCTCTGGCGAAGCGTAAAAGGAGTTTCAGCAAATAGTGTCAAAGAATGTCAACAGGTAGAGTTGTATCCACTCAAATAATATAAATCAAATATCAAAACTAACTAATATAGAAACTAAACAAGAGACGGTGAAGACTAATAATGCTTGATAAACTAATAGGTGGAATCGTTACGTAAAAAACGCCGCAAATTATTACACAACGGTTGATTATTTTTCTATATTGATCACTCGTCTGCAAAGCCACCAACCATCCAACATGAAGAAGAACATCGATCGCATTTCGGTCAGCTAAATTTTGAACGGAGATTCGGCCTCTTTTGCGATTCACACTCGTGTTTCTGATTTATCGTACGTCCAACACTTAAATTTAAGTTAAATTGAGAATTGAGCAAAAAGTTCAATGATATAAAAGTGAGAATTGAGAAAAAAGTTAAATTTAAGTTAAATTGAGAATTTATTCTCATAGGGAGCGAACGATTTGTCCTACAGAGCTCTGCGTGGTCTCAAAAAGTTCTAAAAATTCTATATAATCTTAAATTGAAGGAAAAACAATACCTTTATATGCAAATTTTTTGAGTCAGGGCGTTTTCAAAATTCATTTTTTGACTCTTAGAAGTGACCTACATCAACCAAAATTTTCGGGGCACAACTAGACCCCAAATGGAGCCCCATCAAAATCGGTGAGGAAAGTGGGGAAAGTGCCGCGTACGGCGGATGGACGGCCAAATTTGTATTCGATTTTTGGATTCAACGTACCTACCTTGAAACGTAAACCAATTTTGAGGGGGTGTTAAAATTTTTTTTTTTCTTGGTCGATTCCAAAGGTTTATTATTGAAAAATAATAAACCAAAAGAGTGAGCAATTTAAATTTTAATTGCTTCTTTTGTTCACTTTCTTGTCTGGGTTCTTTCTTCCAGTTCAGGCGCACTCTTGTGTTCGATCACGTAAGCTAATAGTTTCTTGTGCGCTTTCAGAGGTAACACTGCGGTTGTAAGGGGAAACTCGTCACATCACAGACTCCCGATACATATAACTCTAATTGGACCATGGTGTCACCATTGTCACCGAAAACATCTTAGGAATTCCACTGCTGTCTCAAGGTGTAACCAGATTAACTAGATTTAAATTGGAATTTAAAAATTAATGGACAGAACTGCATTTTTTGAAAGTTATTTAAAAGTCAAAAAATGATGCTTAGACAAAAAAAAATTTTTTTCATTGATTTCCTCGGAAATTTTTGTCATAATTCTATTTTGAGACTTCCAATAGACCAAAAAAATCCGCATTTAAATTTAAAATGTCGATTTAATTTTGGTTACTTTGGGATTTTGGTCTTAGGGACATCTGTGGAGTCCTTGAGATATTTTCGGTGACACTAGTGACACCATGGTCCAATTAGAGTTAAAATTTCCATCTCCCTTAAATTCTCAGAATTTTTTGGATACGTTTTCGAGCACAATATGGTTTTTTCTATATCAGTAAACCCTCTTTCAAAAAAAAAATTTTTTGAGGCAAATTCCCCTTTGTTATTTTTGTAGATAGTGCTTAGAATCAACACAAATCTGAAAATTGCCAAAAATGTCAGTTTTGTCCTGGCTCTAAGGGGATGTATCAGGGTCTGTTCGGAGAGGCAGTCCGGAACCAAAACGGAATTGAAAAGGGGAGGGGATAGAGGCGAATGGACCCCTCCAGGCTCCTCCAAACCCCTCCGATCAGTTCAGGACTGCCTCTCCTAACAGACCATCAGATTCTTCCTTTTGGCCCTGAGGCCATAAGATATGTTCCGAGAGGTGGAGCCACTTGCAGCGCTACGTAGCTTCTCCCACAATTGAAATTCTATTGAGTCTGAAGTATTAGTATTACAAATGGTATCGAATATCAATATATTATATTATTGAAAGTTTACTAGGCTGTAAATTTTTTGTATTTTACGACAGTATTTCGTTCTCGAGTTGAACAGAAAATTTTTTCGACTTGGTACTTACTTATTCAGTTTAAGTGTAAAGCCACTTTGGTTTCCAAGAGCCAAAATGAGCTGCTCTCCGAGGCCAGATAAGTTATAAAGGATTACATTCAAAATGTTAGTAAGTAAAGAGGGTCGTGTGATTTCAGATCTGTTGAAATGCTACAAAAGATCCCGATTAAAGTAGTGATTAGGTAATAATTTCGCATTTTGATTGCATAAACCATACTGAAATTTCAGTTTTCAGGTCAAAATTCAGGTCAGATTGGCTGTGAAAAGAATGGAACGATTTCGTGTGACGTCATTACTAGAGACTGGAATTGTGCATATTTTCATTAATCGTTGTTTAGTTGATTGACAATCTTGGTGCCTTGTGCGGATATCTTCACTTTTCTATGCGTATTTGGACCAATTTTTGTTCGATATTCCAATCTCCAGTAATATGTCTTTGGAGAGGATAACGTCATAACTTGTCATATTGCGGCTCTCGTTTTCGCTCACTTCCAATCATCGGACACCCTTGGTACATCACCTTCGTAGAAAGCTCTCACTGAGGTCCTTCACTTAAACCAATGAAACAAAGCAGCTGGAATTTCCCATTATTACTGCTCTCTTTTCATTCAACACTGCCTGCACCAGAGTTGGGCAATAATATTACAATAATATGATATTATCATACTCATGAATAATTATGATTTAGATTTTTAATCACAGGAGTACGTGTCTGTGATTATGATTAAGATTAAATTCGTACTCACACACTAAGAGTATGATTAAGGAAGATTAAAATTTTATTTACGCACTATGACAATGACTTAAATTACATTCATAATGCGTGAATAAAATTTTAATCCTATTATTCTTGTGATTAATCACAGATTTCTTGTGATTAACAATGTACTCGTAATCATGCTCCGTGATTATGATTTTAATCATACTCTTAGTGTGTGAGTATGAATTTAATCTTAATCACAACCACGGAAAAGTATTCCTGAGATTAAAAATCTTAATCATATTCATGAGTGTGATATTGCCCAACTCTGGCCTGCACCTCATACTCATACGCAGATTACGATACGTAAAGAGTACTCATAATAAAAAAGTAATCATACTCATGTTTTTGTTGAATGTTTTTTAGTGATACTGCCCCAATTGTGATAGATTTTCATACGTAAATAGTTATAAGCGATAGATATTTACATTAGTTTACTATATATGCGTTTTATACTTACATACTCATTATCATCGAGCAATCGATACAAAAAATCAAGCTGTTAAAAAGAATTTTTCTCATTAAATACCCATTTGTTGTTGTATTTTGAAGAAACCTTGAAATGAACAACTTTTGTGAACAACCTAGATCCGAGAGGTCAAGCCAAATAACACCTGACTCTAGGAACGATATAAGAACCCCCTGGGAAGACTTCGATATTACAAAAGAGGGTTACGAGATCACACATTTTTATAAGACTGAAAATACCATTGATGAAAGTTTAAAATGTCAAAAAAGTTTATTTACTCAAAAATTAAAACAAGTTTTGAAAAATTCCATTCATGCAGCATGAATAGGGTCGGAAAAACTGTTTATTGTTATTTTTAATCTAAACTAGATTAAAATTGAGAATTTTGACACCAACCGCGACCTTCTAGCGTGAGAAGACGTTTTTCTATGATTCTTCAAAGTTTCGAATGTTTATGACGTCACAGTTGGCTGGGGGGTCCCGCCCAGGCTGGAAGGGTGCGTGACGTCATAAACATTCGATACTTTAAAAAATCATAGAAAAAAATTTACTCATCCAAAAAGAGAATGGCTGCTGTCAAAATTCTCAGGAAGAGGTCCACTTTAGATTAGGGATGGGACATCGATATCGATAATATCGAAACATCGATGTTTTGGTCCGATGATATCGATATGTCGACGAGATGGTCTGATAGCATCGTTTGATAAATTTGACCTACTAGGTACTGCAAGGGAACCAGACAAAATCCAATTTCAGACCAGATAACTTCATTGAATTTACTTGGAATTTGAAGAACATCTCCTACTTTTCAATAGTTGTGATCAGCTACCTCTTCGCATTTCTGTCCATTCACTTCCTTAGCTCAGTCGTAACGAGCTCCGACTCAGATGTAAATATAGTTTAGTCGGAACGATAGGAGGTCAATCCCCTGTCGAGGGACGTTCATTTTTGATGATTCAACACAATCATCACTTTATATAACAATATAATTACTGGAAAACAATAGGAAAAAAAGTCTTTTTATGCTTGAACCAATAATGGAAATGGGGAAGGTATGGGATATCGAAATGAAGTGCATAAAAATCGGATAATTTATCACGAATGAAAAAAATTATAGTGGAGTAGGTTATCCAGTAAAATAAAAGCACGTCAAAAGAAAAAATATCTGCTTCTTATGAATGGAGGAAAAGCAGCCTCATCAGGTTTTCTCCCTTGATTCTAATTGGTTGACAAATGAATTAAATTTCCCGCTTTTAAAAACATCGATTTTTCAACTAACGATGTAATCGAAATCGATGTTTTTCATACGATGTTTCATCGATATCGATGTTTCTATGAAATATCGACATCGATGTTTTCTGTTCGATGTCCCATCCCTACTTTAGATTAAAAATTAAGAAAAAAAAAATCAGGCGTATTCCCTGAGAGAGTTTTTAAAGAAATCTTTCAATTGAAGTTATTGTTAAGAAAGGAAGCAATGGTGTTGGCAATTTCATTTAGAAATCGTTTTTAAATTGTTTTACAACCAAATCTTATAATTTTGTCTAAAAAGTACATAACTACTAAGTCAATTATGTATGATTCATCTAATGAAAAATGTTTACATATCCGTTTTTTTACCCTCTTCAGGGATTGTTTCAGAATGTTCCTAAACGGATTTCAGTGAAACAGTTTTTCGAAAAAGTCAATTCTAAAATTTTTGAGGACACGCATTAGCTTCATTTTTTTTTAAATTCGCTAAAACGCACGTTTAATGCAATTTATTCGTCTAAATTCAATTAAAGGATTTTGATATTCTGTCCTCCGAATATCTTCATTTTATTGGCATAAACAATTTCTATAAATTTCATTTCGAGAAAAATTGTCTACGAGTCTTAATTACTAGGCGGTATCCGTAGAGGAGGTGGCAACTTCTGCACGGCGCGCTGGTGGTAAAAGCAGTTTCTCGTAGGTCCAATAGAGTGCTCTGATTAAAATAACCTTGGGGAGATCACATCAACTTTTTTCTAGTGTCATCGATAATTTTCAACATTAATTATGTTGTTGAGATAATGTCGAAAAGTCCCCTTTTTCTATTACAAAATGCTGCAAATTATTACAAAAAGGTATATTATTTTTCTATATAGATCACTCGTCTGCAAAGAACATGGCTTTGCCACTGTTACCACCAACCAACTTGAAGAAAAACATCGATCGTATTGTAATGGTGTGTTTTCCTAGCGATTGCCGACTTAATTAGGAGTTGAAGACTCACCAAAACAATACCTTGCGCTTACGATCTAGTAATATTTCAGGGCACTTACTGTTTTTCGTGGTTCACCGGAAGCAGTTGGTAGACGTGACATTGGTAGCGTTGACTAGGTTTCCCTTTTGGGATAACCGAAAAATGTTACCTTCGTCTGAGTTATTCTGGTAAGTATGATTCTAAACATTCTTATATATTGTGTAGAATTTGCTTTAACTCAATTTTAACTCTTTTTCTTGCTTCAGGTACTACGTGACTCAGCAAAATAGGTAAGTGAATTTAAGTTACTTTCTTTCCAGGTGATTCTACTGCAACTTTGGATTAAGGTAAGTATTTTCAGGTAAGTATTTAATTGAGTTACTTTACTTTTGATTCTAATACGCTCCAGGAAAATGCTCAGGTAAGTATTCAATGATGGAACACCAATTTCGGAACAAAGAATAGAAAATCTCTATTTGAATGAAACAGACTTCAAATATATCAAATAAATGGTACAAAACGAATAAACGACTTCAAAATCAAGCTAATAAATGAGAATGGTAAGTATTCTGGTCGGAGGTTCCTGATGGGACTAACCTCAAAATGACCACGTGGAAATGTTCCGAAACATGAACATGGAACAAACGAAACGTCCTTTGGACAAAGTGAAACAATGGAAATTCTAGAACCTAGGAGGAACAATATCAAAATTTACATACAAAATTACTTTAAGTTTTACTGTGATAGACTAGTTGAGAGAGAGAGTTCGTTGGATGGTGCTTGGGATTGCGAGGGTCTTCCAGATTCGTCGTCAGAGTACTGCGGGTACTGCGTATCGTACACCAAAGTCTCAAGCTATTTCGATGAACTGGTTTCCGGGGTTGACAAAGTTCTAAATTCACTGACTTGACTGCATAAAACTATTTAACTTTCCTTTCTACTATGTTACCGGGCCTTGACTCGCCTCAAAACATCTACTGGTGTGTGTGTGGGCTCTAATACAAAGGGTGAGAGGTGCGAAGCTCCGTTCGATCACGACTGACGCCGCAACATGGCGTAGCCCCGGTCGCTTCCTCCGTCACGTGACCTCCCTACTCTCCTCTATTCCGCAGTACGGGCCCGTCAGGTGCTGCCTCCTGGCGCGCCGCTCACAAGTTCTACCTCCATGCCCTCCTTCTCGTATGGAAGGCTTCTCCTTATCCTGAGCTTTGGGATCCCGGCTGTTGGTGCAGACACAGGTCTTTGTGACGACCCGTCACAATCTTCCTTTCCCCGGAGGCTGATGCCCTCATCAGCTCTATGCTTTCCCTCGGGGGTCACTGGTGGCAACGGCAATGGCAGGGTGGGTCTGGCTTCAAGCAATGCCTGCTCATAACGCCAACGGCGGCACCCAGTGCACTCTGCAGGTCGAGCCTTCCTGTGTTCCCTCAGTTTGCATGGCATTGGATGATCTGGGTGGCCCATCGGGAATTTGCGGCACCTGGCGATGAGCCTGTTCCAAAACGTTTTGCAGCTTTGGCAGTGGAATCCGGTGATGACGCGCTCAGGTTTTCCACAAATGGGGGCAGTTGCTCAACACTATCCTTGGGGTCAGCTCCTGGGTCACGTTTTGGTTGCTCTGTGACAGCGGTGAAAAGGGTGGTGCCTTGTCCTCCTGAGCCTCTCCGTGTCCTCTGTCCCCCTGGCCACACTCCATGTCTGAGTCCCTGTCCGACGGTTCGGGTGCTGAGATAGCCTCTATCAATGGTAGCGGTGTCTTGGCGTGGGATTCCGGTAAGTCCCAGGTGTTGTCGTCGCTTCCTGCGCTAAGTTTCTCCTGCAGGGCTTGCGTCTGGTGCTTTGGCATCGCCACGTCTCAGACCACAGTCTGGGGCTGAGTGTTCGGTTGTGTGACAGTTCTTATGTAGCTTGCCAGTCGAGTCATACAGTCAGTTATAATGGCTAGTTGTCGCGGCCTCCCCTCTCTCCAAGGTAATTTTAATCAGAGCACTCTATTGGACGTACAAGAAACTACTTTTATCACCAGCATGCCAAGCGGGAGTAGCCACCTCCTCTATGGATACCGCCTAGTGTCTTAATTGGAGATGTTCACAACATCATAGTTGTAGGGGGGTATTTGAGTTCGAATTTTGGGTAAATGCTGTTCAAATTCGAGGCTCTCTCAGCCAACAAACAAACCCTTGAGAAAACTTAGCCGAATCACAAACCTACATGTTAAGGTTAGCATCGGTGCTTGCTCGCTCTAGCCATTTTGACTTTTCCACTACACTAAAAACCTACGAGAAGAACAATAATACTCTATTTATGTGTTATGTTATATTATGTTATGTGTTATTATCTACTTACTGTATTGGAGAATCCGTCGTCACCAGCAAGTTGAGTACAGGAGGCGAGTGCTTTACAGTTAGTTATGTAAGTTAGTTTATAATTAATAGTTTAGAATAGAAGAACACGTGGTCCTCCAAATGTACAATTGGATCATAGGCTTAGTTTTATCTCTCCCTTTCACTTGACATGACAGACAAACAACCTTTCACCACGTGGCCCTTTCCTTCCTCATCCTTTCACCCAGACTATACAATAGAGAGTTTTCGCCACGTCTTTTGTGACAACTGTCCGCGTGTAATATCCATGCAACTGTCTGAAAATGGTGACTGTGCATGCGTGACGACTTGGACAGCGAGCTCCGTCGTCATGGACGACGCCAAATGCTGGTTCCGAGGACAAAGGCTTTCTTGCCGACTGTACCCTTCATAACCTCACAGTTTTATAACCAGTTTCAATTTAGATCGGATGTAGCAGGATTTTGTGTTGTTTGACGTTCGACTCCCGTGTTTTGGTCCTCGATTTTAGCTTTCATTTGTACAGGCGACGAGAGTCAGTTCACGTAAGTAGGTACCATTTAAGATTTCAATTGATAGTTCCGTTTGCTGTGATCATCGTACTTGTTAGTTACATGTCAAATTGGAAAAAATGTTCTTACAATAGTTATCAAGTTCATTACCTTTGAAAAAATACCTTATTTTCACACAATAGTAGGTATTTGGATGGTTTGGATTTGGATTGGTATTGGATTTAATTATGGATGTCTGCATTTAGGTGTTACCGTAAAACCGTCAAACTTTACCCCACCAGGGGTAACTTTACCCCAAAAAGTGAGAATCTTCAATAGTGACGTAAACGTGGTAGGACTTAGATAAAAGTTAGCTACTGTGTTTTCGTTATTCTCCACATCCCAGAGAATCGATGTGGCTTGCGATGGCGCCTTTATCCATGTTATCAGCTGTTATCAGTCATAGTTTCCTGTTCAGCTGTTTTTGGCCTGTTTCTTGTGCTCCAAAATTTCTTCCGTATCAGGTGTTTGGAGTGGATTTACCTGGCAAGCCCTCATCATATCACTTTCAATATCTTATTCTGAACAAAATACACTAATCAAATTCTCAAAAAAGTGTTTTCTTAGTTATGCCTTTGTTTACCAAAAATTTGATGGTAACTTTACTCCAAAAACCGGGTATCTTTACTCCACTATAAAGGTTGGGGTAAAGGTAGCCCCACTCATATTTTTCTTATTTAATCTCGAAAAACATTTGAGTTTTTATAATTTTCGCAGTGTTGAATGTAAGGTTTTTAGTGTATCTCATGTCAGAAGTGAGATGGGGAGAAGAAATGAGAAAAAGCTTGGTACGCGCCCCTACCGAAACTTTACAACTGAACAGCTGCATTATGATATGAACATAAACGTGCTTTGGTCTCATAAGTTGTGATTTACAATATTATTTACTCGTGGGTTAACTTTGAAATTTACCATTGCAATTCGTTTGAAAGTTATCGAATGTGAAACAGACTTTTTCTGTGATTTTGTTAAGTCATTCGTTTTGTTTATTGTCCTTTAATATTTCTTTACTTGTAGAAAGTTTTGCTCGATTACCTACATAAGTCTGTCTATACTGGAAGACTGAAATTGTGATCTCTTAACCAGAAATATTGCATTTCAAGCAAATTCATTGAAATAAATGATGAATAAATGATCATTGGAATTTATATTTTTCTTAGGTATAACTTGTATTTTTCAAGCTAAAAAGTTCAATTTTTCAGAATATATTTATAATAATATTATAAATACTTGATATTATCAAGTATTTCTGGGGTAATGAATTCAATCCCGACTAGTAACATTGCACCACTGCCCGTTTCTGTAGCGATAACCGTGAGTTTTTCAGAGTGGAGTAAAGATAGACGCACTCGTAGGGAACTGCACTCCAACATTTAAACAATTAAATAGGGGGGTTACAATTATCTGATCAATGAGCTCGACCACTCAAAATGTTCAGGAAGCCCTGAAGATCAATTCACTTATTAAAAAAATCAATTTAACCCATTTCGAGTGGGGTGAAATTGTATTTTGTGATATGTAATATCACGGATGACCTTGAAGGATCGAGGGGACATGGTGAAGGGGGGACAGGTTTCTCTTCCCCTCAGACCCCTCAGAAAGTTAGGACGCCTCTCGCCGTCCGCCGCCTTCACCATCGCCCCTCCTGCCCCCGGTGAGCGAATCTTTATTCAATTATACCCTCCTTATTCCCGTGAAACTGTATTGTTATTTATACTTACTCCCCTACCCACGTCACATGGTAGCAAATAGCGTAGAAATACGATACCACTCCGAAACTTACCTTCCACTTATCTCTGCTTTTCTCACGATCCCCAACTAATCGGCACATTATTAACAAAAACACCCACTTGTTTCCACAACAAAACGCGTCCGTGATTATCAATCTTCACGATTACGAACACATTTTTCACCGATTGCTCGACAATTCCGCGAAATCAAACAAAAATTCGAATTCCCGACCGCGAGAACGTGTGCCTTGATACGAACGTTGTTTTTAACTTGTCACCTGTACTCTGTTGTTTGATAACGCCGAACGTACTCGTAGTTAGAGTTCAACTGAACGGACCCGACCCCAGCTGCCGACTAGGAACAATAATAAACCGCTCGAAATCAAACTCCCAATTCCTTATTATCCCAATCTAAATTATTTAGCCGAATAATCACATAATTTCAATTAACAATTTTAAATTCACAAACAATTCCGCCCACTAACAATTATAAATTCGCAAACTTTTTTCGACCTTCTTTCAACTACAAAAATTCTCTTTTCACCCATTTTTCACTCAAAATTTTGATCCTTTCACACAACTTAGGTGACATTTCTCAAACCCCCCCCCCCCTCCGAATTACCATGGATCCCGAGCAACCCACTACTGGTATGACCCAGTTATGCACACTAATGGCCGCGAACATTCAGGAACTAACAGCCCAGATGGCCATTCTCACCAAACCACCTGTTTCACCCTCCCCAAACCCCATGACTATCTATTCCCTCCCAGAGGGAATAATTACCAAGATTTCCGACCTCCCCCCATTTTATCCAGATAATCCAGAATCAGTTTACCGATTCTTGTGCAAGTTTTACCAACTAAATTCAGTTGCACCAACCCTATTCCCGAATATCCTCCAAAATTTAGCGATCAATCCAAAGTTCCCATATTTAGCCAAATATATTGCTTCAGCAACAGCCCCCACCTTCCATGACCTGGCAGAAAAAATGCGCACGTCATTTTTCAATGACGCAACTGAACCCGTACTTGTAATAAAATTTTTGCACCGCCTCCAACGTCCAATGGAGACATTCCGCACCTTTGTGGATTCACTCACGTTGGCCAACCAGGTACTACAAAAGTATGATGAGCCCACACTCATTCAAACAATCCTGTTGAGAGTAAATGAAGCCACCCAACGTGATTTCGGGTTTGCTACCCGCCCCACCACTCTGGTCGAGCTTGAAACACTGGTAGAGGCAACTGATCAACGGGCTCAGATCAGACGCCTCAATAAACCCTCGCAAGCACCCTCAACTATGAGTACCACTAACCCTAGGTGTCAATCGTGGTATCGACATGGACAACGTCCCGCATCACAACAAGTCCCACAACAGATCTCACAAAAAGTCCCACACCACAGACACCGTCCCGCACCACAGCAAGTACCACATCGCAGAACCCAACCCCCACCTTTAATGTCTCTTCAAGTGGAACCACCAACACCCACACCCAAAGGCCAATTGCTACTGAAGACAAAGTCATTCAGTGGCACTGATGGAATACCTCCCATGGGCCTAGCCTCCCTTTTTACCCACACAGGGAACCCCCCTCCACTCCTACCTGTTAGACTTGATGACCATCAACTTGCAGCTTTATTAGATTCCGGCGCAGCAATTTCAGCCATAAATTTTTCCTTTTTCAACCAAACCATTGCTTCAAAAAACCATTCGGTCTGTTCAATGCCCCTCAATATCCCTCACTATTGGGAATGGTGAGCTGGTAACAACTCACTTCATCGCCAAGGTCCCCATTTCCATAGGACCACTGCGTTGGGAGCACACCTTTTACTTATTGCAACGCTTACCCCATGACATTCTTCTTGGTCTTGATTTTATGCGCCAAACAGGGATGATCTACAATGCGGCAGATGCAACAATATCATTCAAGACCGACCCCACTCCCATCCACCTCAGCAACAATCCCTCCCACACTCCCACCGCATCATCCACCCTCTCCTGCATCGGAGTTACAAATCCCCAACTAACAGAGCAACTTGCTCATGAATTCCCTGACGTTCTTACAACCAAACTAGGGTGTACAGACCTCATCCAACATGAAATAGTACTGCAGGCTAATGCACCTCCCTTCAAACCTTGTCCAACGTACCAAGTGTCCCCTCCCCTGCAAAAGATCATGCGCACTGAAACCAACAAACTGCTGGCTTCAGGAGTGATTGTTCCATCCTTAGCCCCAAGCGTGTCCCCCTGTTTCTTGGTCCCCAAAAAGAAACTCTCCCCAACAGAGGACCAAGAGTATCGACTAGTTGTAGACATGAGGGAACTAAATCAACGCATTGAGGCTATAGACTACCCACTCCCCACAATCCAAAACTTGATGGCGCATCTCAGCGGCGCAACAGTCTTTACCCACCTAGATCTAAATTCAGCGTACCACCAAATTGGAGTGACGCAAGATTCACAAAAATACCTCTCCTTTAAAACGCCCTATGCAACCTTTAGGTATACCAAAATCCCATTTGGCCTTAAGGTTGGCGGCCAACTCCTTAGTTCCTTAATGGAAAAAATCCTTGGTGACCTACACGGCCTGTATGTCATCTGGTTCCTCGATGACCTCCTAGTTTACAGCCGTGACCACAAACTCCACCAAACTCACATACGTGAAGTCCTCGAAAGACTAAGAAAGGCCAAATTAACCGTCAACCCCGCCAAATGCCATTTTGCCACATCCCGCCTTGAGTTCCTCGGACACATCATTGAAAACGGCAGTGTCAGCATTGGTGACGCACGCATCCGAGACATTACTAGCATCCCACCCCCAAAAACTGCGAAACAAGTTGCCCAATTCCTAGGAGCACTGGGTTTTTTCAGTTCTTTCATCCCTGACTTTTCTACAATTGCAACCCCCCTCAATGCTCTCCGAAAAAAAAATGCACCCTTCCTCTGGACTGCTGAATGTCAAGCTGCCTACGAGCTCCTCCGCAACAGGCTGCTAACACCTCCTATCCTGCAACTTCCCGACTGCAACCGACCTTTCCATGTTTTTGCGGATGCAAGTGGTCATGCCTTGGGATGCGTTTTGGCCCAGACAGCAAGTGAAACTGACCCCACCCTACATGCAGTTTCCTTTGCTGGATGCTCGCTTGAACCCCGGGAGAAAAATTTTTCGAGCTACGAACTGGAATTTGCAGCAGCCTTGTTTGCTATACAGAAGTTCCAACACTACTTCGGGCACACTCACTTTCACTTATATACCGATGCCAAGGCAGTCGCCACCTTGACATCGTTGAAAAACGCCTCCCCACGGGTTTCCCGTTGGGTAGCTGCCATCCTCCAATATAATTACACCCTACACCACCTACCGGGTAAGAAAATAGCATCGCTGACTACCTTTCACGTGAATGTATTACACCACCAACCAAACCACTTGACGACCTTGCCCCTGACCCACTTCCAGATCACCTACTCTTACTCCAAACATACCCAGCCGTGGCCACCAAACTACCAACCCACCAACAGGCAGACACCCAACTATTACCCATCATTAACCGCCTCAAAGCTGGCCACACTGTCCCAAATTACTCGTTGCACAATGATATCCTCCATTACACCACCCCCAGTGGAACTTGTCAACCACTACTCCCCTCACACCTGTTCCCTATGGTCTTTGACTTCTGCCATGATTCTGCACTTGGTTCCCATGCGGGCGTGTCCCGGACAATCGCACGCATTAAAGATCACTTTTATTACCCCCAGTTAGACTCCCAAGTACGTGAACGTATCCGTTCGTGCCTCACTTGCACACGTTCAAAACATGCTCAAGTCACACATGGCTGCCAAGCCTCTATTGACCCACAGTTCCCAATGCAACATCTCTACCTTGACGTTGCTGGCCCTCTCCCACGAACGAGAAACCAACATACCCACATCCTCATTGTGGTCGATGGTTTTTCAAGATTCACTTATTTCATCCCACTCAAACGTCATACATCTGACGCAATCATCCAGGCACTACAAACCAGAGTCTGCTCTACCGTTGGATATTGGCAAACAGTCTGTACTGATAACGCATCTGTGTTCCGATCAAAGGCCTTTAGTGACTTCCTTCGTGCTCATGGAATGTCTGCCCACCATACCCCCCGCTATTACCCCCAACCCCAACATTGCAGAACGTCAAATACGCACACTCAAAACAGTGCTTACTGCTTTCCATGCCGAAAATCAGACAGCCTGGGACACCAACCTCACCTTCTTCCAGCAAGGTATTAATTCAGTACAGCACTCTTCCACCCGTTTTACCCCAGCCCGATTGTTTCTAGGCCACGAACTTGCCACACCACTACAACTAGCCTGGGACCTTCCCCCATTCCACTCCATAAACCCCGAGGAACATCATCACACATGGACGTTAGCACTCGAAAACCTTGCCCGGGCACGTAACCAACGGAAACATTATTACGACCAACGCCACAATGCCCGAGAATTCAAACCTAACGATATGGTAGTCATTAAACAGTACACCCTTAGTTCACGAGTCGACCATGTTAACGCTAAATTAGCTTATAAGTATTCGAACCCGTATACCGTCACTAGACGCCTCTCTCCTGTAACCTACCAACTCACTAGCACCACTGACCCGTCTGATATCAAAACCCAGCATGTCAGTCAATTGAAACCGTACTCCCAAGCTACCAACCCACCCACCAACCATTAATAACCGATCTTAATATCTCATCAGTTACTACTCGCCACCCATTCCCTTATGTTCCAGAAATGAACCCCATCAACATCATGGAGATCGACCGTCATCACCCACGACACCCCAACCAGTCGGACAATACCGGCTACCCACCCCCAGCCCACAACTAAATTGCAAACATGGCCATCGGCCCAAAATCCCGAATCCCTCCGAAGTATCATTATGTACGCGTGTTACCTTATTTCTAATCGTATTTATTTTTCTCTGTGTTTTCAAGTAGCTTAAGTTAACCCACATCGTCACACTCCCTCCGGCATCAATCCCCTGGCCCCAATTAATTACCAACAGGCACTTCATGCACCAATGAGGGTCAAAAGTAGATTCATTCATTTTGGAACCAGGTTTTTCTCCCACCTCTCCCTCTGGACCACCGTCTGTACCAATTAGATACCTTGCAATTTTCTTTGAGCCATTAACGCCTTTTCCATAGTATTGCTATTTCATTTGATTATTCAACTCAACCACTCTAGCCATGGGCAGACGCTACCAGCGGGCGGGGACGGTTTTTACCTAGTAATACACCCTCCAAACTCTATTGTGACAGCCTACCCCAATCTATGGCCCCAAATTTTTTTTCGCCGGTGGGGGAGTGTGATATGTAATATCACGGATGACCTTGAAGGATCGAGGGGACATGGTGAAGGGGGGACAGGTTTCTCTTCCCCTCAGAAAGTTAGGACGCCTCTCGCCGTCCGCCGCCTTCACCATCGCCCCTCCTGCCCCCGGTGAGCGAATCTTTATTCAATTATACCCTCCTTATTCCCGTGAAACTGTATTGTTATTTATACTTACTCCCCTACCCACGTCACAATTTGGAAATGTTTTGGAGTAAATCTTGGGGTAAAGTTTGACGGTTTTACGGTACGTCTATAGGTTCGAACGTCTATCCTAGTATGATAGATCTGTACTTCCGTTTTTGTAATAGTCTGTACTTCCTGGTAGGTAGAAACGAAGTACCTACCTACTCTAAATTATCTGAAGATGTGTTACGGACGTGTTGTTACTACTGCAAAATCGGTAGTTAGGTATTATAGACCCAAAAAACTGCAGTAAGAGCTCTGGGAAAGCTAGTGTTTGTTGTTCACTACTTTCTAAAGGTGAAAATGATCAAAATCATCAGTAGGTAGGTTTTTATATCGCAATGTAGGGTCAGAAAGGGATGTAAATAGGTACCTATCCAAGTAGTAATACATTTATTGCTTTTTCAATACGGCAAATATTTTAATTTTTGATCTGAAAAACTCATTTTGAGACCCCCCCCGGAGTCTGAATCAGCTGTTCACTATCGGCCATTTTCTAGTGACTTCACAGGTCGGAAGCTGTTTAGCGTCACTTCCAGAGTCCGCACCTTATTTTGTGACGACTCAAAATCCACCAAAAAAAGTTAGCATCTGCGTCTGCTGGCCCCATCTGTCTCTAATTGTCACGATCTCAAGTCGTCGCGTCTGACGTGGGGAAAACTCTCTAATAATTAGAACGACGGACTGACGAACTTTAGTACTCTGTCGATTCCCTGAAGGATCTCGACGGATTCTCCAATACGGTACGAAGACAACAATTGTATTCTTATAACTAGCGGAACTAACCCAATACGTCTATTTATGTGGTTTATATTAAAACAAAATTAAAAGAATTTGAAAGAAAATTGTTTATTTTTTTGAAAGATCTACAGGTATTTACTCATCTTGATTTTAAAATAGTTACAATACATAATAATAAGTTCATTCCAGAACATGGTAGGTAGATGACGTCGATATCTACATAACAAAGTAATAACATTACAACGATTTCACGTGTTGATACGTTTTGGTACAACCTTCCTTCGTACAAACAGTTAGGCTGTATAGGAACATTCTACGTTTCACATAGGTTTCGTAACAAAATACATTTTTCATGTACTGACATAATATACAAAATAGGTAGAGACCTCCATCTTATTCTCCACATAAGAACCAAGAACGTATGTACACGAATATGTTGTTCAAACGTGCTTCACACGCCATTTTAACTTGACTTAATAGTAATAAATTTAATATACAGTTCAATAATAAAGTTGACTATTCAACTAGGCACTTAATAATATTGTCGGTTTGTTACGAGTGCCGATAAGTACAAACTGACTTATTCTAGATCACAATTTATTCACTAAATAGCTTGTTTTTCAAGTAAACTATAATTTTCCACCGTGTAGGCACCGTCTACGTGAATATACGAATATGTTGGTGCTTTTGTAAGTTGCGAGCCTTTTGTTACGAATTCAGATACACACCAACGGAGGTTCTCTCAGCTCTTTAAGTACCGTAGACTGGGGTGATAGTGATCAATTTCTACAGTTTTTCCTTGAAAACTACCAGTGTAATAATTCAAAAAAATCTGAAAAAAATAGTTTATGTTCTTCCACATCTTATGAACAGTATCCAATATCAAACTTTGAAATTTCGATGAATTAAGCTCATTAAAAAAAATAATTAAATTGATCAGTATCACCCCCCACATAGGGGGTGATAGTGATCACTAATTTAAAATCGAACAAAACGCTTTCGGAGTGTCTATAGGGTGGCACTGATCACTGTTGAAGAAAAATAAATTGTTTTTCAGTACCCTGAGGTAAAAAAAAACGCATATTTTTAAATTTTTGAATACTTGGAAAGTTTTAAGGAAATCAGTGAGGTATTTGTGTACATCCTTACTTCAAACCTCTGAAAATGCTTGCATACGAGTCTGCAACACATTGGGATATTTTCATGTCAACCACTACACAACAAGGTAGTGAAGTAAGGTTGTTAGTTCATGTACCCAAGCATCAAAATAAGAAAACAGTTGATTGTTCTCTACGCAACACAGTCAGTCTATTTTATTTATTGGTCGCGTGAGCAAGACTTGCTTAGTTTTCGTGACGATTTTTCAGTTTATGTGCCAAAGCAAAGACATGAAAATGTCAAAAACCCCTAACAACTCATTTCAGAACAATTTTTATTGAAAAACTAATAAAAACCAACTCTTTACTTACAAAAATCAGAATAAAGCCAAAATTCAAGACTCGTAATATCCTCTTCAGTATTTATTACTATAATGAGACCATTCGTGGCACATGCTTGGTAACTGACAAGTTACAACTTATTTTAAAGCACTTGTTACTAAAAATAATGATGGACCAATCACTTTTTGATAGTTTCGGGGCATTTCGGCCGTGATCACTATCACCCCCTGAAAATGATTTGTTTTTGTTTTTAACAGATAACCAACTGTAGTAACACGGAAAATACAAACTAATTGCAGATATTTCATGCTTACCTCTAGTAGAAACAAAATCTTTTCGCTAGAACTTCACCACACAACACCCGACACCGGCACAACAGAAGTTACAATCACAATGTCAGCTGGGCCCGATTTTGAGGTTTGTTCATTTCCTCATCAGCTACCATGGTAACCTAGACTATCGGGCGGGAACTATTTCCCCCCAAAGAAGACATTGTTACATAACACGACCTAACTTTCCATTTAGGACTGTGTGGAGCGCTGCAATCGAATGCAAATGAAAAAAGGCGTGTTGATCAGTATCACCCCAGTTCACGGTACCGAGTTATAGACTAGGTAGCACATCAGCACTGTCAACCATTTTTCAAATTTCGAATTTATTCACTTCACTCTTGCAAAAATGCTGAGCGAAGAAGTACAAAGATACGGGCGAAGAATTGAAAAATATTCACAAATATCCAAAAATGTGAATTCTAATCTGGAAAAACGAAGTTGGGGCGTATTGCGCTGCGCACCTCTTTATATGTATTCATAAAAGTATTCGTGAATCGATTACGCCCATCTCTGGTTTGAAGTACTTGCTTTTGTAACCCTTGAAATAATGGGAAGAGTGGATGGACCACTCAGTACATAGAATGTGGAGGAGACACTTGAGGGGGTCTCAGTCCGTGAACGGGGTTTTTCCCCCTTTTCTCTGGCAATTATTGTTCGATTTTGATTCCAGTGGAAATATTTTAGTTTTTCAATTCCCGATGTAGACGCACTAATGAATTTCGAAATGCTTGAAAATTTCAAATTTAAGTAGGTGATTACAATTTTTACTTATGGAATTTTACTTTTGGAATTAAACAAGTGCATTAGTGTATAGATTATAAAATAAGAAGAATGCCTCAAGAATTAGGGAAATCGGGTGAATATTTCCTGAGAAAATGGGAAAAACTGTTGATGAAAACAGAATAGCAATGAGAAAGCTGGGAGAGGAACTAGTGGGTGGATGGCTTCAGACGGCGGTGGGGGGGGGGGGGGGGCAATCGCCGGTTCGTAAGAAATTGACTAACCCAGGATGAGGAAGGAACGGTGACTGAGACCCCTCTAACCAGCGTTGGTCAACTTGGTCTGGCCCCACCCCAACTTGGTCCCGTTGAAATGTGGACACTTTGGTCCCAGAAGCCCAACTTGGTCCCGTTGAAATTTGGACGCTTTGGTCCCAAAGGCCAACTTGGTCCCATTGAAATGTGGACACTTTGGTCCCAGAAGCCCAACTAGGTGCCGTTGAAATTTGGATGCTTTGGTCCCGAAGCCCAACTTGGTCCCGTAAAAATGTGTACGCTTTGGTCCCAGAAGCCCAACTTGGTCCCGTTGAAATTTGGACGCTTTGGTCCCAGAAGCCCAACTTGGTCCCGTAAAAATTTGGACGCTTTGGTCCCAGAAGCCCAACTCGGTCCCGTAAAAATTTGGATGCTTTGGTCCCAGAAGCCCAACTTGGTCCGGTAAAAATTTGGACGCTTTGGTCCCAGAAGCCCAACTTAGTCCCGAAAAATGTGGACGCTTTGGTCCCAGAAGCCCAACTAGGTGCCGTTGAAATTTGGATGCTTTGGTCCCGAAGCCCAACTTGGTCCCGTAAAAATGTGTACGCATTGGTCCCGAAGGCCAACTTGGTCCCGTTGAAATGTGGACGCTTTGGTCCCAGAAGCCCAACCAGGTGCCGTTGAAATTTGGATGCTTTGGTCCCGAAGCCCAACTTGGTCCCGTATAAATGTGTTCGCTTTGGTCCCGTAAAAATGTGTACGCTTTGGTCCCAGAAGCCCAACTTAGTCCCGTAAAAATGTGGACGCTTTGGTCCCAGAAGCCCAACTAGGTGCCGTTGAAATTTGGACGCTTTGGTCCCAGAAGCCCAACTTGGTCTCGTAAAAATTTGGACGCTTTGGTCCCAGAAGCCCAACTTGGTCCCGTAAAAATTTGGACGCTTTGGTCCCAGAAGCCCAACTTGGTCCCGTAAAAATATGGACGCTTTGGTCCCAGAAGCCCAACTTGGTCTTGTAGAAAATTTGGACGCTTTGGTCCCAGAAGCCCAACTTGGCCCCGGTCCCTGAAAGTGAATATTCATGGCCGGTTGTAGTGAGTGTAATCATTGACAAAACTTTGTACTTACATTTGTAAGGGCGTCAAAACAACAAAAATATGTAGGCGATATTATAAAATAACATTTATCCGGTGGTCTTATCTTCTGTACGTGAGCGATTTTTGGCAGATATTCTCTTGCAGTATTCAAATGAAGTGATGGTCTGCTGCCTGTGTTGGGCGATGAGGTCGGTAATCTATTTCTGCTTCCGTACAATCGTGGACCTTGGATTAACAACCTAAAATGTCCATATCGACACCTTAAAGCGCAAAGGTGCTATATCCATCCATCTTCCACATTTTTTATTTTTCTTTAATTTCAGGAAAACCCAAATTCAACAAAACTATGGTCGAACTTCTTGAAGAAAATAAAGAGTCCAGTGCACTAAGCCATTCCAGTAGGAATTTTGCACTGGTGAAGACTTCTTTTGCGTTTTTCTCAAAACTCCGTTTTTGGACATGGAGCCTTTGTGCTTTAATGTATCGATATGTAGGGCGGGAGCAGTGCGTTTTCAGCCACATAATTATCGAGCAAGTATTTCGAGAACAGTTTGCACTTTTCATTATTACCAGGCATGTACGACAACCATTCGTGGTACACTCCCTCAACATCTTCTGGCTCCAACATTGTCCAAATATCCACCTCAACCACCTGCCTATATCGTTTTCAGCGTTTTTATAATCACTGACGAGGCCTACCTTTTGGATTTGTTTGAACCTGTAATACAGCATTTGACGGAGCGAACATAAAAAACGCTGCAAATTACAACACAAAGGTCTATACATCTGTACATCTATGTTATTTATTATATTATGCTATTTGCATCCTGTCACAGCCATTCCCTGCCAAACACTGTTAACCCATTTCCGGCCACTGATGCGTTTTTAACATCGACTTTTTTTTTAATATTAAAAATAGTGGAAAATTTTCGTACATTTTTTTTCTCGTTCACGCTGTTCCAAAACTTGTCAAAAAAAATTTGTCGACGTTCGGGAGCTCGATGCGATTTTGGAAAATTTTTTTTGAAAAGGAGGCCTTGTGGCCAAAAGCATAATTATTGTGGCTCAAATTCGAACCTGGGCGATTGAGCGTTCTGGGCCACGAGTCGAAACGGATTCCGGTCCATATATTTTTACATTTCACCAACAACAATGAATGAGGAATTTCACCATGTCGGAATTTCCTATTTTTGACCCCAAAATCGGATTCAGCACCTCGAAAAACCTCCTAAGGCAAACTTTCAGCCCGAACTTCCTAGTTTACGAATAAACAAAACAGTGTAGAAAATACGAATGTTCAAAAAAACCATCCTGGAATAGTTCATTTATGGCCGCTTGAAGCGCTGAGATCGAGAAATCCATAGTCCCCAGATGAAAAATTTCACAAAAAAGTAAAGTTCAAAATCGAAAAACTGAAGAAAAAATAGAAAAAGCAAGATGGGAAAAATTAGGTTTCCCCTGTTTTTGTTTGATAACTTTTATCTTAGAAAACACAATTTCGTCGTCCCAACAGGCAACACTGGGAGGAGCCGGCGATCCGAACAGCCCAATCAGCGAGCGTTCCCGCTTCACATCCATTTTCCCGGTTAGTTTTGAAATCAAAAATTTTGATTGTCTCCCAAAAATAACAGGAGACTTATTTTCCGAAATCAGCCCGATTTTCATCTATCCCACACCATTAACTATTCAGGAAAAATGCAACAGAATTCGGTGAAATTCCTCATTGTATAAGTCACGTCGATTTGGAAGACCAAGGGCTCTTAAATCCCATTAAAATGTAAAATTCATAAAATTTGGAGTATTTTTGCTTTCAATTGGTGAGCAAATTGTGCCTTATTACGGCCGCCACCCTGTAAAATAGTTCATCCTCTTCCTCTCAGTACTCTGTTAGCTATTTCTACCCTTGGCTTGAAATGGGTTAATGTGTACCCGAATCCTTCATGAAATACTGTATCTCGATCATGATGAGTTCCACTGGCTACCACGTTCATCTTGAAATAACTGACCATTTTGACAAGTCAACATTGACCCGTAACAGGGCGTCGTGTTTAGACGGGACCAAGTTAACCTCTCGCATCTGCGCGTAAAGTGAACACTTCATTATGACACCTATCACTTTTCGGGACCAAGTTGGGTGACACGTCGTAGTGAATTGAATCGTACATTAATCTATCAGAGGTGAATCACTTAAAAAGTAACACGATCACGAAGTCAGTGGTGACTAGGGTGACTGGAATGTTCGTAGCGTCGAAATCGAGGCTCTTCGAAGAGGTGATGCAAAAGTGGTTTCGTCGGAGGGCGTATCAAGACTTGGGCCAGTACTTGACAGCCACCAGTATCACAGCTAGTAGTACGATGGCTATTATAGCTGCCAGGATTATTAATTTCTGAAAAGATAGAAAACAAGATTACTAGTTATAAACTCCTCCATAACAAATTTTACATAAATAGTTTAATAGTCTTATGCAGAGCTCCTCGTCACAGTGTAATGGAGTATTTCAGTAAATTTTATTTTATTTTTTCAAAAGAGTAAGGCTCAGGAATAACGGTAATTGGGACTGTTCGTCGAGAAAATGTTAAAAAGAATTAGGGAAGCTAATAAAAGTTGAAGATTTGAACGATGGCAGCAGAGTGTGACGTTGCAAGTTGTGTGAAGTATTAAGTTGCTCGCCTTGAAAAAATTATCTTTGATAAGAGTATCCATGCACAGAGAAGAGATAAAACCCTTCTCTCAGGGTAACCTACCTGAGAATCTCTTGGATACTACAACATACCACACACTCCAGGGAGTTCAGGGAGGCCCGCCTTTTAGCATGGAACATGTTTTAGCCGAGACGAAACCGTGGAACAAAAGTAGCGCGGGATTTTGTAATGATTTTAACTTACAACCGACCCGTTTCTAGGGAAATATATCGCCGTTAGTTTTCATCCCACGAAAATCGTTCGCCACTCGTTGAAAAGCCCTCACTTTATGCGTAAATCATATACTGCCAAAACGCCTGTAAATATGGACTAAGCTGAGATATACCTCTGATTTAAAAGAATTGTAAACAACATTCACAGTAAAAACCAACATCGATTTAGTCGATTATATTGATGTTGTTGGTTGGCTTGGTTTTTACGAATGTAATCAAAGGATGTTGAAACCCTGGCGAGATTTTGAGGAGCATCTAGGCAAAGAAAGTTGTGGAACGGCGTGAGCGCTGCCTAGCGAAGATAAAATGAACCTTCCAGAGCTCAAAAACCTAGGTTATCTCTCTTATCAGTTGGCTTATGTGATGTGTTTCTAATTCTTCCGTAAATAATAGAATGCTTTAAAAATTAATGTTGTTTACCTAAGAGTACATAGATTTTCATTTCAGACAGAAAGCCTTTCTTATTGATGCCTCAAACAGATTTGATTGCCTTTTTCATTGAGGGCAAATTTCTGGTTTCCTATAGATTAGGGATCTACAGGCATTACCACCGGTCAATAACGGAGGTGCATCCATCTTGCCAAAAAAGAAGAGAAGGTTCATCTAATCGTCGCTAGATAGCGCTAGGGCCATTCCACCACTTTCTTTCCCAAGATGCTCCTCAGATTTTGTTATGAACGCAAGCTTCTGGTTGTGATGTGTTCTTCGACGCTTTAGAACGCTGCTGAACTCCCAAGCTTGAAGTTAGTGACATGTCTTGGCCCTAGTAGCGGTTTGGTAAAAATATCTGCTACCAAGTCTTCAGTTGGTTAGTATTCGAGGTCGATTCCTCCTTCAGCTATAGCTTGTCGAACAAAATGATGTCTAATATCAATACGTTTAGTACGTAGTTGATGTACTGGGTTGAGAGAGTTCTTGAGCCCCACGATTGTCACAGTACACCGTCACAGGTCCTTCTTAGTTCGACTAGTAATCGTTTCACACTGATTGCCTCATTTGCTGCTTCTGTTGCTGCCATGTACTCAGCCTCTGTATTCGATTGCTACCGTAAGCTGTTAAATTTTTAATTCGCTCACTCCCACGCAAAGATTTGTGGGTATCTTTGCGTGGGAATGAGCGAATTTGTAAATTTTTGAGCTCCTTTTAAGCAGAATTCCATTCCCTACAACTTTCATTATATGACATTTTTCGATCAGAAGAGCCATTTTCTGATCAGAATCGCTTGAACATGAACATAACCTACATTTTTGTAGAGTTGGTGAAAATTGACGATTTTTGACAATTGACCGTGACCAAATTGCTCGGCCGAATTTGACGTTCCAGAAATCATTCGACGGGAAATTTAGTGCTCTTCAATTTAGTACCTATACAGTGAAGTTTATCGTAGAATGAACCAATTTTGAGTTTTAAGCCAAAAACTGAAAGGAGGGCAAATATTTCCCGGTTTTTTGGCCCTCATAGGTTAAACCGTGCTTAGAAACCGTCGCAAACTCATATTAGTCTATTTGGGATGCACAAAGTGGATTAAGATCATTTCCCGCTTTACGCTATTTTAATAGCAGCGAGGTCTTTTTTTGGTCTACTTTGCCCGGGCTAGTGGTCCATAAACAATAATATAATTTCAAATTCAAAGGTTACAGATAATTCTCCGATGAACTCACCACGTTAGCTTTTTTCTTGTATTTTATGGCCTTCTTTGTTTCAGTCACGCCCATTTCAACGTGTTCAACGGTCTGCATAACGTGATTTTCTATCCGGTTGATGAGGTCACCCTGGAAGAAAACAAAGTTACTGTGAGAGTCATTCAAGTCTACTTTTAGAAGTGTTTTTTATGTTGACATCATAGAGATCAGGATGTGGAGGGTACAACGACAGCAGTGGGGTGGAAGTTCTGATCTATTTTTGAGGTGCTGTAATGATTAATTGGCTTTGTGAGAATTAAAGAAACAAATAGTCGTCCCATGACACACCGAACTGATTACCTCCGCCTTCGCGCCTACGGCGGTTTTGAAGTCGGTCAAGAAATCCTTGTAATGAGCAATTTTTAATAAAATTTAGCTTAATAAAGCAGATATTCTCATTGGAAATTTCACCATGATTCCGATTACATACTATAAAGTAATAGGTTTAACTTAATTAATGACTCATATACTCAAACATGTTAGTTCTCCAATAAAGGACACAAGGTAAACCCAGAGTGACTCATCGTGCCAGGTAGGTAAGGTGAGGTACGGGGGACAAACACGTCACTTGACGTCACCTTCCTCCACTCTCCCCTTAACTTGTTAAAGTAATATAAAAGGTGGACCCAGGGCTTCCCCTTCATGCGTTCGTCTTCTAACAATCGACTTGATTATTTTTCGTTCTACCTCGCCTTCTCTTAGAAGCCCAAAGTTCCTCGGAGGTCTCAATAGGCAAATAGCGACGGCCTCCCCTCTCATTTCGCCTAGGAGTTGACTGCCCCCAACTAGGCATAGGTAAATGTACTGCCACCCTCTGGTCGGCGAGCAATCGCGCCGAGGATCGCAGCTGAGCTGGAATCCTTAAGCACTCCTGCATGCGGTAGGCAGTAACACGCGCCGGGCAGAAACTGAGTGCAGCTTCTGTGGGCAGCTTACCCAAGGTCGTGTCCACGACCAGGTTGAAGAGGAGTGGTGATAGGGGATCCCCCTGGCGTACCCCACGCCCGATCGGTACATCCCCTGACACCTCACCTCCTGCCTCGAGGACCGTCACGCCTTCCTGGTACAGACAGGCCACATACTCGATTAACCGAGATGGGGCCCCGACACCACGAAGGCAATTGGTCAGGGCAAGGTGACTGACTGTATCAAAGGCCTTAGCGACGTCCAGAGCAGCCAGATGGAGTAGGCGGCGCTTCATACGGGCCAGCGAGATGACAGTTTGGAGAACTGTAAGGTTCTCCGCCATGCCATCCGCTGGCCAAAACGCTCTCTGGACGTCACCAATGATACCAGCCACCTGGAGGCGAGATGCCAGTACTTTCTGGAAGTGGCGGAAGACTACCGAGGACACAGAGATCGGTCGATAGCCTCCAGGCCCACTCCCCCCTTTTCTTTGGGATGAACACCGTTTGGGCTCGGGTTAATGCTTTCGGGGGTCTTCCCGCAAGGAGGAGTAGGTTGAGGAGGAGCAGCTTAATCGTCCTTGGTGCTTCATTCCAGCGACGGGCGGAAATACCATCAGGTCCAGCGGAAGTGGAGTTCTTGACACGGCACCTATGTGCCTC
Organism: Apolygus lucorum; assembly: GCA_009739505.2. Taxonomy (NCBI): domain Eukaryota; kingdom Metazoa; phylum Arthropoda; class Insecta; order Hemiptera; family Miridae; genus Apolygus; species Apolygus lucorum. The sequence goes on from CM019182.2 coordinate 42,697,893, forward strand.
GTCAGACAGCACCGGCGAACACATGATGCTGCGCAAGGAATCCCTGGTAGAGACTGGGGGAACCACACGCTCTCCAGGGTCGTGACTGGGAGCACTCAGAACTGTCCCATCCTTCACCTTCGTTGAGTAGGGACCAATAGAAATCGACAAGCCGACGTGAAGACCACCGCCTTCACACGACGACACAACACTTAACATTTTCTGTTAATAAAAAACCTCAAATTGCACACCACAGACTCTCAGAGTATCCACACTTGAATTGTTGTGGATTTTTTTCGATTTTAACTGAACCATACTACGAGTTTACACATTTGGTATGTTTAAAAAACGTTAGTACCTACTCAATGTTCATACTCGTCTCCTAGGGCCACAGAGTACCTGCCTAGGACTCTTTGATTACCCCCTCCCCTCCGTAAATTGTTAGTTTTTTACGGTTTTTGGGAGTCACTTATGAGATTACTCGTCGCCAGTTCCCAAAAGATTAAATTTCCCCCGTTTTCGAATAATGTTTATTTTTCAGAGACCGAATACAGCATATCGCTCATATACCTACCTGGAAAACCTCATATGTCTGATAAGGATATATTCTGATACAGAAAGTCTGTCTGCGATCCCTCACAAAATCTCTCGTGTGCAGATCAAACCCTTTTCCCGCAATCGCTGGGAAAAAACGCTGCAAATTATTACAAAAAGGTTAAGTTTTTCTATGAAGATCACAGAGCACAGGGCACAGAGGATGGAGAACGTTGGCTAGAGATAGAACAGTCTGGCGGAACATTGTGGAGGCGGCCAAGGTTCACATTGGACTGTAGAGCCAAAGAAGAAGAAGAAGAAGAACATTTGAACGGAGATTAGGCCTCTTTTGCGATTCACACTCGTGTTTCTGATTTATCGTAAGTCCAACCCTTAAATTCTCGTAGGGAACGAACGGTTCGTCATACAGGGCCCTGCGTGGTCTCAAAAAATTCTAAAAATTCCATATTATCTAAAATTGATGGAAAAACTTTTGATCAAAATTTTTTGAGTTAGGGCGTTTTCAAAATTTCAAACCTTATTTTTCAACCCTTAGAACTGACCTACATCAACCAAAATCTTCTGGGCACAACTAGACCCCAAATGGAGCCTACATACCAAAATTCATCAAAATCGGTAAATCACAGGTCCTTCCAGATTGAAGGATTTCAGGGATAACAAAGGTGATTCTGCTTTTGTGAATCACAATCATAAGAGAATCCAATCATAACTATAGTTTTGGTCTAACAAGCAGACGGCACGTAGAATTTCCTCATTTTTGCCCGAAGGGAGGTATGTTGGATGTGTTCGAAAAGTTCGAGATTCTAAAGAGTGATAGTTCTGGTAAATGTGACATTTACTGACTACAGACATGAGACATTTTTTGTTGGAAATACCTTGTAGAATCGACCCCTGAAGTTTGGCCGTATCTTTCTCTCGGACACCCCGTATACTGAAGTTCTAATTCTAACGTCTTTAATCGAGGCTCCAGCCATGTGGGTGCTATGGAACTGCGTCTTGTCAGAGTAAACAACTTACACGGTTGTTTTTTAATCCGAGCAGGAATCTCTCCCAGCCTCCAATTAGCTGACGTTTTGGCAAACGAGAACGACGCTTCGTCATGCTCCTCAACGCTCCATCACGATATCAACAAATCCTCCTTTTGAATATTCTGTAGAGCCTGCGGACTCGAGTGGTTGAATAATCGTGGATGACTCGGCCGTTTTCACGCATGCGCGTTACAAAAGAAATAGGTCCAGTCATGAATGACACAACGAGATTTTGAGAAATGGTCATTGTCACGATCATAAGGTCCGAATATTGGAAGCAAACCATCATTGAAAACTATAACTTACGGTAGGAGCTCAGCTCAACCAATATATAGCATTTCCAAGTCAAATTCAACCTTTTCCAAAACAAATTCAACTTTTTCCAAGTCAAATTCAACCTTTTCCAAGTCAAATTCAACCTTTTCCAAAACAAATTCAACTTTTTCCAAGTCGAATTTAACCTTTTCCAAGTCAGATTCAACCTTTTCCAAGTCAAATTCAACCTTTTCCAAGTCAAATTCAACCTTTTCCAAGTCAAATTCAACCTTTTCCAAGTCAATTTCAACCTTTTCACCATTATTAGGGAAATAACCAAAAATACGCATAAGCCCTAACTGTAGTACCAAATGCTTGTCTGTGATTGGGAACTGTGCTACTGAAAACATAATTTTAAAAAATCAACTTTTCTTTGAAAGAAAAACTTACTTTTTTACATAATTAATATTTTAAAAGTCTTAAAATTAAAAATCTTACTCGTAGAAAGTCTATCTTCGATTTTTTTTACTTACAAAAAAAAAGGCGAAAGGGTCTTTCAAAAATTTGAATCAATAGATTAATTTTTTTGAAAAAATCCTTCTAGGAAAAAGTTAAATTTGACTTGGAAATGCTATACTAAAACATGATTTTGTTTTTGTTTGTTACCAACTGCGCTTGGAGTTTCCAGCCCAGTTCCCAATCACAGACAAGCATTCGGTACTACAGTTAGGGCTTATGCGTATTTTTGGTAATTTCCCTAATTATGATGAAAAGGTTGAAATTGACTTGGAAGAGGTTGAATTTGTTTTGGAAAAGGTTGAATTTAATTTGGAAAAGGTTGAATTTGACTTAGAAATGCTACATTAATTTTCCATAAGTTACATAAGACCCAATTTCTGACTGTGTTCAGTAATTGAGAATTTTAATAAATTTACAAGTTTTGACTAACTAAACAGATTTTAATTGGAATTATTTGTGGCAAATAAAAAGGAAGGACGAATAATATGGAGAGTGTCGGCCCATAATCGTTAAACGACATAGGTGAGGGTGAGGATGTATCTAACCGACCCAAACCATAATATAGATGTGGGTTTGGTGAGTTGGATGGATCTAAATTAAAGCTGTGTACTTTTATTCGTCTTCTTCTGCTGTTATTTCATTCTGTAATATGTATCGTCCGTAATACATATCTAAGAATACAATTATTGTATTATACATGAAATCCCAAACATACGTGTACGTCGCCTGAACGTGGGAGACCCAGGTTCGATTCCAGGCCGTGACAGCAACTTTTCTTGGAATTTGATAAATAACGTATAATTTTGTTGTTGACATTTTATGTCATGGTATTACGACGATTTTTTTTGCTTGCTTGTAGCTGGGTTTTCAGCTAGTTAATCATGATATGAAACGCTTTGATATTCGGTTGGAAACTAATTTGTATTCTCAACTCTGAACTTTTTATATCAGCCTCACGGCTTTGGGATAATTAAATTGGGATAATTTTTGGTTCAGTGTAAGTTCAACAGAATCATCGTAACGGAAACCACTCCAGTGAGGGAACAGGCATTGAAGTCAACAAGAGCTGGACTAGAATAGGTACTGGTTGTTCCTCGAGCTGCCCTCATGTTCTATTGAGATAGGCGAGGGATGAATGGAAGTAGGCTCCTCTTGTCTCGACCGTTATCTATGATGCCTCGGTGTGGACGTGGCTCAACCTACCAACATTCCTTTGCTTTATTTGTAAAATCTGTTAGCCCAGAACAGGCTCTGTTATCTGTACAGACGCACAAATAATACCTAAATAATTCATCGAATGAGTACAAATGTCAAAATCTTGAATCCAGAACTAACCTTAATTTTAGCATGGAACATGCTATAGCCTTGGACTAACTACCCGAAACGTTTCACACAGGAGGGAGGATGATGTGGAGAGGGTGACGGGCGTGTGTCACGCGGAGGTTATTCTCCACCTATCTACTCCGCCAAAAGCTTGGCTAAAGCATGTTCCATGTTTCTTGAATTTTAGCCAAAGGCTACCAGTAAGTAAGGAGAGGCCCAAAGGGCCGAGTTTCGTAAATAATGTTGTCTATGAGCACAAGCACTTAGCATAACATTTCTAAACTTCAACCTCATCACACAAACTCCAGTAAGGATTCCTTACAGTTCCAATTTTGTGCTAAAACGATTTTGTGCGCTTAAAAAGCTGAAGTAGCAGCATTTCAATCTTGATTCCTTTTTTCCCGGTGAACTTGTTTTTTCGTCATAACTTATTCTCCAATCTGTCCTAGCGAGGGACCCTTCATTCTTTTGAAGATACAGGTACTGCTCGACCACCAACAACATCCGTCTCTTCACAGCCTTTAACTCTTAAATGGCCTCGCACCCACGCTACTTCTACCATTACTCTCATATCTCTCAAAAGTTCAATCTATCCAACATAATCTTCATAAATGAAGCAGTTTGCCTTGTAGAATTTGGCCAACGCTGTTCTTGACTCCACAGCTTAATCTAAATCTAAAGAAATGGTGGTGAGTCCCATAGAATAAATATTATAATAATTTATTCTTACTATTATTTAATTTAATCTTAATTCTATTTCGTAGAATAAATATTATATCGATGTACTTACGTATTTTTAAAATAGTTAAAATACACCTATTTTTTGGAATTTTTTTCTTCTATTTTTTGAAAAAAAAGGTAAGAACTCACTTGCTGCTCTACAAGAAGAGCCATTTCGAGGAAGAGGTCCCTGAGACCGACTATGGACTTTTCTAGGTTGATCAGCTCTTCGTGTCGTCTCTGCACGTCTTCCAGCGCCCGTCGAGCCTCCAGTGTCTCCGTGATGATCTACGAGGAACAGAAAGAGAATGGAGTAAGTCGATTGATAAGCCACCACAACAAGAAATTACCGTTGAATTTGCTGATAAGTCGACTGAAAGTTCACGTGAGCAGATTGTTTTGGTAGCCTAGGAGCTCTCTTAACGTTGACGTCTACAATATTTTGTAGGTACGTGAAATCGTGATTGTTAGATCGGTATGATTGGTCAAATGCTCTCTCCATCCGAAGAAACAAGAAATAACAAAAACGAAAAAACAACCTGGATACAACAGTCAAAGTCTCCTTACGCTTAGTTGAAGAAGGAAAACGAAAAAAAAGTCAACATAAAAACGATACCTATAATCTAACTTTTACTTGGATTTGGGAAACACGGTGCAAAGTGGCTTTAAAAGTGAGTTGACAAGAACGTTCCTTATTTAAACGTGTGTTTACTTTCAAATCACCAAGGAAGGCAGATGAAATAGGAGGTATTAGAACTTATTGTATTTACATTTGCAGGTAGAGAGTGAGAGAAACAATTTTTGAACATTTTAGAAGAGGAAAAGACCCACAAAAACTATAGTAGTTGTCGAAAGTGCGAAGTTCGAATAGTTGCCAGTAATTCAAATTGATTTATACCTGGAGTTCTTCTTTTGAGCGTGCAGCCATGTGGCGTCAACCTTCTGGGAGCCAAATGGCTGCTTCGTCCTCCAGTCCGACAAGTACTAAGTAATTGACAAGTTTCTGACTTTATGTAATGTTTTATGAAATTACGAGTGGCGTGAAGGACCCTCTCAGGCGTTCAGTTACTTAGTCGTATTTTGCATGTCTGTATGGCTAGGGCAGCGTGCCTAGAGATGGTAGGCCGGTCCATGGAAGAGTAAAGCTGGATTCACATGGGACAGAAGAGGGCGGAAATGGAAAAGACGAGAAAACCAGTGGAGGGGGTAGCCGGAGTCGATGGAAGGTTCACATGGATGGAAAAGACGGAACGATAACCTTCCTCCTGGAAGCCTCTGAAATGATAACCTCTCTCTGATCTGTAACCTCTGTTGACTGTGTTTTGAATTTGACGTTCAATTCCTGGTTGAAATTATTTTTGTATTAAAAAAGAAGAAAAAAAACGAGCAAAAAAAGGACAGCACAAAAAAAAAGAAGGACGAGTGTGGAACCTCGGGGTGCCCGATTGTCGATTGCAAACATCGATTGTTCTTCCAACAATATAGTTTTTTTTCAACAAATTTTGCTCTTTGAATTTTCAATTTGCCCACATGCTCATTCATTTTTACGAAGGAAAGCTGGTTCTGTGACAACGCCTTTCCATGTGACATCACCAAAGAAGGCCGATTTCACGATGAAGGAGCAGGTATTATAAGTTCTTATTGTATGTACAGTTTATTTCCTTCACGAAGTCCCTCTTGAAGATCAAAAGTAACTAACCAGGTCAATAAACAGTTTTGAGCTAAAAATTGGCGTAATGAAGTTTTTGATGTCATTGAATATAAATATTAGGGTAAAATATCAATTTATCTAAAGTCATTTACTTTATTTGAACGGAGAACTTCATTAAAACTGTCGTTTTTTCAAGCATTAAGTTCTAGAGGTATAGGATGCTGACAATCAATCCCTAGTTTATGTTTCTTCTGGTTCAAAGTGTAAGCTCCAGGTTTTGAGTTTAAATGATTCTAAATTTACGTCGTGATAGCTGAGGGCTCTAAATAATTACTTGAATATTAAACTAAATTCCTGTTGGAAATCAAACCAAATATAAATTGAGAGTTTACATTGACATAAGCAAAGGTAAATGTTTATCTACACCTAGTTTATGAAGAAGTTAAATTTAAAATAGGTGGCGATAATTACCTGGTAGGTAGCTGTAGCGGCTCGAAGGTTTGCGAAATTTACTAAAGTTAAATTCAACCTGAAGGGCCTAGGTACTCTTAGATCACCGAATGTGTCTATGTCTGATGGACTTAAGGTGTTTTCCTGAAGGGAAAATATCAAGAGTACGAGAAACGTAGCTGCGCACAAAGCGCACTAAAATCCTAACGGTGCACGAAGTGCACGGTAAACCATACGGTGCACGTAGTGCACGAATTCCCTAACTGCGCACGTTTTACCTGTCTGTTACGGGAACCAGGTGGTTGAAATGAGAAATGCAAGGTTACAACTAATAGGAACCTTTTTAATTAAAATGAAATTGTAAATTGACTCGAAATTGACAAGAAATGCAATAAATGGTTTACAACAATGAAATGCGTTTTACTTTCCTTACTTCCTTTTTCCAAGATTCAACAATTTCTACTACGTTAGACAACTTGAAATTTACTCTACTGACTTTACTGACTCTGACTGAAATGTTCATTAACTTTACTCTGACTAGTTTTACTGTCTACACATTTTGCACACTCTAACATTGGCCAATGAATAGACTTAGTTTTGGTACACTCACAGCGGCGGGGCCCGAAGGAAATCCGGAGGTGGTGATTGAAGAGATGATTCGAAATGTCCAACTGGATGGTCTCCGGATACTTCCACGGAGACTGAGGGGGAGGGGACGTCAGCAATTAATCACGCCGGACTTAATTCTGAAGGGGGTGGCTCTAAACTGTGAGCGGGAGGGATCGAAAAACGTTTCGAATGAGCGCGTCAAAGACAAAGGGGAGATCGCTTCAAGGATAGGACTCGAATGGCGGCTCCACGCCGTTGTAGTGAGATATCTTTCCAGTCGCCCCCACCCTCCAGCTCAAGGCGTCCAGGCCGGAGGCAGATGGCCAACCATGATTGGTTGAAATTGACGTCATGTCGTCAGGAGCGCTTCTGGTGGTGGACGCCCGAAGGTGGTGTTTGGGCGTCCAGGAGCGGGGACGGTTCAAGCCCGCTCCTTGCCTGCCGGCCCCATGGAGGAAGGGAGTATCGGTGGTATGTTCACTCAGCCCCCTTTATTGTGCGAGATCATCAGTGAGCCGGGGGCTCACATCCCCCGCCCCTTCGTGAGCCAGAGTCGTCGAAGACGACACTGGGTATCGGCAAAGGGACGGAAGGATGTGCCTTCCTGAGGGCCAGCTCGTAGATGTATCGTCTGCATCCACGGCAATCGACGGGGTCCCTCTTCTGCGAGTGGTCTTGAGAGCAGACTGGGAGAGATTGACCTTGCTGGGCACGTGCGCGAAGACGGTGCCAAAACTCCTTGCACGCCGGGCACCTGAAGCTGTAGAGTTTTGGTGCCGGGCGCGTGCACACGGGGCACACCTGTGTCGTCTTCTTGCGTCCCTTGGTCAGCCGGACGAGGATTTTTGGGCGGCTTATCGTGGCGGTTGTGGCGGTATCCTCAATCTGGGTTTCGTGTACCGGGGTGGGAATCCAGTTGGGGTCGGAGTCGGACGATGAGGAATAGATGCGAGGTATCTTGGTCTTCCGCCCGGGATCGTCATGGGGCTTGGTGGGCGAGCTGGTCGGGGAATTCGCTTCTCCACTGGGTTCGTGCGCCACAGCCGGGGATGGCGCAGCAGAGCAGACCGCTTCCGTTTCTGCCTCTGCAGTCAGCGCCGCAGGTGGCTCTGCGGTCACTGGCACGGGGACCTCAGTGTCTTCGGTGCTCGCCGCGGGTGGCTCCGTCGGCATCCGTGTCGTGGCTCGCGCTAGGTCCTCCTCGGCTGTGTCTCGCTTGCGGGTCAGTTGTTGCCGCTCCATTTCCCATCGGATCTGCCTGTCGAGCAAGGCATCCCTCTCCTCAATGATCCTTTGGTAGGTGGGAATCCAGGTCGCGATTTCCAGCAGGGTCATCATCGCGGCATTGCAGTTGGTTCTGCGGGCAGGTTGGGTTTCGGCGCAATCGGCAAACCGAATATAATTGGCCAGACTCTCCAGCTGAAGGAACGGGGTGGGAGTTGGCTCGGGGGTTTCGACAAATCCCGGGGGCTGACCATAGATACGATCCTGCTCTTCCCCCACTCTCTCGCGAATCAGTTGTATCAGGGGGTCAGGGTTGGGAGGTCCGCCCTCCGCCATCCACTCTTCTATCTGCTTCTGAGTCATCAGAACTGCCTATAACAAACAAATAAACCCTATTGTGTCATCCTCACCTAGGAAAAGTGCGCAATATTTAGAGGGGAATTTACGGCCTTGTTCATGTTTCTTTTGTTTGTGCTCAAAATGTGTAGTTATGTTCATCAAAATTTTAAGAGAATTTACAGGTAAGTGTGTTCGATCTGAAGGATCCAATTTAAATGTGGCGATCTGAAGGATCTGATTTACAATTTCATAAGGTTAGTATGTTCTGTCTGTCTTTGGTCCTATTAGTGTGTAAGTTAGTTTTAGTCCTTTCCAGTGTGAAGTTGACGATATTCGATCGGGTCGGTACGCTTTAGAAGCATGTACCCAGTCGCTTTGTTGTCTTCCTCATGCTGGTTTTTCTTAATGGGAAGGTTCTTGTTAACGTCATCTTTATTCAATAAGGGGTCCGAATCGGCAGGGTTTTCGTTTCGAAACGCTTTGTCAGGTGGGTCCGTGCGCTTGCGTACCTCCGCACGCGTTTCCTCAGGGCGCACGGGGTCGTAGTGCGTTAAAGACGCGGTTCGTTCCGGTCCGATCCTTCGTACCAGTCTTTCCTCTTCATGTATTAGGTGATTTTCTTCCATTTCAGGATCGACCTCTGAAGTGCTCGGCGGCGCATTCACTACTCCCGTGCGTGCTGCGGTCTCCAACGGATCCTCGAGTGCTTCGCCGGGGCTTTCGAGCGCGAACGCGGGCTCCACTTGGTTCAATTGAGCCGTCTGTCTTCGTGTATCAGGTAAGTCGGGTATCTCGACGTTCATGCATCCTGCGCTTATTATCTTACCCATGTCGACGTTGGTGCTCGCCTCCTCATATTCCGGCTGAATGTCGTTTAGTCGTAGATCAACCATCGCGTCGATTTCCAGGTTCGTTGGAGTATCGACAGGGTTTTCGTAGCGGGAGTCGTCGTTCGTTACGTTTTGTCCGTGTGCGTCGTGTCGTTCGCCTGTGTTGATTTCCATTACGGGAGTGATCATTTCGAAGTCCCGGCTCCAGGTTGGGCTTTCCTCTTCCTGATAGTCTTCCATGACCACGTCGGGAACAATTTCCTCAATTGGTTCAGCGTAGGACACTTTCTTTATTTGTTGCCTTGGTGTAGGTAATTTCTCCTCAAAGTCCACTGGCCAACCCCTCTCGGGAGTGGCTGTTACCGCCGAAAAGGTACTAGGGAACGGTGTGTCTGGTCCGTGATTTTGGTTCCGAATTGCAGACACCCAGGTTTCCCGCCCTTCCGGCCGCAACGCCATCTCCGAAGGGCGCCATTTTGCGTCGGGCTCGGTGAGTTGTAGGGGTTCATTCTTGTCCTCGCGCGCCTGAAATCCCATGTTCGGACCTGTCGTCAGGGTGAAGGGGATCTTTCTGAGAATATCCAGCCCAAGCAGGTCCAAGGTTGCACTTTTCCTTGCGAACACCAGGTAATTGTGTTCAAATTTGTAACTGCCGATCTTCGTCATTATCTGCTGTTCTCCGGCAAACGGCAACATAACTCCGTCCGCTCCCCAGGCCACGGCGCGCGTCAACCGCATCGGAATTCCCTTCACAGGTGAGGACAATACGGAAAAGGCGGCGCCTGTGTCGATGATCATCTCCCTTGACTCGGGACCCAATCCTACTCGGATTTTGAGGGTTCTTGACATCGGGGCCTCCACCGCGGGAATGTGCTTTTCACCCGGAGGGCCCTTGTATCGCGCCACTTCCGTAATATGTGCGGGTCCCATTACTGGCCGCGACACTGGAAGGAGTTTTTTCTTTTCGCCGCAGTCTTCTTCCAGGTGTTCTCTTGCACCGCAGAAATCGCAGAAAATCGTCTTTTGCGGGTTAAATGGGCATGCTATCGGAAAATGCGTGCGATCCGCACAAAACATGCACGGGAACCGTGGTGTGGCTCTCTGGTCATCATCTCGGTCGTACGACCGTTCGCGTCGTCGGTCCTCGTCGTTCCGTCGTTGGTATCGAGGCAGTGGTTGGTTTTTCTTGGGACATTTCGCGGCAAAGTGGTCCAAACTTCCACAGTTATAGCACCTTTGGTCTCCACTCACGGCCGCTAGCTCCCATTTTTCGTCCGTATCGTGGTTTACGTCGAGGGTTTGCTCGAGCTCTTCGGCCTTTTTCAGGGCTTCCTGTATTGAGCGTGGTCGGTTAGCGACGAAGAACGCGCTGACTTGTTTGTCCACCCCACGGATGAATGCATCCAAAGTTCGCTTTTCGACCCAGTCGGTTCTCTCGGATCGGTGGAGCGTTCTACCCTCTTCCATCACAGCACAGCGTGCAAGGTTGCGCACCCTGTCGGCGAACTGGCGGAGAGTTTCGTTCAAGCTTCGTCTCACCGTCCACAAGAGTGCGGCTGCGTGTTGGGGGTTCTCTTTCTGAAACCACGTGATCATATCCGCTCGGGCCGCTTCGTATACGTTGTCCGTATCGAGGGAATCGTCTCGGTCAATCAGGAACTGTTTGGCGGTTCCTCGCGTTTTGGTCCGGAGAAGTCGGTATTTGAGTCGTGAATTTAGGTCCGCGGACACCATGTCAAAATTTGCGAAAAATGAAGTTACACTCATCGCACCAGTGGCATCCGGATCCCATGGCTCGACCTCCAAAAATACCGAACGCGGAATCTCGTCTTGGGTGTTCTCGTGCGAGCTCGTGTTTAGTCGTTGGAGTAGCAGGTTCATTTCCCGCATCGTCTGCGTCATTACCTCAACGGCTTCGGTATTGGCCGTTGACGGTGTGTCATCGTCCTCCCGACCTCTGTTTTCCAAAAAGTTGAGCGACATAACGGGAGATAGGTGTTGTTCATACGGTCACAATTTGTCAAAATACTTCCACTGGAAGGAAAATCTGTCTTGTTTGTCTGTCGTTATTGAAATTACAAGGCGATTTCAGCAAACGAGAGGTAAAATAGGGAGTGCTGGTGTCACTTTTCCTAGATATCACATAAATGGATGCACATCCTACCTATTTTCCTACCTGTTCCGTTCAGACAGTGCGCTTGAATTTCAATTTCGGTTTTTTGTTTGAAGTTAATAAAATGCTTATGTCGGCTTGATTTGCTTACTTTTATTTTTATTTTTGTGAGTTCGTTGCAAGTGAAGCTTGCAATCGTAATCTCATTCGCAAGTTTTTAATTTGTGAATGTGATAATCCTAACGCGCTGCCACCATTTGTAAGCTCCAGGTTTTGAGTTTAAATGATTCTAAATTTACGTCGTGATAGCTGAGGGCTCTAAATAATTACTTGAATATTAAACTAAATTCCTGTTGGAAATCAAACCAAATATAAATTGAGAGTTTACATTGACATAAGCAAAGGTAAATGTTTATCTACACCTAGTTTATGAAGAAGTTAAATTTAAAATAGGTGGCGATAATTACCTGGTAGGTAGCTGTAGCGGCTCGAAGGTTTGCGAAATTTACTAAAGTTAAATTCAACCTGAAGGGCCTAGGTACTCTTAGATCACCGAATGTGTCTATGTCTGATGGACTTAAGGTGTTTTCCTGAAGGGAAAATATCAAGAGTACGAGAAACGTAGCTGCGCACGAAGCGCACTAAAATCCTAACGGTGCACGAAGTGCACGGTAAACCATACGGTGCACGTAGTGCACGAATTCCCTAACTGCGCACGTTTTACCTGTCTGTTACGGGAACCAGGTGGTTGAAATGAGAAATGCAAGGTTACAACTAATAGGAACCTTTTTAATTAAAATGAAATTGTAAATTGACTCGAAATTGACAAGAAATGCAATAAATGGTTTACAACAATGAAATGCGTTTTACTTTCCTTACTTCCTTTTTCCAAGATTCAACAATTTCTACTACGTTAGACAACTTGAAATTTACTCTACTGACTTTACTGACTCTGACTGAAATGTTCATTAACTTTACTCTGACTAGTTTTACTGTCTACACATTTTGCACACTCTAACATTGGCCAATGAATAGACTTAGTTTTGGTACACTCACAGCGGCGGGGCCCGAAGGAAATCCGGAGGTGGTGATTGAAGAGATGATTCGAAATGTCCAACTGGATGGTCTCCGGATACTTCCACGGAGACTGAGGGGGAGGGGACGTCAGCAATTAATCACGCCGGACTTAATTCTGAAGGGGGTGGCTCTAAACTGTGAGCGGGAGGGATCGAAAAACGTTTCGAATGAGCGCGTCAAAGACAAAGGGGAGATCGCTTCAAGGATAGGACTCGAATGGCGGCTCCACGCCGTTGTAGTGAGATATCTTTCCAGTCGCCCCCACCCTCCAGCTCAAGGCGTCCAGGCCGGAGGCAGATGGCCAACCATGATTGGTTGAAATTGACGTCATGTCGTCAGGAGCGCTTCTGGTGGTGGACGCCCGAAGGTGGTGTTTGGGCGTCCAGGAGCGGGGACGGTTCAAGCCCGCTCCTTGCCTGCCGGCCCCATGGAGGAAGGGAGTATCGGTGGTATGTTCACTCAGCCCCCTTTATTGTGCGAGATCATCAGTGAGCCGGGGGCTCACAAAAGCAATAAAATTGGTACCTATTCCAGAGTCAGTGATGTGCCTGCTATAGTTAGTAGTACAAAAACTACTTACATCACCGTTGAAAATCGCACCATAGTTTCCTTGGTCCAACAGTTCTTCAATCTTATCATCGGTGACGCAGGCTTTGGCTGGAAATTTCAATCACCCATATTATTTAGATTCAAACATAAAACTGTGGGAAGTGTATATATATACTATTATCTACTCTACAGTAAACCACCAGGTGTGCGTTCTACCTCGGGAGTAATGCGTCCTAGACTGGCGGTAGAGATGGCTGGCGCCAGCCTCTGTTCGTCTCGCAACGTCTGGCGCCAGCCTCCCTTTGTCTTGCAAGTCTCTCCTCTGTTCAGCTCAGTCTCACAGGGGTATACAAGGCCCTCTCCATTCCTCTCCAAAACTCTGCCTAATTCACCTCCCACCTTAACACCTTCAAGACGATCATTTATCGGTTTCGGGCCTAGAAGGAACACCCTAACTACCACAACCAAGTCACTGTATCGTTTCATGATCTACCTCTCATCCTCACCTCAGTCGTTTCGGACGGGTCGACGTCCCTAGGAAACTGATAATAACCAACCATCTCCCTACAACTGACTTCCTTTTTTGTCAAAAAAAAAAAAAAAATCCTGAGTTAATTCAAAGTCAGGCCAATTTTCAAAGCAACAGAGTCAGAATGGAGTCTTGGCACTATATTTTCTACCCTACTTGACGGAATTTTCTTTGTTGAAAAATTGAGTTAAGTGTAATAATTGTAATTTTGCACATCAAATCTTTTCTAAACCATATTTATTTGTGTCCAGATTGGATAAAAATAAAACAATTTTAACGTCATAATTCTTTCGAAACATAATATTTGATAGATAGCATAGATCTACAGGTCTACCACAGAAAATTTGCATCCGTGTGGCGCCCTCTAGGTGGCGGATCCGCGAACTATAACGATCGAGTCAACCTTCCATGGTGAAACCTTGACACGGAGCTGTGAGAAATTCGATGTTCTTGTAGTGCCACGGAATTTCAATTTCGGAAATGCTCAAAATTCAATTTGCAGTAGGAGGGGAATCATATCACTTTTAAGGGGAGAAATTTGCGAAAAATTATCGTACGCCCGGGAATTTGCTTGATGATGAGAGATAATTAGTTCTATGTTCTCCAGAAGAATGCGCCAAAGGTTTGCAAAGTTTCTGTGGCAGACCTATAACATCTTCGTTCAATGCGTGCACTGTGGCAACTCTAGCTCGACAGAAATGTCCTACCTTTCTAGTACAGGGCACTTTCTTGAATCATGGGAACTAGAGAACTGGGTTTATCTGTTTCAAGTTTATTATCTACCTCGAGAGCTACGCTTGAATTGATATTTTTTTGCACGCCATAGGTAGATACTGGAGGAACGGGACTATAATTGTTGAAGGTTAGTTCCGGTGGTAGTCGCTAATAAACGCCCGTTTTACGACTCCGAGGTAATAAATAGGATTCTTAGTCGGGAGAGAGAAGAAAAAAATACGTCCTGGTGTGGGAGTGTTGAAACTTTCAATTTAATCGCCCGTGACGGGTTACGACGAGTTCGCGATGCGGTTTTACCGAGGCTGCTCATCTGTGACTTGTCAGATGTCATCCTTCCTGGCAGAACCCACGAGGAGTCGTCTTTAGTCGGCGTGAAAAACGGTCGGAATAATAATCATGCTCGACTAGTTTTGTGAAAACGCACTTCCAAGTTTCTATCTGCTCTTATAGTTACAATGGAGAATCTCGAATTGGATTGCAATCACGGGATTTGGCGGATTCTACAGATCTTGGGATCAGAATAACCAATGTTTTTGTCTTTCTGTGGCAAAAATATGAAATCCCTTGAGCCAAAAACATTTCTTCTTACTTTCTTACACCTGTATGGTCCTTCGAGCCAGAAATGAACCAATCATCTATAGATCCACTCATATGGTAGAGTCCTGTAATTACAACGCCTATGGCGAATGGAGAGGGCATGAAGACGCTTTTCGATTCCTTCCTACTCGAGAGGCAGTTGAGTGCTTGATGCTACACTGTAGTATTGGACATTATTTTGCAAAAATTAAAAAGTCTTATGTAAATTTTCTTCAGTCGTACCTACTAGTTGGAAATCGACGAATGTTATCCAGTCTGTCTACCCCTGGAGGAGGAAAAAAATACTACCTACTTTTACACGAACTTTTCAACATTTTTTCTACAACTTAAGTGGGAAAACAGAAAAAAAAAGTCTGCCAAGTGGGTGTGGCAAATAGCCTTCTCTTATCCATAACCCGATTGTATAGATAATCCGATGATATGTACCTAGCTTATCTCAAAACATCAACCTCTAAGTACCTTGCATAACCCTAACAGACCGTCCACTCGTCAACCCGCAAAATCTCTGAAGATTTCACCGAATTCTGGAAGAAAATATTGAAAATATGACTATTTCAAGGAAATTCAAGTTTGCGCGTGCTCACTGATTACTGTCAGTCCGCGGGCGACGATTTTCATAGGGGACCATCAACATCCCAATCTGTACAATCTCTGAAAACTTCATCGAGTTACAAGGATTTTACGTTTGCGCATGCGCAGAGGCTACTATCAGTCCAGAGGTGAGGATTTTCATAGTGAACAAGGGAATCTACACTCCAGTCTGAAAATTTAATTGAATTCAGTTGGAAAATGTAGAAGTTATAGCTGTTACAAGGAATTAGAGATGGTTACATTTGCGTAATAGGTTCCACCGTTACCGCTCTGGGTGGGTAATAGGTTCCAATAACCTGTTATTTATTAACTAGCTGAAAAGCCTACTGAAAGTAGGCAAAAACGATTTCTCCGACTCTCCTCCACCCACTCCCTCCGACTCCCCCCGCCCCCAACTCCGACCCCTCCCGCCCAAACTCCTCCCGGCTCCGATTCTGCAGACTCTCCCCACTCCCCCTCCAAACACTCCGTGCTTACGTACATACGTACGGTTGGCATTTTATGTATACAGGGTGTTTCACGAAAAGGTTACACCCCCCTTCATTTTCGCAAAATACAGCTTAAAAAATTCCGACCAACGCAATTCTTCATGATTTTTTGTGAGGATCTTAGGAAAATTACTTTTGCGCAAAAAAGTTGCGCGCAATCGTGCGCAATTGACACTAACTTCATTTTTTCAAATGGAACCCCCCCTTTTTTATTACAGATTCGGATTCTACGTCGAATTTCATGAAAAATTCATACCCACATCGATTTGTTTTATTGCGCGCAACCTGGCTTTTTGAACGCTCTAAGTTGCGCAACTCCACAATTGCACAAAAATTAGATTTTGGAGAACCCTAAGTGTGGCACATGTTTTTTCATCACTTTTTAACGCTCAATCACATGGTGACATCCGTTTTTCAATTTGACTGGAATTTTTCAAAATAGCGGCCAAAAATTCGGTTGTTTTTAGTGAAAAAATCGCTCTTTTTAAATCGTTATGAGTTTTTAGGTAATTTTATTCAGTTCAATCATGATCATGCTGTCAGTTTTTATTTTTAACTCCACCGTAGAGGGCCCCAAGCCCGTGGTTCAAAAGGAGGCGAGAAAATAAAAAATAAACATGATTTCGACCTCAGAACTGATGTTTTCGTGAAAGAAATGTTAATTTTTCCTCTTAAATCTTGGTTTTTCTCAAAACGGATGACACCCTGTGATTCAGCGTTAAAAAATGATGAAAAAACATGTGCCACACTTAGGGTTATCCAAAACCTAATTTTTGCGCAATTGTGGAGTTGCGCAACTTGAAGCGTTCAAAAAGCCAGGTTGCGCGCAATAAAACAAATCGATGTGGGTATGAATTTTTCATGAAATTTGACGTAGAATCCGAATCTGTAATAAAAAAGGGGGGGTTCCATTTGAAAAAATGAAGTTAGTGTCAATTGCGCACGATTGCGCGCAACTTTTTTGCGCAAAAGTATTTTTCCTGAGATCCTCACAAAAAATCATGAAGAATTGCGTTGGTCGGAATTTTTTACGTTGTATTTTGCGGAAATGAAGGGGGGTGTAACCTTTTCGTGAAACACCCTGTATAGATAGGTTATCTCAGGGACCTTGTCACAAGCTCATTCCGACATACCATTCCAAGGTATCGTTTCTTTGAAGTCTACTTTTCGTTCCCGACCAAAGTTCGTTTGTTTATCATTTTATATTGTTTTCCCATTCCAGAGTTGATCTCTAGTTTTCATTTCCCACTTAAGTTGGGGTTTCTATCAAGTGATTCCCAATATATTTGCGCGTTAGTGTATTTTCACTCTTTTTCGATAAAACAACCCAAGCTATTGTTCTGGCTCCACACATTTTGGAGCCTTCCCTGAAACGTTATTTAGTAACAGGGTTATTTTGGTAATAGGTTCCAAGCGGAATTAACGAAAAACGGTAATAGGTTATTTTTAACTGTTACGTTAAATACCGCCCATCTCTACAAGGAATTCACGTTTGCGCATGATTTTTTTTTGCGAATTTTGATTTTGTAGAACTTTTCTTTTTTAACCTCGAAAAGTGAAACCAAAGTGGTTGCAAAATGATACCAATGTTTCATTTTTTATAGTACCTATGAAATAAGAATTGTGAAATTTAAATGTAAAAGGTATTATTAGGTAATGAATAAATGAGCAGAAAAAAGGTCAGCGAGATTTAATTCGGTCGTTTAGAAAATTTGAGAGCCTAATTTTCATCTCAATAATTATCTCCAAGATTTTTCATGTTTCTAATTGTGGTCAGAGTAGTACAAAGGCTGATTGCCTCCACTCCGGAGGAAAGGACTTTACAATTAAGATTTTTCTGCTCCCCTAACTCCATAGTCATCTACTCACCTATAGAAATAACGCGGTGTATCCTCTCCGTGCACTTCTCCCTGTAGTCGACCTGCTCAGAGTTGAAGTTGGTCATCGCTTCCATGAAGAGCGTCAGCGTGGCTGCGTGCTGCGTCCGTCGTATCCGCAGGCCAGCGGGGACTCTCGAGCCTGGCCCCAGCTCCTCTTCTTCCTGGGAGATTCCTTTCTCCAAAGCTACAACAATACAAGGCGATGAGTGCCCACTGAAAGATACCCGCCTTTGCCATGTGATGCTCACTCAAGTACTGTCCCCAGATGGAAAGAATGAACGTGAGGACCGTCCTGTTCCTAAACTGAAAACATCCGTTCAACCTCCTCCGAGCTTGACACTCGTCTAGGGAAATCCTGTTTTCGGCCACTTCCTCTCAAATCCTTTACCTGACTGTCCACTAGATTCTAGGTAGGCTTGGGCGAAAATGAAAAGCTTCATAAGGGAAAGGAATACGGGCAGTGATTTATCACTTAATCACTTCCAATA
This sequence comes from Apolygus lucorum, assembly GCA_009739505.2. Lineage (NCBI taxonomy): Eukaryota > Metazoa > Arthropoda > Insecta > Hemiptera > Miridae > Apolygus > Apolygus lucorum. Next base: position 42,716,422 of record CM019182.2, read on the forward strand.
ACTTGAATGGAAGCTGTGAACAATATTAATAAACATGACAAAAAATCTTACGTGGGTCACATCAAGAAGATTGAGGATGGTTATTGGCAAAAGGATGGATTATTTGAGGAAGTTATTGACAGAATAATTGTTCTCATAGGGAGCGAACGGTTAGTCCAGAGCTCTGGGTGGTCTCAATCGATCCTAAAAACTCAATACTATTTCAAATTGATGAGAAAACACAAAAAACATCAGAATTTTTTGAGTTAGGCCGTTTTTAAAATTTCAAAAGTTTTTGAGCTAGGCCGTTTTTAAAATTTCAAAATTTTTTGAGTTAGGCCATTTTCAAAACCCTGAATTTTTACCCCTTAGAAGTAAGTGACTGAAATCAACCAAAAGCTTCAGGGCACAACTAGACCCTAGATGGAGCCCATATACCAAATTTCATCAAAATTGGTGCGGGAAAGTGCCGCTTATGACAGACGGTCGAAAAATTATTATTCTATTTTTGGTTTCTACGTTCCTTTACACGTAAACCAACAAATTTACTTTTTTTTTTTGGTCGATTCCAAAGTAATTGTAATTTTATACGTCATTTTATTACGAATGTATTTTTCTTGTCCAGATATCATTGGACAGAAGTGAGGCATGACTTAAACTGCAATATAAGAAGGGCTTACGAGGGGAAAGGAAGAAAGTATGACTCACGGTAGGTTCAGGGGTATTGGATAAGGTCAGTTACTGCCTGTAAACGTATATTTGTGGAAAAGGGTGTAGTTCTTCGTTGTGGAAACCCACCTCCCTGTCGGGCCTCGCGTTCATTCTTTTGATCGGGGGACAGTATACAAGTCAGTATCTTTGGAAACCCAGTTTAGTGCCCAGGTTAAGCCAGATTGGTGCACACTGACTAGACTAGCATACAACCTGTTCTGTTCGGAGTGCGCTCCTCTCGCTGGTATGAATAGACCAGCGCTTCACTCCTGCTCCATCAGTGTTTTATGAATAAAAAAACCGACCTCAAAACTAATTTTTTAAAAATAACATTTCATTTTATAATGATTACAAATTATAAAGTTCTCTCATGTTCGGTAGGTCAAGCCGCACCTTAATAAATTCATGTGCAGAAAATGAATGAAAAATGGTAATGGAATGAATTATGGCAAACCAATAACAAAATAAATTGCAACGTATTCAGGTAAATACAAAATAAATCGTACTTAATAAACGAGTGAAAAAATGAGGAATTTCACCATGTCGGAATTTCCTATGTTTGACCCCAAAATCGGATTCAGCACCTCGAAAAACCTCCTAAGGCAAACTTTCAGCCTGAACTTCCTAATTTACGAATAAAAAAAACAGTGTAGAAAATACGAATGTTTAAAAAAACCGGGAAAATGACGTCATCCTGGAATAGTTCATTTATGGCCACTTGAAGCTCTGAGATCGAGAAATCTATAGTCCCCAGATGCAAAATTTCACGAAACAGTAAAGTTCGAAATCGAAAAACTGAAGAAAAAAAAATAGAAAAAGCAAGATGGGGAAAATTAGGTTTCCCCTGTTTTTGTTTGATAACTTTCCTCTTAGAAAACACAATTTCGTCGTCCCAATGGGCAACACTGGGAGGAGACGGTGATCCGAACAGCCCAATCAGCGAGCGTTCCCGCTTCACGTCCGTTTTTCCGTTTAGTTTTGAAATCAAAAATTTTGATTGTCTCCCAAAAATAACAGAAGACTTATTTTCCGAAATCAGCCCGATTTTCATCCATCCCACACCATTAACTATTCAGGAAAAATGCAAACAGAATTCGGTGAAATTCCTCATTCGATTTGGACCCGGTTTATTTGAGTCATTACATAGATGAGTAAACTCGTACACGTCCATCTTGGATAAAAATGCAATGTAAAAGCTATTGTGAAGGTCGTGTGTTTTATTCTTACCTTTTAAACTGATGCTCACTTTCTTTCCCAGGTTTTTCACCTGCGTAGATCTCGAGTCTAGTTCCGCTTTCACATCTGTGGAAAATGAGAAATTAGTATCTTAGTTTGAGTATCAATTTCGGGAACACATATTTGCAGTAAGTAAGTGATAATTGTTAAAATCAAACATTCTCGATCGATTTTCGTTTATTATTTTCATTGATGAACCTTTGGGATCGACGAAGAAAAAAAACGCTGCAAATCATTGCTCAAAGGTTTATTATTTTCTGTATAGATCACCCTTCTGTATAGATCACTGGTTCTCCATCAATAGCACCTACCACCATCTGTATTCTCCCTTGACCTTCCCTCTCAAATTTCAGTTCCTGCGTTCAATAGGAGTGAAAATGACTTTGGAGCTCACTCAGCTGATCAGTGATCTGAGGAGTGAAGAAGATTTCCTCGAATGCTGGAGACGCCTGGAAGAGCACTTCCATTCAATAGGATTGAAAATGGCTTCGGAGCTCACTCAGCTGATCAGTGATCTGAGGAGTGAAGAAGATTTCCTCGAATGCTGGAGACGCCTGGAAGAGCACTCCCATTCAATAGGATTGAAAATGGCTTCGGAGCTCACTCAGCTGATCAGTGATCTGAGGAGTGAAGAAGATCTCCTCGAATGCTGGAGACGCCTGGAAGAGCACTTCCATTCAATAGGATTGAAAATGGCTTCGGAGCTCACTCAGCTGATCAGTGATCTGAAGAGTGAAGAAGCCTTTGAGCAATGATTTGCAGCGTTTTTTACCCACCAACATTTTTTTGCTTCCTCACTACCGAAGGTAGGGAAGCTTTGTATTCGTGAAAGAAGTGAAAAAAAGAGAAAATGGCCTTGGAGCTCACTCAGCTGATCAGTGACCATCTTGGTACAACTAGACCCCAAATGGAGCCAATATAACGTGGTAACTAAGAAATCGGTCCGTGGTAACTAAGAAAAAAAAACGTTGCAGATTTGCGTGTCGGAATTCACAGAACGACCCCCAGCCCTAAAACATTAAACATGTTAAAAATGTCCTCCAAAATCAAAATTTCCACTTGCTTTTTGCGTTTTAGAGCTTCCCGAACAATTTTGGTTCCGTGTCTGTCTGTCTGTCGGTCTGTCTGTCTGTAGGTCTGTCTGTGGTCAATCCTTGTCCCGGGCAAAACTATACTAACCTGTGGTCCGATTTTGATGAAATTTTCAGGGATTGTGCGGGTTAGGTCCTAGACGGTCCCCTATAAATTTCAGCACCTTCGGACCAATAGGAGCGAGTGCGCATGCGCAAACGTGAATTTCCTGGAACCTCGGTTTCTAATGAACCGATTTTGCTCAAATTTGGAGGTTAGTTAGGGACTAACTTCTAGGAGACACCCTATAAGTTTCAATCAAATTGGTCAAGCAATAGCCGCTGCGCATGCAATGGAGAATGCTGAAGGCGCCTGAGTGATCACTGATCAGCTGAGTGAGCTCCAAGGCCATTTTCTCTCCTGTTGAACGCAGGAAGCTGAAATTTGAGAGGCAGGGTCAATGGAGAATGCTGAAGGTGCCTGAGTGGTCACTGATCAGCTGTGTGAGCTCCAAGGCCATTTCCTCTCCTGTTGAACGCAGGAACCTGAAATTTGAGAGGGCGGGTCAATGGAGAATGCTGAAGGCGCCTGAGTGATCACTGATCAGCTGAGTGAGCTCCAAGGCCATTTTCTCTCCTGTTGAACGCAGGAAGCTGAAATTTGAGAGGCAGGGTCAATGGAGAATGCTGAAGGTGCCTGAGTGGTCACTGATCAGCTGAGTGAGCTCCAAGGCCATTTCCTCTCCTGTTGAACGCAGGAACCTGAAATTTGAGAGGGCGGGTCAATGGAGAATGCTGAAGGTGCCTGAGTGGTCACTGATCAGCTGAGTGAGCTTAAATATTACAGTGGAAGAAAGATAAAGAGGGAGAGGGAGCAAAAACCTTTTCAAGGTAGGTATGTCACATTTTAGCCATTAGGCTCTAAGCGGAAATCATCCGGGGGTGCAGGGGGCGAAGCCCCCGCCGAGGCGCGCAGCGCCGAGTTTTCGCCAATTGATTCTATACGTCCATGTTACAATGAGTGAGGAAGCTATTCTGCCCACCCAACTTGGCAGACGTTTTTACCTACCAACTTTTTGGTTTATTATTTTCAATAATAAGCCTTTGGAATCGAGCAAGAAAAAAAAAATTTTAACCCCCCCTCAAAATTTGATGTTTTACGTTTCAAGGTACGTAGAATACGAAAATCGAATAAAAAAATTTCCGTCCGTCCGCCGTACGCCGTACGCCGTACGCCGTACGCCGTATTTTTACCTACCAGCTAGGTACTACCTACCACACCATACTGGCTTCACACCTTCACAATCAAGTTTATCAGAAAGAACTAAACGCTTCACACTCGATTGGAAAAATATAAAGCTTCGTATGGAAATTTGATTACTGGTTACGCAGAAGGCAAAACTGTATACAAATCGAAGAAATGAACAGCGATCGCATTTTAGTCCGATAAAATTTGAATGGAGATTAGACCTCTTCTGCGATTCACACTCATGATTCTGTTTTATCGAAGGAAAACCTTCAAGTACTCGTAGGGACCGAACGGTTTGTCCTACAGAGCTCCGGGTGGTCTCAAAAATGTTTAAAAATTCAATACTATTTAAAATTGGTGAAAAAACGATACTTTTATTTCGAGAGTTTTCGAGCTAGGGCACTCTTGAAAATTTCAACCCTTAATTTTCACCCCTTAGAAGTGACCAACCAAAAGCTTCGCGGCACAACTAGACCCCAAATGGAGCCCATATACCAAATTTGAACCAAATCGGTCCAGTGTTGCTAAGAAAAGTGCCGCGTACGGCGTACGGCGGACGGACGGAAATTTTTAACATGTTTAATGTTTTAGGGCTGGGGGTCGTTCTGTGAATTCCGACACGCAAATCTGCAACGTTTTTTTTCTTAGTTACCACGGACCGATTTCTTAGTTACCACGTTATATCGGCTCCATTTGGGGTCTAGTTGTACCAAGATGGTCACTGATCAGCTGAGTGAGCTCCAAGGCCATTTTCTCTCCTGTTGAACGCAGGAAGCTGAAATTTGAGAAGCAGGGTCAATGGAGAATGCTGAAGGCGCATGAGTGGTCACTGATCAGCTGAGAGATCGGCAATCTAATTTCTCCCTTGCGAGGGAAAAACATTAAACATGATTTAATGTTTTTCCCTCGCAAGGGAGAAATTGTTTTTTAAAGAATTTAAGCTAAGGTGCTTTGCACATCATAAATCGACATTTATTTTATTCGGTTTTCGTATTCTACGTACCTTGAAACGTAAAACATCAAATTTTGAGGGGGGGTTAAAATTTTTTTTTCTTGCTCGATTCCAAAGGCTTATTATTGAAAATTATAAACCAAAAGTTTACCCCTCCCCCCCTCCCTCAAAATTTGTTGGTTTACGTTTCAAGGTGCGAAGAATCTAAAAATCGAAGAAATATTTTTCCGTCCGAACGGCATTTTCCTCAGTTACCATGGACCGATTTTGATGAAATTTGGCTATAGGCTTCATTTGGGGTCTAATGCCCCGAAGCTTTTGGTTGATGTCAGCCACTTCTAAGGAGTGAAAAATAAGGGCTGACATTTTCCAAACGCCCTAGCTCAAAAAATTTCGATATTTTGTTTTTTCATAATTTTAAAGTAGTATTGAATTTTTGGAATCGAATGAGACCACCCAGAGCTCTGGAGGACCAACCGTTCGCTCCCTATGAGATATTAAGGGTTGGTCTTATGATAAATCAGAAACACGACAGTGAATCGCAAAAGATTTTTTAAAATTATTATTTAGGCGCGTGCAACCATCAAGTAGTCATGGACGCCAACATTTTACAATAAAATTATTTACAGCCTATAGTACAAGGATAGAGCCTTCAGTTTTTGCAGAACATCATTCAAGTGAGAAGCCTCATTTCCAAGAAGTACGTCTAAGGATCTCGGTATTTCTGGCGGACGTTCAATGAATGCGGGACACTCCACAAGCAAAAGAAGGTCGAATCTCCGCTCAAATTTTAGCTTACCAAAATGCGATCATCGTTCGTTTCTTCGAGTTGTACTCAGTTTTGCATCCTTAGGAACCAGTAAAAAAATTTCCTAATGAAGGCACCCACAACTCCCTATTTCTTCGAATTGAATATGAAGCACTTATTTCTTCAAAATACACTTGATTGTGAAGGTAAAATACGGTTGGTAGGTAGTGGCCATGGCAAAGCTGTGTTCTTTGCAGACGAATGATCTATATAGAAAAATAATAAACCTTTGTTTAATAATTTGCAGCGTTTTTGAAATAAAATTGGTTTCTTCATGAGCTATCATCATCGTTATAGCCTCGAAAACGTCATTGCTAAATAATATGAGCCACGGATACTAGAAGAGAGTCTCCTTCTAAATCTTCTTCTATACTCTATCTATAATACTATACTATTTGTCTTCTAGTATCCGTGGCATGAGCTTTGTGATTTCTAAGATCTGTTGTAGGCAACCATAATAAGATCAGTTTTGAAGCTAGCGAGGCTTCATGGGGTTTAGGAGCTTCGTTCTCAATTTCGCTTTCTTCGATAGAAAGAACTGCACTAGCTAGTGTTTCGCGGGAGTATAACAGAATGAGAAAAGAGGTTGAATTTGAACCGGTTCGTATAGCGGCCGGGAACTTGACCTCAAGCTCACGACTCCAAGATAATAACAGAGACTCTTTGGCTCGCCTCGGGCTACGGGCGTAATATAGAAGCTAATCTCGATGAGGGTGCAGGATATAAGTAGGTACCGTCAGGGAATAAAGATACAAAACGGCTTGAAATATTCATCATAACTGAAATTTCTATTGAGATCGTTATTTACCCTAGAGACCCACGTAGTAAATATACATTTGAATTGAACCCATTCGAGCTGCATAAGTGAAGTTCCCAATGAATTATTTTAACCGATTTTCAGCCATTTTTTGTAAAGAAAGAAATTCTAAAAGAAAATTTCAGGTTGATTCCGAATTTACCATATTTACCATATTTATAGCGTCAAGATTATATTTTACACCTAGCATTTCAAAAATTTTCTCGATTTTCAGCAAAACGTACTACCGTGATGTTTCAAATATTTTAGTAGTTAATATTCATTCATACCCTACTTGACGCCACGGTATCATAAATCATAAAGAATAGGTCTCATTAAGGTATTGAACAGACGGTTCACCCGTCTTTTAGTAGCTTTCTTTGAACTTCTACTAGGTACCTACCTATCATTCAACGAAAAAGAAAAGAAGTTCGACGAAACAAACTCGTTGACCGTCTCGAACGAGAATCCGTTTACGGCGATGTGAACTGGTAATCTCCTTTTGGCGTTTGTAAGGAGGTGCTTGGTTTTTTCTTGGTTAACTTCTAGTTCAAAGCGCTACTCTCCGAAGGCTTCAGAAGGCCTCCGGCGTTGCATTAAAAATCCTTCCAATGATATCGTCGTCGTAGCCCAACAGCTCTGCCGTCCGATTGATTATTGGCTTTAATCGCGCCTTCGGACGAAGATGCCAAAAAAACCAATTTTCCGCCATTTCTTGACAATTTTGCTTCCGAGTCTACCAAGGTAGCGGAAGCTTTGTTTTCACTTTTCAAGGACGAAAAAAAAAGTTCTCCAAAATCAAAATTTCCACTCGCGTTTTGCGTTTTAGACCTTTCTGAACAATTTTGGTTCCGTGTCTGTCTGTCTGTCATGAATTCCTTGTAACGCGCATAACTATACAAAGTCATTGTCCGATTTCTATGAAATTTTCAGGGATTGTGCGGGTTGGTGTCTAGACGGTCCCCTATGAAAATCATCATCCCCGGACTAATAGAAGCGACTGCGCATGCGCAAACGTGAATTCCTTGTAACGGCCATAACTTCCACATTTTCCACCCAATTCCAATGAAATTTTCAGGGATTATGTGGATTAGGTTGTAGATAGTCCTCTATGAAAATCATCATTCCCGGACTGAAAGAAGCGACTGCGCGTAAATTCCTTGTAACAGCCGTAACTTCAACTGTCCCCCAGGGGTCGCGGGTTCGAATCCCAGCCGAGGCTAAGTATTTTTTTGATCCAATCACATACATCTACTCACTTAATTTTTCATCCGAATTTGATGAAATTTTCTAGGATTGTCCAGATTAGCGTGTAGATGGTCCCCTATGAGGGTAGTGGAAGGTACTTAGTGATTGATGTTTTGAGATTAACTACTATGCATCTGATCATCTATATAATCGGGTTACGGATACGAGGAAGCTATGTGCCACACCCACTTGGCAGACGTTTTAATTTCTGGAGCTTTACCTCCATCAGAAATTACGCGCTAATACATTTATATTAGTTTACTACTAATTATTACTTAAGCCTGGAATTTCCACTAAAAACGCAAAAAGAACCATAACTACATTTTATGACCCGATTTTTAAAAAAATTCACTCCTTAGAGTTATTTATTAATATATGTTAATACAAAATTAAAAAACCTACATCTAGAACAAATTTCAACATTATTGAGATTAAATAAGCTTAAAAAATAATATCGATAGCAATAAAAAAATAATTGATATTGACTTCCACACGTATATCAGGGCAAAAATTATACTTAGGAAATATAAATACTGTTTGTTTTTGAACTATTATTAACCTATTTTAAACTTGTTATTAACTTATCTGAAAATCCTGGCTAATGAACTCAATTTTCGCATTTTGACGGACTTCCAATTCATAATAGGAGTGCGCGATAAGGATTGACCAGAACAGACACGAAACGATAGTTGTTCAGAAAGCTCTGATACGCAAAATGTGAGTGGAAATTATGGAGCATTTTTTTGTAATCAGCCGCAGAAATACAAAACTGATACAAAGCAGAAGACACTTCAGCCAAAACATTTATGAACGAAATAATATTGTCCTGGAGTCCTCTCAAGTCTCATGACATTCGTAAGTTAGGTATAGTCTTGGACCTTCCAACATAGAATTTCCAAAGTTGAGAGAAATCGGCGTTTTGAGAAATTAATGTTTCAGGAAATTCACGTATGGGCTTGCGAAGAGGCATCCATTGGTCCAACTGAAGACACTGCCAATTCCGAAATTGTCGTTTCTGAGTTAATACTCGTTTCGAACTCGCATGTGCTCCCCCGATCTAGTACTGAAGCCAGAATCTTCCAGACCTACTGCCTGTTAGGAAGTTCTGAAAGTTATTGCCAATTCAAAATATGAGCAGACACTTTGATTTTGGTGAAGACGCGACTCCCTTGAAGATAAATACAGTTGCCTACCTCCGGTAGGGATGAAGGAGAGCATGATTACGACTGTTTATAAAGTTGAACGTCATAACAGGGGTGATGAGTTCATTTTCACCGAGACAAGACTACTCGACTCAACGAACAAGGCGAGAAAGCGCCATTAAGAACGAGGAAGCAGTTTTAGACAAAAGAAGAAAAAACCTCAACCGGGGAAGGGAGATCACAAGGTTTTTGAGGATCCTGGAAAAATGAGCGGATGACAGCATATCCGTTTTCTATGGACGTACAAAAGGCTTTTGTGCGCATTGTTGCCCCTCCAGTGTCATGTGGCAGGTAAACCTGTTCAGTTCGGCAGAGTCATTCTCATCAATTAGAACTGCCATGTGCCCTCTGGCGAGCTTTCACCTCTTATCGTGTTTTCCATGCTATACGACCTTCAATTCCTTATCAACTGACTTGAAGAAACACCAACATTGTCCATTTGGCGTTCTCGTGTCCACTTTGCGGTATCAGGAGGACCAACACGGACAGGATGTAAGTGAAGTTGAGGGCTTCCTCTCGAGTCAAGTCCTCGAATTTGGGGAATCTCCTTTACATCAAACAACTAAATCTTTTGGTACAGTCATGGAATGACCAAATCGAATCGTTATCATTTCATGATTTCATGAGTTTTCATGATTCGAAGACTTGCCAACGTAATCTTCATTGAGGTAATTTCTCTGTCACCATCTAGATGGATTGAGGACAGCAAAAATGCGAGTGTGAACAGCAAATCTGTTTTTATCTACCTCTCTAAGTTTAGGTAGATATCTAGATAACTTAAGAATCCTGCTTCATGCTTGATGCATCAATTTAACAGTAGTTGATCTCTAAAAATTTAATGCTATTTATCTTAAATTGATGAAAAGAAGTCGTGGAACATTCGTTAATTAGGTAATTAATTATCCTCATTAGCTAGCGGTTGGGCCTTCAATGCTCTAGATCAGTGGTTCCCAAACTGGGGGGCGCGCCCCCCTGGGGGGGCGTGGAGAAAGTCCAGGGGGGGCGTGACACCCAAATGGAATAAATAAAAAAAATTACAAAAATAATTTCCTCAGATTTTTGAAATAAAGTCTTTCTAAGTTTCACCTTCCTTAAATTGAAAATGTATCTGTGTTACAATGTTAAATTTTGTATCAGTAATTATATTCGTTTTTCATGTAATACTTGTTTTAATTTTCACCATACGTACAATTATTGAATCTTTCCATTCTGCGTTCAACATACCGCATTCAACAGTGATCGAAAAATCTACCTACTCCCTGTATCAAGTAGGCACATAGGTACTTGTACAAGTAGGAGTTGGTATGTACGGTACCGTGGAAATAGGGTATTGCAAAATGGAAAGCTGATATGTGTAGGGGGGCGTGGGGGGTCTCCAAATAACCAGAGGGGGGCGTGGTACAAAAAAGTTTGGGAACCCCTGCTCTAGATAGTAACAAAAGTTCATAAAAATCGTCGATTTTAAACTAATGATAAAACAATACCTGTGCTTCAAAAGTTTTCGAGCCAGTGTTTTGAAAATCCCTCCCTCCACCCTATTTTTACAAGTTAGAAGTGACTGACAATAAACACTTTCTGGGCACAAATAGAACCCAAATCCAGCCGGTATCCCAAATTTCATAAAAATTGGTGAAACTGGGCAAAGTGCCGCGTACGGCAGACGGACGGATTATTTTGCATTCGATTTTTGGATTTCGCCTTGCAAGGATACCAAAAGTTCATTATTTAAAATAATAATAAACCAAAAACTGGATTCGTATTTTTTGTGATTAATATTAGTGATAAAGAATTATACCTAATGATTTTATTAGTATCACAGGTCTACCGTTATTTATCACAAAAAACAAAACCGTAATATAAATTAGCCATTGATCTTGGTAACTGGTGTAACTGGTGGTAACTGGTACCTATTTTAACTTTATTGGTTTTGTCCATCATTTTCCTCTCAGTTAGATGATTGAGGGACCTTTTAGATCTAAAATGTTAGAAATTGTGTCATTTGATGGTCTCCTATTTTATTGCCCTCTTCAACCTCCAAGGATCTTTTAAGACCCCCACCCTTGTGACTGTCGACTCACAACTAGGGCTGCGACATTAAATACATCGATATATTTAAAAAACCCACCATTGATGTAAGCAATAACATCGACTGAAAACGTCGACGTCTTGAAATATCGATTTTTTCTTCAACAACCGTGTTTTAAGAAGAAAATTTGAGTCAAAGGGTTTCGCCCAAAGCATCAAACTGAATTACAAGTCAATAATAACAAATTCCAAACACTAATTACAATAATAACACTATAAACACTCTTGTGCTATGAAAACTTCCACAATAATTTGTACTTAGGAAAAGGATTTGAACTTGAAAAATGCAGTAATATCTCACCAATTAGTCACAACGTTTTGTATTTATGAAAATGAGGGGCACAAATCACTATTACAAAAAAAAAGATAAAAGATAAGATAGTATATAACGGGGAATATAAAGTGGAAAATATATTCGGGGGTATATAAAGGGGAAAAGAGGAAACATCAATAGAATGGCAAGTAGGTCATCGATGTTCAGAGAAAAACAACATCGACATTGATGTCTCAGCTTTAGACAACTAGTCATCTAGACATGTGTTCAAGGCAAGAAGATGTTGTGTTTTTCACCCTGAGGGAGGAGGACCTCTTGTTTCAATCAACAACAATAAATGAATGGAGAGATGATACGTTCGTTCGCCACACCCTCAGCATCCTTCAGCAGAAAGCTTGCCGTTGAAAGTGAAAAAAGGATCTAGATGTAATACCAATTGATTGGTCGTCTTCTGCGATTAGCTCAGCTCTCCCGCTGCACGCTACGTCCGATCAGTGGTTTCCAAAACGACCGTCGCTTTCAATACCGGTGGTCGGTTATTAACTAGAAATTCAGCCGAAATGATTTTCCTCTCCTGACAAAGGCTGCCACCTACCAATCAATTTTCTTGCCGATTTTCGAAAGTTCCCGATCAGGTTTCGAAGGTGCAGTAGACTTGGTAATTCTTTCTTGCAACCCCTTTAGGCTCATTAATTTCAATAATAAACCTTTGGAATCGAGCAAGTAATTTTTTTTTCTTAACCACCCTCAGAATTTGATGGTTTACGTTTCAAGGTAGGTACGCAAAATCAGAAAAACGAATAAGAAATTTTTATTAACAGTACCTCGTCAAATTTAATATTAGGTATGATGTCAACATTCAGCCTAAAATAGAAGTGAATTTTGGTTTATTATTTACAGTGATGAACCTTTGGAACTAACGAAGAGAAAACAAATTTTAACCCCCCCCCATCAAAAATTTGTTGGTTTAAGTTTCAAAGTACGAGGAATCCTAAAAATCAATTTTAATGAAATTTGGTATATGGGCTCCACTCGGGGTCTAGTTGTGTCCCGAAGCTTTTGGTTGGATTCCACACTAAGAGGTGGAAATTAGAGATTGAAATAACTATAACAACCCAAAATTAGCAAATTTTGATACTCGTTTGATGGCATTGTTTTTTCATCAATTTAAAATAGCATTACATTTTTAGAATCGAATGAGACCACCCTGAGTTCAGCAGGACCAACCGTTCACTCTCTATGAGGTCCTAAAGTTGGAACGATCCGTTAACGATGTTTTCCTGGTGGGTACTTCCTGCTAAAATACAGTTAATAGTGAACCTTGCGCAAAAATATGGTTGGTTAATTTGCAGCGTTTTAGTCTATAAGGAAAGTCATAGACAGGACTCATCGTTTGGAAGTGATTGTAGGAAATTTATGTTGAGAATAAAACAAAATCGACCGTAATCCCCAGCAACGCAATTTCTATTGAATATTTAAAATAAAAGATTCCTAGAGAATCGCTGTATGTCTGAAACACCTGGGTAGTCCTTATTAATTTCAAATGATCGGCATTGATAGCCACTGCGCATGCGCAAACGTGAAATTCTTGTAGCAAGCATAACTTCTACAGGTCCATGTGTACTGGAAGAGACAAATTTCATCTTAATTCAATGTCAAATTCAGAGGGTACTCGGAATGTGAGTTTTTGATCGATTCAATCGAGTTGTGGAAGGAGGCTATGTGCCGCACCCAATTATCAGACGTTTTACTCATTTTGGGAAAATCATCAAAGGCTATTCTAGCTGATTCTTAGTGTAAATGAGCCTAATTCCGAGTGATTCTGAATATGACGGCAACCGCACTCTCCTTCGTTGAGAAATTTTTACAATATGATTTTTCAAATCGCGTGCACCGGTGACGTCACATTGGGCGAGGGGTTCCTTTCCAGTCGGTGCAATGACGTCACCGGTGCAAGCAGCTTGAAACAAAAATAAAATAAAAACTATTCATGGTAGGAGAGGGCCAAAACGCTTACAAATCTTCTTTCAAACGGAAAAGGGTTTTCACTCACGTTCTAAATTCCCAAGTTCAACTTCTACAGAGTGAAATTTCTGAACAGAAATGTTTGAGATATAATTGTTGCTCTAAGCCTGGCAATATTCTTAGAACTTGCCTCCTTGAAGTACTTACTCAAATTACAGAAAGTTATAGAGAAAAAAGAGGTTTCCTTACTAGCAACTTCTCCGTGTCATTGTCACTTTCATAATCCGGTTTCGGTTTCACATTCGCATACCCTGCAGGGGTGATTAACCAATCACTTTCACATGAACTGTAGTTGGGTGCTTCTCCATCCTATAGGTACTTCTATAATAAATGGGGGGGGGGGGCCTTGATTTTTTAAAGATTTTTAATCGAAAGTAGACTACATCTTGAGAATTTTGGCACCAACCGCGACCTTCTAGCGTGAGTAGATCTGTTTCTATGATTTTTCAAAGTTTCGACCGTTTATGACCGTTTATCTCGCCTCGGCGGACCCCCCCCCCCCAGCCTACTGTGACGTCATAAACGGTCGAAACTTTAAAAATTCATAGGAAAAGATTTACACACGCTAGAAGGTCGCGGTTGGTACCAAAATTCTCAGAATGAGGTCTACCTTAGATTAAAAATAACAATAAACAGTTTTTCCTACCCAGGCGCACACCCCATTATAAATAGGTGAATGTGAAGGGAATCGATTTAAAGCGTCATAAATTTATTCGTCAGATAAATATCGAACAGAACTGCCATTTTGCAGTAAATAAAAGTACCGAAGATGATTTGAACAAATGTTATTGTAATTAGGCGCTAATCAGGCTTGCTTCGTATTAGTTGGATCTGCCCCCACTATTGTAGTGCCTGATCCACCATCATGTTCCTAGTTCTCGTTTCTCCGTGATGTCTCTCCTCTTTGAATATTTTTTTATCTCACCTGTGTGATGCTTCGCAAATATATTTCTCTCAGGGAGCTACTCTACTGTTCAATTCAAGAAACCAATAAATGTTATGGAAAACTGATCAATTTTAAACATTTGATCAGATGAACTTTGAATTTCACACACTTGCGATTCACACTCGTGTTTCTGCTTTATCATTCGTCCCAACTTTAAGTCCTCATAGAGAGTGAACGATTGGTCCTACAGAGCTCTGGTACTCATTCGATTCTGAAAATTCAATATTACTTTAAATTGATGAAAACCACAATACCGTTATTTCGGATGATTTTTAGCTAGAATGAACTGAATTTTTAAACCGCCATTTTTCACTCCTATAATTAGGTAGGTACTTTAATTTTTTTTAAATTATTATTTTTTTTTGTTTTTTATTTTTTTGGTACTATCATTTTCTTAGGGGACCATTTACACGCCTACCAACACAGTCCTTTAAAATTTCATCGAATTAGGATTATAGCTACGTAAAGTTTTGCACGTTACAAGGATTTTATGACCGGCAAACATACAGACACGGAACCAAAATTGTTCGAGAAGGTCTAAAAGTAAAACGCGAGTGGAAATTTTGATTTTGGGGAACATTTTGTATAACCTTGAAAAGTGAAAACAATGCTTCCACTATTTTGGTAGACTCGAAAGCAAAAATTAAATAAGTTAAGTACCTACCTACCAATATTATAAATTAATACGAGTAAATGTAGGTGAGTGATGGAGAGGTATCCCAGTACATCCCAATGTCGGCCCTAAGGAGGTGGGAGAGGGGATGAAAGGCAACTTAAAGGTGGGATTTCGCATGCAGCGGCTGCGGCCAGCGTACGCGTCTCCGAGACGCGGCGGCCAGCCGCCCACTACTCCTTCTGTGTATTTCAATGGAACCGATTCGACACGACCGCCAGCGGCCGCGGTCAGAAATTCGGGCCGCCGCGTCTCGGCGGCTCGACTGCTCGAGGGACCAGTCGAGACGCGCCCCTTCCGGCGGCTGTATATGCAAACCCGTTTCACAAAATTGTTCCGGAACCAAAATCAGTATGCGCAGCGGCTCTATCAGTCCGAAGGTGATGATTTTCATAGGGGACCATCGAACTACTAATCTGTAACATCCCTGGAAATTTCATTGAAATCGGATGGAAAATGTAGAAGTTATGGCCGTTACAAGGAATTCACGTTTGCGCATGCACAGTCGCTTCTATCAGTCCGAGGATGATGATTTTCATAGGGGACCGTCTACACACCGGGTCTACACACAATAAACACACCATCACGTTTCCGCTCCCGTTGAACCAAAAAAATAGACTGATGATCGACGGGACGCCGCGTTCCATCGCCGACATGCGAAACTACCCTCTCCCGCGGCCGGCCGCGGCCGCGGGCGGTCGGGCAGTTGGCCGCCGGCGGTCGGGCGGTCGCGTCTCCATGTGAAATCCCACCTTTAGAATGACCGGTTCAGATATGAACCCCAGAGAACGCGGATGGTGATACCACGGAGCACTCCCGCCGAAATGCCCAACGCTAGTAACTCCGTGGCACTTTTTCCACACCACACATCGTTCCTTGACAAGGTTGCGACCACGAACTTGATATTATTGGCTGCCACATCTTTCAGCTAAGATGATGCTTGCCTAAGATCTTTTCAATCAATTTGCTTATCTTATCCTCGTAGGTTTGATGGGTATTCAGATGAAGTACTTCTATGGCCACCATGAGTTCGCGTGTTCATATTATGGATGCCTCAAATAGGTGTGCGAATAGGTATAACATAAATTTTCCATGACTCACTTTCGTCCGGTCGAGGCGAGGCAAGTAGTGTGGAGTGAAGGATCTTGATGTTGGCAATGTGTTCGTTGATTTCACTAATCCAGGATCTGGTCTGCTCCATCTGAAACAACATTAGTAGGGATTAAGCTGAGTTTTAATACTGCTGAAGACATTAATGTTTTAGCTTATAAATGTACATGATTGTCATAGAAGATGCCTCTCCATCTTCTATGAATAATAAATGTACATGATTGTCATAGAAGATGCCTCTCCATCTTCTAATAATAATGTGACAACTTGATAACAATGTTATCAAGTTGTCACATTATTATTGCCGTATGTTTTGTTATTGGCGAACTGCTATGATATGAATCAATGACAACTATTAATATAATACTGGCCTTTATAAAACATATAATAATAAAAATATTATTTGGCCCTTATGAATTGTTACGTGTCCGTTACCCTATTCTTCTCCAGTAGGTAGTACAAAATCTAACGCAGGAGTGGGAAGTGGCACCTTGCGCGTGATGACTCAATCAAGTATGCAGTCCCGAGTGCAGGGGAGGCCAATGACAATATCGTGCAAACAACGATGATGAAACATTGAACTTAATTCGACAAAAAAGGTCCTATTTCAGTTCCAGTGGTCGCCAAAGTCTTACGAGTCCTGGTGGAGTCCAAAGACGAACAAGCAGGATTTGTAGAAGCATAATTAATTATTTGAGATGAAAGTCCAGTGTTTACATTTGAGGAGAGCAGGGCAGCATTGAACATGAGGTATGGATTTTACAGGTTGATGGTCGGGGGGGGGGGGGGGGGGTCGATCATTGGCTGAATCGGGCAGAACTTTGCTTGCAGCAAGGAGGCCTGCATTTCGAGCAGCTGCTTTGAAGTTTTTTTTTCTCGTTTTTTAAAGAAGGAAATTTGATTTATTTTTTTCTTTTAACTCTGCTTGCAGCAAGGAGGCCTGCATTTCGAGCAGGTGCTTTAACGTTGTTTTTTTTTTTCGTTTTTTAAAGAAGGAAATTTTATTAATTTTTTTCTTTTAACTTCGCCGTAGCCGGTCCCCAGCCCGGTTGAGAAAGAAGGAGGGAAAGAAAATAACATTATTTAGCTCGTCAGAATCGTCTGTCTGTTGGGGTGGCGCCTATCCGGAAACCGCTCGGCGTAAACTCGAACTGCTCTTCTCAAAAAAAGAGCGATTTATCGCTAAAAACAACCAAATTTTCGACCGCCATTTCAAAAATCCCAATCAAATTCAAAAATGGATACCACCACGTGATTCAGCGTCGAAAAATAATGAAAAAACATGTGCCACACTTGGGGTTTACGTGAATCCATATTTTGCGCAATTTGGTAGTTGGGCGACTTTGCGCGCTCATGGGACGGGTTGCGCGCAACAAACAAAATCAAGTGAAGGGTCTACAATTCATGAAATTTTGCACTGAATCCAAATCTGCAATAAAAAATGGGGGGACTCCTTTGAAATAACGAAGTTGATGTGCGTTGCGCACGATTTGCGCAATGCGCAATATGGTCATATTTGAGATCCTTGGAAATTTTTTTTAACCACTATTTGGACGATTTTAGCAGGGGGGTGAACAAATTTTGAGACACCCTGTATAACGACTGTATTGACCAAAGGAAAACCTTGTTCTTTGCAGATGGGTGATCTAATAAAAGAAAAAAGTTGTGTAATAATTTGCAGCGTTTTTTGTGGTGAGGGTTTACTGTTACCTACGAAGAAAGAAAATAGTATTTTGAATAACGAAAAATGGTAGAATAAAAATAGGCTTTAGGACTTTAGGTGTAAATCGGAAGTGAAAAATTGAAATTTTTGCAGACTTGATTAAAGATGGGTTGAATTTTATTGCTTCTGTGAAAAAGAAGTAGTCTGTTTTCAAGGGCTATTTGGCGACCTCAGATTCGAGGTTGTAGAGCAACAACCCTGTGGTTTTATGTTTAAGAAGCGTATTTATTTTCATTGTAATGTAATAAAAACCTGTTCTCTCTCTCCACTCAAGGTAAAGGAGTAAGATGAGGGTATCATGGTCTAGAACTTCCATAATTATAGATCACGGATCGTTAATAAACAATCAAACAGGCAAACACTTGAAAACATAGAGATAATAATAATGAATATAATACACAGAATATTATTGAGATTATAGCAAATTCATTACTATCGGGTTCCGGCATTGAACTTCGGTATACTTTTCTTCATTATCTACTCCATTCCTTATGAATGGGTGTACCCTAGTCGGCTATCTGCCTCTACCTGCTGAAGCGTTTTCGAATCGGTTCGGTGGACTCGTTCACACACAGGAAGTGCTATCACTGTATTTCCGGAGGGCTCCCCTAATAAATTACCGAGCGATAGAAAGGTGCGATATCTCACCACAAAGCGACCGACCGATAGTGAGTCACTTTCGTGGTCCACCTTGAGCCAACTCACACCCAAGACCCGAATGTGTTCAACTTTTCCGCTGTGGACTTGAAAAATTCAAAGCACAAGTTGAAGTACAAGAGGAAACACTGGGTGTATACATTACACTATAATTCAAATAAATAATGTCAATTAATCTAGGAAGTATGGGATAACATCGAGCCATCGCTCTCTCTACCCTTCCAAATTTTGGTCTACTCTGAATTATTAACACTAACAACAATTAGTGACAGTAGTGATAACATGGTATAATTAGGGTTAACAAATTTGCGAAAAATTTTCTCGAAACAAATGCGTGTCCCTTCACAAGATTTCAAATTGGTAAATTCTAAATTTCTTTGTGATGTCCCAAGTACTAAAGAAGGATCGTCATGACAGGACAAAGTAGTTACTAGGTAGTTGGTAAGCAAATACGTGGAAAACTGGTGCGTTATTTAAGATTTTTTAAAAACTTCAACCCGTTTGCCCTTTGGTTCATTAAGAAGATACAACATGAGTGGCATATACTAAGCATCTCGGCGGGAACGCTCTGAGGTGTCAAAACTACCAACGCGCTGTCCCTCTCACCTCTCAATCTCCCCCCTATCTCCCATACTCGCATACCCTTCATCCTTTTAGCCCTCAAATACCCTTAATCTTTCATCTCTCCTAATTTATAAAAACTTTCGGTACACGTCTTACGTGTTACCTACGGCATCGAGTTGCCTTCCACTGGTGGTATCGTGTGTTACCTACTTACTCACGGCACGGCTCACCTTTTTATGTCTTCTGAACTGGAGACAGTCGTTCATATGCATATTTTTATCTTCTGATGTGAAGTTCGTCATTGTAGGGATAGGTGGATCAAAGAAACGTTGATTTCATGTCGTTGAAAAAAGCTTCAAAGACATCCGACTGGAGTGATCTCCACCATTCTTCTATAAGTTGTCGTTCAAGAAGTTGACGTGCCCCTGTGCGTTTAATTTCATATTTTTGCTTGACTGATACGTCTGGCAGCCCCTTTTTGTACACCGCAACATCTTAATTTTAATTGCATCACCGTTTTCAACAAATCAAAAGACACGATTCAACTGATCCAGAAGCCAATACGAGGACGGAAGGTGAAAGGGCATCGCTTGTAGACATCGCTTATCTTCGGTAGGCAAAGGGGGAGGCCGTAGGTAACATACGCCACTTCCAATCTTCGCGTAGGTAACACATAAGACGTGTACCAAACTTTCTTTCGCTCTTTCCTGTCTTCCCACCCCCTTCGACAGTTTATAAAATACCCATTCTCTAGGCAGATATCGACAGCCCCACTGCAAAACCCTGTATGTTCAATACCAAAAAGTTTCCAGGAGACGAAAATAACTGTGACATTTCTAACCTATGAACCTGGCTTACAGGTTATTACATTTCACCACAGAAAAGAAATGAGAAGCCATAGCCCGATTTTGGCGACACTATAATGTGCGCAAGAGCACAATCTATCGGAAAGGCTCAAATCCTTATTTTTGGAAAAATTGGAACTTACAGGGTTTTGCAGTGGGGCTGTCGATATGATTACGAGATGATTCTGATACTTATATTGGATGTGACGTGAATATACTTATACCATATTACATATTGATACCGTATCTCCCTCCGCCCCTACTATCCTTGAAGCCCCTGACAAGGAGCTGGTTAGTACGTTTTAATATACTTAAGCGATCTAAGATGGATTTGGAATGACAGAGACAATAATAAATGAAGAGAAAAAAATGGAGGGTAGTTGGGGGCAGTAGGATGAGGGATTGGAAATATGTGTATGAGGGAAGATCAGTAAGAAAGGATTTGCCATGGAGTTGTGACACCAAAGAGCCCTCCTACCGAGATGCCTCGTATCTGTCCCAGACTTCCCATTTTTACTGTATAGGTACTGCTACACATTTCGAATTTTAAAATTTCTGAAACACTCCGAAACGAATGGCATTTAAAGCAAAATTACTCGACTTCGGCCCCTTGAGCCGACGATTTCAAAGACGTCTGTCGGCAATACTCTTGAAACTTTTATTTTTTTCACGCTATTTACTGACTTACATTTTGTGATACGAACAGAAACAAAAATGCCATCAGTTAACCCCTGATGAGTATAAAGTGTCTGACAGACACGAGGGCAATTTCAATGTTTTGACAGCATTGAGCATCTTGAATACTCCTTGCGCTCAGTACCTGTCCTCCCTGGCATGGTGAGAGGGTGATCGGCGGAGAGGGGAGGGGGAGACAATATTCACAGAATATCCGATTTTTCAATATTTTGGTTCCTTTATGGCTTATTAACTGTACCCTAACTAAGAAATTGAGGGGACATTATCACCATAGCTCTGTATTTTCATGAATTAAATATTCTTTGTGCCACCATGGAACAAATTAGTGCCACCAAGGTGCTAGGACACTAGAAACCGCATATTTCGTGGGTTTTTGTGTTCACCTTGAACACAGAACACGGATGTGAACTTCTGCGGATTACCTACCTAGACTGGCACCGTTACAGGAGTATGGTGGTGGAGGGGGGGGGGGGGAACTTGAATTCACATGTTGGGTACCGTAGATCATAGTTTTTGAAATTCTGTCCAAATTAGACTTCTTGAGACCCCCATAGACTTCTTGGGAGTAAGTCTAATTACTTTGTTCTAACTAATAAAATGTTGGCATGACGAAAAATATATTAACCCATCATGTGTCTCAAAAACAACTATACAGTTGCTGCTTGTCTGTCAGACCCTTTATACACTGGGAGTCCATCAGAGGGTTTAAACACACCAGGGGTTAATGAGCAAACCAGATGTAAACTCTAAGTTCGACATTTGTGGAGGAGTTCAGGGACTAAAACCAACTACCTATCTGCTTATTTCTCCATTAAGAAATGGATCATCAACGATTAGAGATACCTTACCTGTAGCTATAAAAGCCTTGACAATTTGGAGGGCGCAAATTCATCTAATTATCACCTAAAAACAAGGTAAGATGCGCCATCCAATTCACGATCGTTGTTGAAGGTAAAACCCTGATATAGGTCATCACACTTAGAGCGGGTACGAGCTATCTCGATTACAATCTTATCATAATCCCGGTCATGAGCCTACGAGGTACGAATAAGGCTGACCTTGAATATGAACGATGAGTCAACCCCGACCGACTCAGAGACTGCTCTCGAACAAACACGGAGAAGTAATGGAAAACTGATGGTCAACAGATAGCGGCTCTGGCCGAATCGACTGTGGCGTTGAGGAATGTCGTTGGGGATCGAAATCGGTCTAGACGCTGTTACAGGAAATGAGAAGAGCAATACAGTATCCTCTGTTTTACTGTCGACCAAGGAGAACAATGCAACGTTAAAAAATAAGCGTTGACTCATTTTTTCCCCCAATAAATTCAAACGGGACTCATCTGAAGGATTTCTTCTTTGTGCGTAAATCCTACGTAAAACATTTTATTTCTGTTACTGTGACGTGTACAATTTAAATTTGAAAGATACCTCATCTGAACAAATCAATTATCTGTAGCCATTAGCTGCATTTCTCTACAAAGGGGTTGTTAGTTGTTTTCAGTTCGAGTCCATTCTCCACTTGCCAGCTGCTGCTTCCTCCATGACTGAGCGAATGAATAGTAGAAATCAGTTAGTAGAAGTGCTGGGATGGAGTAATTTCAGGTGGTGAACAATACTGAATGTACGAATGTCCCTCCAAGGATATGAAATAAGGAACCAATCAACATCTCTACATTTTTAGATGTCGGTATTCTGGCATATTAATACAAAACATCCTAAATTAACTTACTTAAATTCAATACTTAGGTACTTAATAATAATCAATACTTTTTATTGAAATTATAAATTTGCTCTTATTAATACAGAGATCTTGACATCACCACTATGAGTAAGGTATCTTTTCCTTCTTCTTTCAAAATAACCAACATCAACCATCGAAATAACAGAACGCTTGCAAACTCCCTCATAAATTGGGTCAGTAATAATGTGAGACAGACGAAGTCACCGACTGTAAAATAGATAAGTCCGGTTCTAGGAGAAGTTGAATGACTCATTGTTCAACAGTAAGTTGAAGCTAGTAACTCGTTCCAAGTAGGTACTACCCCGTATGACACACAGGTTTGTAAGGAATGGTCTCTAAATGCTGAGCTAAGGTGTCACATGCAGAAGTACCTTCAATAGCGTGATCTGTTGTAGTAATCTCAGCAGCACAGTGTTATGTAATTTCAATTATTTAGTACGGCATTGAGTTTAGAACTTCAAGCATCAGAGAGCTGAGCTGCCTCGAAGCTTTCCGAGTGGTTAATCAGTAGAATGTTGAGAATCTTGCTTGGGCTGCTCGCTTGAGCAACGATTCCTTGCTACATGGCAAGTTATCTCGGTAGCTGCTCGCAATACTACAGTAAACTGACTTAAGTTGGTACTAAGTCACTCTCACGTAATTATTAAAAAACTGTTGATACACTCAAACAAAAATCATAGATAGGTACGATTGTATGGTATGATGGCCAAATTATATGATGGCCAAAATGAACCCTATTTTCTTCGGCTGATTGATAAACACGTTCGTACCTAGACACCGAAGGTTCGTGCTATTTTGGAACTTCTTAAGTCCAACATGGTCCAATAGAACTTTTTGTGAGAAATTCAACGGTACCACTTCAAGAGAAATTCTTCTTTTGTGAGAAATTCAACGGGAACTATTT
Organism: Apolygus lucorum; assembly: GCA_009739505.2. NCBI lineage: Eukaryota > Metazoa > Arthropoda > Insecta > Hemiptera > Miridae > Apolygus > Apolygus lucorum. The sequence continues at coordinate 42,739,918 of CM019182.2, forward strand.
CCTCAAATCGTTAAAATTTGGTACCTAAGTATTAGAATGTCACGAATGTAAATGCTGAACTGTTTTCCCCTCTCTTCTCTTGCAATTAATGGTCGATTTTGATGATTCCTGCGGCAATCTTTTGTTTTTCAATTCCCTAGGTAGATGCAACACTAAATAACAAAAATCCTTGAAAATTTTAAATTTAGGTACAACTTTTTACTTTTGGAATTAATCAAGTGCATGAGTGTAGAGATTATAAAAATGAGAATGCCACAATGCCACAATGCACTGGGGGGCAATGTACGTCCTTCAGACGACGTGGGGGTGGGAAGGGGCAACCGAGCAGCGGTTCGTAAGAGATTAGGCTATCCCGGAACGAGGAAAGAACGGCGACCGAATGAGGCCCCCTTAATGATCTGCATAATAATAGGAATTTGAACTTTTGGTCCGATTCTAAATTTGATACTGATAGATGGGGAATTTTTGAGGTTGTGTCGATGAAATTTCTATTTTACGAGTATTATCATCTTCATTATGGTAGGCTTCAAGATGGCCTAGGTACAGTATTGTGATGACTATTTGTAACTACTTGAGTACCTACATACTTCCGCGCATAGGCTTACAACCAGTTATAATCGACTCCCTGGATACACAATCAAGCATCTCTTCAAGTTAAGTGATGATAGTTCGTGTTTTCAAACGAGATTGATAGGTATATTGTTGATTAGTCTTGACGTATCACGACCTAAACCTTACCTAATACCTTCTAAACAAAATTTATTATAGCAAGATCATAACAGCATCTAGGCAAAATCCAAAGGTGTGCATAACCATAGTATCATATGGCCGCTTGGTATCGTATAGGTATCAGCATCAGTGGCGCTACGTTTGTATTTTCCGATCCAGGCGGTACATCGATTCAACGTTTAGTCGGAGGGATAAATAATTCGGGAAAGAAGGAGTATTTTGATTGGAGCGGTTGTCTGAAAATGCCCAGTACGTTCATGAAATGTCTCAGAAGAAGGAACAGAGGTAAGATTGAATTTAGAGACGGCCGAATTCGAGATTTGAGCCGCTGGAAGGGGTTTTATTTGTAACAAGTCGTCAGTAGTTCCGCTAGAATTCCTAAGTTCTGTCTACTTCGTGCACACATCAGTTCAACAGTAGCATTTCACTCAATAGTCCGTTTAAAGTTGAAGTACGACTTTAGCAAGCTTTCCACGATTTCTCGAGTCGTTAGGCATCCAACATTCGCACCATCCCTTCACGAAAATTCTGCTACCAGGACATCAGTGGTTCAGCATAAAATATAATTTATGGTTGCTGAATCAGGAACTTCCTGGCATCTTCTGATCCCACAACCTGATTCTGATTGCTCCGGCTCCATAAGTGAATTCAATCGATTCAAGTGTAATGAGCCACTGTCTGGGACCTTTCATGTTCAACACTCAAGGAAGAGACTCATTATTTCCTCTGCAATGGCGTTTCACCATAAATTTCTAAATTAAACCGAGAGCCCTTTCATTCCATAGAACATAAGGAAGGGATTAATTTCCTCTGGATTACATGGTTCCCCAAAAATTTCTAAATCATGCCCGGAAACTGGATGTCGCCTGTGGGAAACCAGAAGCACACGTGGAGGATGGAGATTGCTTCAAGTTGAGATCTCTTGAACGGTGCCTGTTTTCGTAATAGGGAGTTGTATTCATCCGCGGACGCTGGAATGGATCTTGGATTCACAGGGAGAACCGGCTCTACCTGTTTTCTGATTAGAGTTGATTTCGGCCAAAACACCGACGAGGGGTGTTCCAGAGGTGGAATTACCGGGAGCGTAGATGTAATTTGTCTCGGTGAATGCTGATCTTGATAGGAAGATGAGGAAACTCTACACAAGAATCTAATCTGACCTTGGCACTCGATCGTCGATTTCTCGGTGCACCGATGAGGTAAATCGATTATCAAGAACCACAAACCGCCAACCAAAACACAAACAACCACTTAGGGCAGTTACATTATTTACCTGTTGTCGGATAGCTGGGGAAATTAATGGGTTGATAATAAACGGGGAGTTTCTGTTGAGTAAAAGAGATTAATTGGAAAATAAGCGCCAGGCAAGAGTACTTGTCATCATCACATATGTACAGGTAGGGAGGTGTAAGTGAAACGATAAGCTATAGTTTGTGGTGCATTTTACCAAGATATGAGGGTGAGAAAGGCATTCTTCAGAATCTCTTAGAACCAGACAAACACTAATAACCAAGGAATAAAATTATAAAATGCATACTAAAATTTTACTAAATTAAACCAAAATTTGAAATTTTTGTACGTCATTCAGACCCTCTGTGTGGTTATGTAGGGAAGAAAAATGGTCAATTCCTTGGGTATTTCTCCTAACGAGGAATAAGAGACGGACCTTTAAACTGTCAGCAGCAATGCCAGAAAAACACCGGAGGACTTGTGGGTATTGGCCCCAGTTAGATGGACTCCCAGGATAGTCTACTTCAATTAACGTAAATGACTGTTTCATGACCATTTTTTCATATCTGAAGAGGGAGAACAGCATAGCGACTCCAATAATCAACCTTATTAACGAAATATTAATCACATTTTTAGCGAAATGTTTGAGCCGATCTCCAAGCGATGATTTTCACCAAAATGAACAATCTTTCGTAAAAAAATAAAATCTGCATTTCAGGAACACGAGGAAATCCTTTTTCTATGTCACCAAAGTCTGAAGATTTTTTGACATTTTATAAATTAAAACTGAGTTCTTTGATCCTGCCCATCCTACAGTCACACTTCCTTGATGTATTCCGAGATGAAAAATAAAATCAATTTAAAAAAAATGTTTAATAAGCTTTTGCAAATCTGTCATAGTCCAGTAGATAAGAGATTCCTGTTCGAAAAAATTTGTCCTTTGGACATATTTAATCCAAATTTACCGAGAGAACAACTTTTGACAGCCGAAAAACCTCGAAATGTTGGAGAAGTCTAGAGATCGAGAGTGAAGGGAGGGCACAAGCACAAACCTCCCCATCTCACGTGAAAATGATATAGATCACTTTTCATGGGTTAGGAACTCATGGCAATGCAAGAACCTACTTGTAAGAAGAAAGGTTGGTACTTGAGTATTAAACGGAGGCCACCTAACCTATAGAAATATTTCGTAGGTACCGGATACCAAAAATAACTACATAATTGGAAAGAACACACTTTAATAGATTTACAGGTGAAGTTTAGAATTAATCCGACGCCTGGTTCTGACGTTGTGCAACCCAGAACGCAGCAATGTCGGTCAGGATGGAGTTGAAAGCGTCGCCGCCGCTAGCAGTCACATCAGATCGCCTACTTGGAGGGGATTCTGCGAGTAGTCACATGACTCATCTGATAACGCTCGACTCACACCAATAGGTACTAGAATAGTTCTACTACAACATCTATAACAATTTAACCTTCTATAAGTGCCGCGGCGCGTTTCGTAATGGTGGCCTCCGTTTAATACTCAAGTACCGAAAGGTTTTTAGTAGGCTGCAAATAGAAGGGATGTGTGGCAAACTGCTACACCCCAATGTCCACATTGGGTCACTATATGACTTGGATCACCTATCTAGGGTTAGGATACTCATGGCAACGTGAGTACCTACCTACTTGGAAGAAGGAATGGTCGTTGCACGTTGCACAGAGAAGAGATGTAAGAGAACCAGCAACTCCCCCCAATGTTTATTTATGATCTCCAGTTAAACGCAAAAGGTGACGTAGAAAACCTACCTACGGTTAGGGGACTCATAAAGTATAAGATCCTACTTGGAAGAGGGAAGGGTTTTTGCGGGTTACACATAGAAGAGATGTGAGGCGACCAACAACTTTCCTAATGTTTTGGAAGGATCTCACGCTAGACGTAAAAATGACGTCTCTTATCTAAAAATGACGTAAAAATGACTCTTATCTAGGATTATGAGACTCTGGCGATGAAAATACTTACTAGGAAGGACGATTATTTGTAGGTTCCACGGAGAAGAGATGTGTGGCAACCTACACCGTCAATGTTTACATTAGATAATCAACAACGCTGTGAGTGGTTTACAACTTTGCAAGCTATTTTAAATTTCAGTGTCTCTCAATTCCCTTATCAACATAATTAGTGGGTTGTACTTATCCACTGAGCATTCCCAATCAAGGGTTCTATTGGTGTCAGCGAGATTCCTACAGGTACGTGGGCGTAAACGTAATTTGGGTTTGGAATCGCGCAATAGAAATCCCCATGTGCGCATTTGTCGAATAACCTTGAGGATTTTCAAACCCGTTCACTAAACGTTGGATGGGATCGGTTGATTGCATTCAACTACATAACTCGTCCACCCAGTAAATGAGATATAAAGAGCAATAATAACCGATATGGTCTACCAGGTCCCGAACTGACGGAAACTAGTGAGATTTGGCGGTCTGAAAACGTCAAGAAATGCAAAACTGCAGGAAATACGAACAAATTCGACCTTTCCGCGAGCGATGATTGGTCGTCCGTCGCACACCTGAGTATCGTCACGCGATGGTATCTTTGGAAAGTCCCCAGGGTAACGTACAATTTGATTATCAGTAGCAGTTCATTATATGTCATTATGTAGATAAGAAATTTCGTCCACCCAATGACAAATGCCCTAATCTTCTGTATGCTTCTTTGAGATATCAACGTTTGAAAGTTCCTGGCTTGTGTGTTCAAATCAGCTCATACGGACTTTCAACAGGATAGGTACCAGTTTTCCTACTGTAGACAAAAATAGATGAATGGTTTATTCAATTCATAATATTAATACAAAATCCGTAGAATTACTCCAATTACTTTGATTAAACAAAAAATCATGAATGATTGAACTAGCTCATCAAGAACTTTCGAAACCAACATGCCAACCAACAAAACGTGTCGTCCAGACCAATCAGGCCCTTTCAAGACATGAAATGAAAGGATTTATTCATTATGTTTGGTCAGATTAGCCAAATACTTGAGTGTACCAATGAGGTAGACCTGTCTCAAGCTCAACAAGTCAAGAACGTGATTTTTGTTCCGCGCCTACGCCTGAGGATTTTGATGAATTCCATAAATTCTTTTTCTGTTAGCATAAACTAACAATGCCTCTCCAACATAGGGACGGCACGATACTCCAAAGTATCGATACTCCTTTCGATACGATATTTCTCAGGAAATATCGATACCCGATATCTTTTCGATACCGATATTATAAAATATCGATACTTCGATAATATCGGCTCGAAGTATCGATACCACCGATATTTCAAATTAACCAACCGATGATTTTTCACTCCAAATATATTAAGAGAAGTTAATTAATTAAGACATGGCAATATATTTTTTTAAACAATAATTTAAAATGTAATAAAAGTCAATGGCAATTAAAAATTTAATAAAAGCCAATAATTTAAAATCTAATAAAAATGAATAATCATTCCATTTTATTTCAATTCCAATTCTTATTTGCAAGAAATCTCTGTTCAATGAAATGGTGTTTTTCTTCCACTAGAAATCGAAAGGATCAAGTAACAAATCAGTTACAATACTACTTATTTATTATTCGAAAAAAAGCCCGTTCGCACGTGACTGATCACGATTACCACCACCACCACCACGAACCACCATCACGATTACCACCACCACGATTACTATTTTGCAAGCCTCCCTCTTCTTGTAAGTTCGGGAAAACGGGTAGAAATTCCTTCCAAACTCACATTGGATATTGATACTATTTTGAGGCTATCGTGGCGATATATCGTTTCAATTTATACTATTCTGAGCTTATTTCGAGTGTTATTCTGTGGCAGACAATAAATGGTATGATTTTCTAGTTACTTATTGGGTATTTTTTCACCAATTTACTTTGGCAAAATTTTTGATAATATCGTCATGAAAGTATCGATACCTCCGATAATTTAGGCAAAAGTATCGATACCAGTACATCGGTTTGAGTTTTGCATCAAAATTATCGATACCAATATCGGTATCGATACCAAAAAAGTATCGATACTCCGATGTATCGGTGGTAGCGTGCCGTCCCTACTCCAACATAAACTAGAAATAGAGCTTATCTTAACAGATAGAATTATCACTTATTTGGAATTTTCGTGAGTGGAATGTTTCGACTCGAAACCAAATCTGGCAACGGGTCTGTTACCTATCCTTGGCATTAGAGATGATAATCAAAATTGTTGTCCGCAGAAACTCCCAGGGCAGTTTCAGGTTCCTTCAAAGAAACTGCCGCTCCTCAAAGAGAAGCGAATCTTTGTGGATTTCGACGGTGGTTACAACTTGAGAAGGAAAGATAAGAAGAAGGACGACACTTGTCCTTACTGCGACAGGTACAGAAACACAACTGAAACTTCGAATAAGTGGGACATTATTTATTAAAAAAGTACTCGATACGTATCTATAGACGATACTATTATTTATTTACAGGTACTTCCTAAGACCGTCAGTGCTGAAGGGGCATATGAAATTGCACACCGGCGAGCGTCCATTCGAATGCCCAGTTTGCTATAGAAGTTTTACGTCAAGATAAGAAATAACCTTGCATTTATAATCAGCTGTGAGAGATTAATAATAAAGTGTAAATATCGTCGTTCATTAACCTAGTATTAAAACCGAATAATTTGGCAGGAGTACACACCCAGAATATTTTTTCTTGGCCCTCAATCCACCTCCTCAGAAATAATATATGTGCTGACATTATTTCTCGCTGAGATCAGAAGTGAAGTAAGCCCAAAATTTCCCTACATTTTGATGCTCTGAATTATCACGAGAGTTTTATGTTTTTCATTAAAATCTCTGTCAGATAAGGTCGTTTTCGATGACAGGCTTAAATTAGGAAAACTTTTGAAAGGGGAAATTTTTGAGTCCCCCTGTCTTACATCAATTTTTGGGCCATTGAGCTTGGCCTTGAGTCCCTCTCTTCCACCAACCCTGGCTACCCAATAATTAATTGTAAACCATTATAAACGTAAAACATAACTTCCAATGCTTGCATATAATTAAAACAACACAACGAATGAACTATATCTATACCCAAATAATCTCGACTAAACATCAAAACTTCGTATTTCATCATTTGTAAACAATGCTGATGGAAAAACCAAGATAATCCAATACAACTAACCCCAACATCAAACATCAGTCTTTTAGTGACAATTTATTTTTGAGCTCGGTTCTAATTGTTCGGTTTTAAGTTCGAAAATAAACATTTCGCTCATATGATCATATATTTGCGTACCCTGAACTAAAAACGATCTGTTGAAGTTCTATGGATAGGGACTTGGAGAAGCGTTTCCCGATTCCGAGTGTCTCTGGGATGAATATCACTGGTGAAAACAAATTCATCGTAAAGGTACTTTGGCCTCCTGATCTTCAATACTTTGAAGACCATAACTTCTAATGAGGTTCCTTTCGTTCAGCGATTTTCAGCCACCCTAGCGCCTCAAAGTGAGATGTACTCGTAACATCGACGTAAGAGCTTCAATATAAGCATAAATCTTACCACCACATTCCGAGCTTTTAGAGGTGTTGAAATCTGCACTTCCGTCAGGTCACAAAGTGCCACTGGGGCATAATAAAGGTTAGGAGAATCAGGGACTGATCGAGTTGCTTTCTGACAAGCATAGGAAAATTATTGGCCACCCTCCATAGTTATTAATATTTTAAAAAACTGTGATGCTTATCATGATGACTTGATCATCCTAAATCATGGGGTTTTGTGTTTGAATCCCTAGGTTTTGTTCCTTGTCGACATACTCCAATGGGGTTTCAAATGAAATGGAGATATGACTGTACCTTTAGAAAGGTTTTATTACACGGAACAATGCTACGAACAAGAAAGAATATGGAATGTTTAAGAAACAAAAAACTAAGTCAATCTTGTTTGACAACATATAAATTGAGCCATATGACGGAATGGGCCAATTCATAATAATTTCGGCTCAATAAACCATACACGACGTTAGGTATCGTAGATTTTGGAGTAACCCAGGACGATGACTTTCGTTTTAGCTTCGTTAACCTTCATACCGTGATTACTACATCAAATAGCCAGTCTAGCTAGATTGTTGCTAGAATGAGAGAGATAAAGAGAGAGAGAGAGAGAGAGAGAGAGAGAGAGAGAGAGAGAGAGAGAGAGAGTGAGAGAGAGAGAGAGAGAGAGAGTGTAAGAGAGAGAAGGCTTTTATTTGCGAAATGATTAAAATACAATACAAGGTGGTCCTTAATGAATGGGCCACCCTTCCCATTTTCGTCATAAAAAGGTTTAATTAAGAATTTCAAATAGTATCCCTCATAATTGTTTACCAAGAATTCAAAAATCACACTGCAACGAACATAAAATTTGTTTTTACTCCAGTTTTTATCAACTTCCATTTTATTCCCATTTTTGAACAGTCTGTCTGGAGCCAGGGATATTTTCAGCCTCACTGGCTCGCACCTTCGAGGAAATTATTAGATATCACAATTAACTCGATGTTACGAAGTGTTGAACAAGAGGCCAGGGACTCCCAAGCGTGTCCTAATTACCCTGCGATATGAAATGGGACCCGCGAGTGGTGAATCTGAGAGAGAATCTTGTCAGGCATCACCTGCAATTAGTTGGCACCCACTCGAATCATTACTGTTACATGTAGATTAGTGAACTAGGGATGGGCGATAGTCGATAGTTGAGTACTATCGATAGACCGATACTATCGGTTAAAAACTATCGATACTATCGATAGTATTTCGATAGTGGCTTCCCTCATTCTGTACGTACCTGTCCAATGGAGAATTTAATGTTATTGAATTGAATTATCACTATTACTTGCAGGATTAAGTATATCCATTTATAAGATTACACAAAGATTTCAAACGAAACACGAATTCCTTTAGAATATATAAAGACAATTTTCAGTTTAACATTGCTCCTTGAGCCACATATTCCCCGATAGAAACACTAACATTTCTGCTTTTCTCTGGTTCGCTGCTCACTTATAATTTTTCCAGCTAATGAAAAGATTTGAGTCGCTCATTAAGATTGTTGGGTAGGTAAGTTGAAGCCTTACAACACTATTTTAATTGAATTTTAGAAAAGGCCTTATGCCAATAGCCTGAAAGGCTTTAAACTTTATGCCTACAGGCCTTTAGTTATTATAGAAAAAAGAGAGAAAGAGAAAGAGTTAGAAGGTAAGAGGTAAAGTCGATACTGTGTGGCAATAACTGCCTGCCAGGTTTTTTATTATTTTTTGCAAAAAATTATTAAATTCACGGCAAGGTTGTAGACTAGTTAATGATAGGGTTGTTAATATTATAAATCTAAAGCTCTAAAATAAAGATGGATATTAGATCAGAAACAAGAAAAAGTTGAGTTGAGGTAGGAATGATCTACCTACTTTCATTTTCTCCAACAATAGAACATCTTGGCTCACAAAAACCTCTTTATTAACTGGAAAGTCGGTTGGAACATTATAGTTTATGGACAGTAGGGTGCCACCGATATCTGAAAAGTGACCGACATACAGCGAAAAATGAGAAGTGAGCTACTCCGGCTTCCACCTCGATAAGAGGTCTCGGGAGGACCGAAACACAATAACACAACTCCCGAGCGAAAAGTGTCCTTTATTGTCGATCCCAACAACGCAATTCGAAAGATTCAAGGTCGAAGCTTTCTTCTTTTTCTTTCGGTCTACGTCTAATTTTTCGAAGCACCATCGTTGAGGTATTGTGTCGCCGATGGGAGGAAAAAAACTGAATGGCTGCTGGCTCTTTGTAATCTGTATTTCGACGACCGAGGATAATCCAATTCTGTGATTGGAACGAAGAAAATTAAAACAGGTAAGGCTTTCAGGAAATCGTTTGTCACAAAAGGAAAATAAGCGAACTAGACTCATTGTCAACTTTAATTTCGACACCGTAATGTTCTTGTTTATAGCTTCCTCAATTGCGAATAAGGAAGCATAGTAAGCATTGTATTCGTGAAGTAGGTCAAGAAAATTGTGTCCTTAAATGTTGAAATTCCCATCGTAATTTGTGTTTCAGAGAGAGAAACAAAAAACGTCTGCCAAGTTGGGTGGGCAGTATAGCTTCCTCACTCATTGTAACATGGACGTATAGAATCAGTTGGCGAAAAAATTATGATTCAAAGAGTTATTGAATACCAAAATATTGGCGATAATATGCGGGATAGGGTTGCTCAATGGAGTGTAAATTCGCATTGTAAAATCCTAGTTCGGCGCATTCAAAAAACGCGAAGTGCCAATTTTCATCTCAAAACTGACCTGTGGACCACTAACTCGATGACAGAAAGAAAGATGCAAAAGAGACTGTGATGAGGGGTCAATTTGGTTTCAACATTAATTGACCTGCAGACCACAACATTTGATCACACAATAAAAGAAGCAATTTACACGAGAACCTGGAAGTAAGTGTGGGCACGAGTAGTATGATATTTGTATTTTCAACGTAGAATTTTATTTAGCGGTCCACCGTCTAGGACCTAACCCACACAATCCCTGAAAATTTCATCGAAATTGGTTGAATAGTTGCGGAGTTTTGGTTGTAACAATAAATTTCGCGCATGCGCAGCGGCTATTGCTTGACCAATTTGATTGAAACTTATAGGGTGTCTCTTAGAAGTTAGTCCCTAACTAACCTCCAAATTTGAGCAAAATCGGTTCATTAGAAACCGAGGTTCCAGGAAATTCACGTTTGCGCATGCGCACTCGCTCCTATTGGTCCGAAGGTGCTGAAATTGATAGGGGGAAATTGATAGGACCTAACCCGCACAATCCCTGAAAATTTCATCAAAATCGGACCACAGGTTAGTATAGTTTTGCCCGGGACAAGGATTGACCACAGACAGACCGACAGACAGACACGGAACCAAAATTGTTCGGGAAGCTCTAAAACGCAAAAAGCAAGTGGAAATTTTGATTTTGGAAGACATTTTTTTTCACTTCTTTCACGAATACAAAGCTTCCCTACCTTCGGTAGTGAGGAAGCAAAAAGAAATGCATAGTCATCGGACCAGGCACTCAATGCCGTAGTTGGCATTCAATGCTGGATTAAGCTTTGCTCCAAGGTACCGAAGTCACACTTTTTAGCTTGAGTTTTTATTCTGATAAGAAATTCGTCAAAGCCTTCACCATCTTGTTGATGTAACATATTGAAAACATATCTTTCATAAGTAATGTTACATTTTGGTAGAAAATAATTAGAAAATTCTTCCAAAACCTCTGCGAGTGTTGGTTCCTCGTTATCGAAAGTAAAAGTATTGAAAATGTGTAAGGCCTCCGGCCCGATTACAGACATTAAAGTTGCTACCTTTACCAATTCCGGCTGTGAATCAAGACGACTGGCAATCGCGTAGAACTGGAACTGTTGTTTCCACAGCGACCATGCTCTTGGGTTGTCTGGAGGAATCACGAACGGCTTCGGAGGCCTCAAACTGGACGGAGTGAAGCGACCGGCTTCGGCGTCGCCACATTCTACATCGCGGAAATCGGGCTGTTTTTGTCTTTTCGGAGGCATTTTCGCGGATCGCGGACACGACCTGACACCATGTAATGTTAAGATAGATAATTTATTTATATGAGGATCAAGGAATCATGGATGAACGACTAAACACAACAAGAGATGATGCGGAAGTGATGTAATGGAGGTTAGACATGATACAGCTGATTGGGAAATATAATCATGGGGTTATAACTGGGTGAGCGTCGCGGCGGTCCTACCTACTCAGCTATTGACGCTATTACAGGATGTGAGAGGCAAAAGCTGGACTTTTAATCTAAACATTTTTAATAAAATAATAATAAATATACTTAACTCGAAGAACATTGGGGAGATGTTTCCCAGTCCCTAAAGGGGCCCATTCACGTGTACTCCTGGAGTCGCCGCCGCGGGCCTAGCCGCCGTCAAAGGGGAAAACTACCCGTGAATGGTTAACAAAATCTTGAGGTCTGGCGGGCGTCCGCCGCTCGGCAGGTAATCGAACATGCTCGAAAATTGCGGCCAGTTAATCCTCGGCGGCCCTGTGAATGGTTGAAGTGAGGCCGATGCCGGGTCGCACTCCCACCAGTACAGCATGTAGCCCTACCGTTTTCCTCACTTCTAGTCATCTGAGCAAGCGGTGGTTGGAAGCAGGCCCGCCAATCGGCGGAGTCAGGAGGTTTTGGCAGCCAGGTGAATGGACTACTGCGGTGGCTTCGGGGAGTACCTGTAGGGACGCGGCGGCGACTCCAGGAATACACGTGAATGGGGCCCTCAAGTTAACCCTTTTCCTGGCAAAAGTAGAAATCGTGATTTTTTTCTCGATCTTTTTTCAGAATTCAATTTTTAGCCTTAATTTATACTGAAAAGACGCTAGAATTGGACAACCACCCATTTCTGTAGTTTTTAATGTCCAAAAAAAACTTTTCTATTTCAGACAACCATGCCAGGTTCATAATGGGGTGTGCGCATGGGTCGGTAAAACTGTTAATTGTTATTTTTAATCGAAAGTAGACTTCATTTTGACACCAACCGCGACCTTCTAGCCTGAGAAGACCTTTTTCCATGATTTTTCAAAGTTTCGAATGTTAATGACGTCACAGTGGGCTGGGGGGTCCCGGCGAGTGACGTCATAAACATTCGAAACTTTGAAAAATCATAGAAAAAGATCTACTCATCCAAAAAGAGAAGGGCTGGTGTCAAAATTCTCAGAATGAGGTCTACTTTTGATTAAAAATTTTTAAAAAAATCAGGCGCACCCCCCATTGCCACTAGGGTGACTGAGGTACCTACATGGCAGTTTATGTGTTTGGCAGTTTATGTTTGGCAGTTTATGTTTGGCAGTTTATGTGTGTTTATTGTCGCAGAAATAAGATTGTCTCAGTCGGTCGCCGTTCATTCCTCGTTCAGGGTTAGTATTTCTCTCAAGAACCGGCTTTCAAAGTTGTAGGTGCCTAAATTTGAAATTTTCAAGGATTTTTGAAAATCATTAGTCCATCTACTTAGGGAATTGAAAAACCGCTGGAATCATCAAAATCAAAAAATAATTGACAGCGAAAAGTGGGAAAAACGTTTATTCACAAACTGAATTTCCCACTTTTCCCCGGGAGTGATTGCTCGATTTTGACGATTCTAGCAGCAATCTTTTAGTTTTTTAATTCTCAATGTAAATGCACTAGTGAATTTCAAAAATCCTTGAAAATTTCAAATTTAAGTAGAATTTTTAATCTTTGAACGCCGGTTCTTGGGAGAAATACTAACCTGGAACTAGGAATGAACGGCGAACGACTGATACCCCCTTAAACTTACGATTCAAGATACGCCTGCAGTGACTTGTCTTTCACATTCATCAAATTCATAACCAGAAAGACGTCGTTTCAAATCTCAGTCCGATGCTCAAGAAAATTTGAGTGATGATGATGGGTATAATAATAATCCTAGCAGTATCTTCAGCGGGAAGAAGAAGGAAGTGAGAAGGGGCTTCACGATGTCCCCATTCGAGAGACGCCTGCCACGATGTCTCACAAACTCATAAAACCAAACTAGTAAGACGACGGTTCGAGTCAGAGGCGTCTGGAGATCGAGCGGCTCGTCCTCGACCCAAGCGCTCCCAGCGGCCTTCCTGCTAACTCTCTTATCTCGTTCTCGCGCTAAATGGGAGTGTGCCCTTGGAGGTGTGAAGCTATGGTTGAGCATAAAATATTGCTGATGAGGGAAAATCAGGCATACTCGGGAAACTTAGCGAGTGGATTATCACTTTCCATGTTTTTTTTTTTTGCTGAAACCATTGTAAACACTCCCGGATCATCACCTGGCTAGCTGTAGGTACTTTAGTGGGGGAAACGGCACTTGGCGTTCAAAAACCTTAATCTGCTGAACAATCCACTGCTCCAGGTTTGTTTTCGTTGATTTATCCCACTAAACTGTTGAATCATAAACCCATTCAACCCTAATTTGCAGCGTTTTCTCAACCGTGATGATGATAATAGGTAGGTAGGTACTTTATAATAATAATAGGTGCATGTTGAACTTCGGTGAGGGTCTCATCAATGGTTGGAGTAGGTAGTCCGTCCAGGTCAATACAAAAACCTTTTTCCTTCCTAAGTACCTACCTAAATAAATAGGTAATCGTTTTTACAAGACAAGCTTCATACTTCGGTAACCGAAGGCACTTGTAGAGAATTTTCCAAAAAAATGAAGCTATTGCAGTCGTCTAAAAAAATAATTTTTGAAAAAAAAAAATGGAAATCCGTTTTAAGGTTGAGCTAAAATGATCATGAATTGCCCTATTCCGTAATATGGCTCAATTTCTATGTTGTCAAACAAGATTGACTTAGTTTCTTAAATATTCCATTTTCTTTCTTGTACGTAGCATTGTTCCGTGCAATAATACCTTTCGAAAGGTAAAGTCATATCTCCATTTCATAGGTATTTAGATTCAATCCTAGATTTTAACGTTCTTTTTGTTTATTTAAAATTGGGTTCGAAAATTGTTCTTACTAAACCCTTGGCTAGTTCATCTGCCAGCCAAATAGGTACAAAATAAATAGTCCAAAGTTGCATTTCAAAACTCTGAAAATGTATCCCTCAAAATGACAGCCCCTTATGAACAAAATAAGCAGGCACAACCTTACAATAAAAAATAAGGAGTGGCAAGGGATGGTAGGATGAAAACGCAAGCTATAAGTATGATTTTTATTGGCAAAATATTTTGTTTTTCAGACTTTTTCGTTCACAGCCCATGTCTAAATGTCTTCAGTCTTGGACAGAAAAATAGAAACTGGAAAATACCAGGTGTAACTTTGACCCAAGTATAAGATCATGGAACAGACAGGAACTGTTTCTAGCTTAGACGTCGAATATCATTCTTTGAACAAATAACGAAGTTAACATACAGTTAGAAGTTAACATACTAGAAACGATCGAAAACAGCTAGAAAACTAGGAACAGCAATACGACAGCGCACAGAGAAATGACAACAAACCGGGTGGAAGTGGAGTGGAGGAAAAATTGAGAAAAGAAGAGATAAGAGAGTTAGCGGGAAGGCCGCTGGGAGCGCTTGGGTCGAGGACGAGCCGCTCGATCTCCAGACGCCTCTGTTCGAGTCTCGGTCCCGAGCATAAGCGAATTTGGGTGATGGCGATGGATCATAATAATCTCAGTAGTATCTTCAACAGCAAGAAGACGAAGAAGGTGAAAAGGGCTCCACGATGTGTGACAACAATATCTTTCTGTTCAGCCACCAAATGCTCACCGATCGATTTAATCATGTTCAGCGATCGGTAGATGGAAGCTCAACCCTAACTTGGCTTCCAATCCAGGGCTTGTTCTTTAGAAATAGTTCAATCGTCTCTCGAAGTTTGATGTAATCGTAGAATAAGTTACTCTGTTGGATGGGTTCATGACTTCGCATTAATTACTCACCCGAATGGTCGAGAGACCGCTGTCTCCACCAGACAACAAAGAATTTAATGAAAAACTGTTGGAGTCAGCCCATACCGAACAAGACTCGGTTCAACCTTCAACAATTCCAGCTTCCTCACACAGTTCATTATGCTTTCCCTGACCAGGTTCCCAAAACCAACCCGAACTCTTATCTAATCACAACTCTAGTCCGCATAATTATCTTGTCTTGGAAGAATATGAAAATAACACCATCCGAAAGAGCACTTGATTATATATATATTATAAAATATATATAATATTTATTTTATAAAAATCCTATCCTAATTCCCAAATCTCATTATTAGCTCATTCTCATGAATTAAGCCTTTGAATCGGTGGTACATTATTATTTTTCCACCATAGGTATTAGTGACTGATATATATTTGAACGTTTTTCTTCAGGTAGAGACGGTAAGTAAAAGTAGGTAAAGCAAATAACCATCTCAGAATGAATTTTTGTCCAACTGCCATTCGTGGTGAAGCTGACGACATCAGAAAAGGGAAGATCAGAATTAGTTCTGATGATTTCGCTCCTTATTGCCTCACCCGCTTAAGTGGTTCACCGAACTAGAAAAATTATCAGGACCCGCGATACCGCCTTCGAGCGGTCACCAATCCAGATAATCTCCCGAGCCGAGTGGCCTTAAGGCTAAAGGGGACAGGGGTCTAGTATGATTCTAAGATGAGAGATAGCACTAGTGTCGCCCCATACTTTCATCCAGTTTATCTAAGCTTTATTATCTATAGCAAATTATTTTCAAATCTAACCATATGAATGTTATCAGAAAAAGAAAATCTTACAAGCCATCATCTAACATATTACAAAAAAAAATATTTTTTTAAAGTTTCATTCAATAGGTAAGTGAAGTAGGTATGTTTTTAATTCAAAAATTCGACAACATCCCGTGTTTGGAAACTATCCTACTATATGTTGGAATCATCACAAAACAATTTGTGCTAAAATTAGAGGCCGAAAGCGAAAAATTAGACTAAAAAACGTGGCCTGGGAAGACTAGATGGAATTTGGAGGGCAACCCCACATTTCCTAGCAGCTAATCCTGCCCGCCCGCCGCGCAGACACTTGAGAACTTCGAGCGACCATTCATCTCAGCTTCTCTGACTATTATGTTGTAACGGTTTTTTAAGGGTTATGGGAAAAAACCGTTGAAATATTTCCCAGCCAGGAAAGAGAGAACGCAGACTACTACTGGTCTCCAAACCTCCCCATACAACCAGCCACTAAATCCTTTTCCTGGAAATGGCACTTTCTCTTTCCTGTTGGTATTCTTTATTTTTTTATTTTTTATTTTTTTTTTTTATTTTTTTTTTTTCCTCTAACTTAACAAGGTACCTTGATAGGAAGAAACTTATTCTAACAAATCAGACCCTATCATTTAATTATCCTAGCTTCTTGGAAGGTTATATCGGCATCTGACAGGAACTTCAGGGAAGATGTTGGCTGGAACTTCTTGTAGTAATCTGGACTGGAACTTCAGCTGTGAACCCAGTGGGAAGCAGGAACTTCTGATAGAACTTTGAATTCCACCTTTGAGTAGAGATGTTAGAAGGAACTTCTTGAAGTGATCTGGACTGGAGCTTCAACTATGACTCAGAAAAAATTAACGAAGCAGGAACTTCTGGTAGAAATCTTGATTCACCCTTCTGTGGGGATTTCAGCAGGAACTTCGAAGAATAGTCTGGACTGGAACTTCAGCTATTAACTCAATGAAACAGAACAGGAATCTGGACTGGAGGTTCAGCTATAATCTCAGTAGTAAACAGGAAGCAGAAACTTCTGGTATACTTCTGGAATACAGCCCAGGTATGCTTCCGAGGAACTGCGCAGGATGGCGGCAGATGAGGCAGTGGCTGTGCGTAATGGGGTACGTAATATTAATGTTTATCTGAATGAACGTTTTCCCATGCGCACAGTCATTGCAATCAAGAACATCCGCCTGAAGCCCCACTATAAGCAGCTTGTCCAGGAAGCTATCCTGGCAAATAGCAGTGGGGCTTCTCCCGCATCTCCTATTGCTGATGTGGAGCAGCAGCCTGCCATTCAGTATCCCTCCCCCGGGACCTCCGGTCTTCTTGCCGATCTGAAGACCGAAGTTCTGAGGCTCGGGGGGCAGGTAGGTCGTATTGAAGGCTATGAAAGCACCTACCTGCAGGATCTGGTGAGGCGGGCTGTTGAAGGGCTGGATAACCTGGAAGACGAGGTTGCAGCCTATTTAGGGAGAATCTTCCCGCGGGTTGGGGATGCGACCGTGACGCGGCACCAGGGGGGACCTCCTCCCAGAATGGTGTTGCGTGGAGGTCGCAGAGCAGCTAAACAAGCAAGACGGCGGGAGTACCACCGGGTTCAGAGTTTGTGGAGGAAGCATCCGGCGCGTGTGGCTGCGGAGGTACTGGAGGAGCCTGGGGAAAATCAAGTTCAACCCCCTCTCCAGGAGTTTGTGGATTTCTGGGAGCCCCTTCTGAGTGCTCCCAGTCACGACCCTGGGGAGTGTGTGGTTCCCCCAGTCTCCACCAGGGATTCCTTGCGCAGCATCATGTGCTCGCCGGTGCTGTCTGACGAGGCACACAAGTGCCGTGTCAGGAACTCCACTTCCGCTGGACCCGATGGTGTTTCCGCCCGACGCTGGAATAAAGCACCTAAGACGATTAAGCTGCTCATCCTCAACCTGCTCCTCCTTGCGGGAAGACCCCCGAAAGCATTAACCCATACCCGAACCGTGTTTATTCCCAAGAAAGGGGGAAGTGGGCCTGGAGGCTATCGACCGATCTCTGTATCTTCGGTAGTCTTCCGCCACTTCCAAAAAGTACTGGCATCTCGCCTCCAGGTGGCTGGTGTCATTGGTGATGTCCAGAGAGCGTTTCGGCCAGCGGATGGCACAGGGGAGAACCTTACAGTTCTCCAAACTGTCATCTCGCTGGCCCGTATTAAACGCCGGCAACTCCATCTCGCCGCTCTGGACGTCGCTAAGGCCTTTGACACAGTCAGTCACCTTGCCCTGACCGATTGCCTTCGTGGTGTCGGGGCCCCATCTCGGTTAATTGAGTATGTGGCCTGTCTGTACCAGGAAGGCGTGACGGTCCTCGAGGCAGGAGGTGAGGTGTCAGGGGATATAGGGGTCGGGCGTGGGGTACGCCAGGGGGATCCCCTATCGCCACTTCTCTTCAACCTGGTCGTGGATACGGCCTTGGGTAAGCTGCCCACAGAAGTAGGGTTTGATCTCGCCCCTGGGGTGCGAGTAGGAGCATTGGCTTTTGCCGATGATGTTATCCTACTCGCAGAAACCCGTGAGGGCTTGCAGATCGCCCTCAATGCATTTGCTAAGCAGCTAGCCGGGTGTGGACTTGTGGTTAACCCTGATAAGTGTGGGTCGGTCTCCTTGGTCCCGTCGGGTCGCCAACATAAGGTGAAAGTTGTGGATGGGGGTTTTGTCGTTGGACAGTCCCCCATCCCATCTCGATCCGTGTTGGAGGTTTGGCGGTACCTTGGAGTCGACTTCATGGGGGTGGCCACTATAACTGCCAGCCGTGTGGACCTTGGTAGAGCGCTAGCTCGCATTACCAAGGCTCCATTGAAGCCACAGCAGAAGCTGCGCCTCCTTCGCACGTACTTACTGCCAAAGCTAACCTATGGGTTAGTCTTTGGCAGGCTTATGGCGGGGAGGCTGCAAGAATTAGATCGAGAAGTTCGCTCTGCTGTGCGCTCTTGGCTGAAGTTCCCACCTGGTGTCCCAAGTGCCTATGTTCATGCACCGGTCAAATCCGGTGGGCTTGGCATTGTGTCTCTCTCGGCATGTATCCCTTCTCTGCGCCGCCGGCGCCTGCTAGCCCTTCAAGGGTCGAGCTGGGAGGTCGCCCGTGCAGCTGCTGATCTTGATTTTGTCAGGCAGCAGTTAGCATGGTGCGACCGAGCAACACCATCTGCTCCAAAACCCAGTTCGTCTGCTGAGTTCGCTGCTGCGCTGCATGAATCAGTAGATGGTAAAGAACTCCGACAGTGCTCCGAAAGCCTTGTCTCATCTCAATGGGTAGATTGGGCTTCGGAGGGCATTGGGGCCCGCGACTACCGACACTTTCACGCCATCCGCGTGGCATCTTTGCCAACTGCGGTGAGGTGTTCAAGAGGTGGTCGCGGGACAACCCTACCCCTTTGCCGCGCCTGTCGGAGTGGAAATGAACATTTATATCATGTAGTGCAGCAGTGTCCTCGGACTCATGGTGGCCGCATTCTACGTCATGATGCGGTCGCCAAGCAGATAGCAGGTGCTTTGTCATCTAGCGGCTGGGATGTTGAGAGAGAGAGATTGTATCACATGCCAAGTGACCAGGGTAAGAAGCCCGACCAGTCTTGCATTATCCTGGATGTCCAAGTTGTCAATGGCAGCTTGGACATGGAGCAGACTTGGCGGGCCAAGATAAGGAAATATGACACAAATGATTTACGGCAAGCAGTGTCGGAGCTAAAAGGAGTGGCACCCAACAACATCAGGGTTATGGCTGCAACCTTGTCATGGCGCGGTGTGTGGTGCGGGAAAAGTGCCACGGAGTTGCGTGAGTTGGGCATCTCGGTAGGCGTACTCCGTGGTATCACCACCCGTGTCCTGCTCGGCTCATATTTGAACTGGTGGTCGTTTTATAGAGGCACTTCCCTTCATCCTTCTCTCCCACCCCCACCTTCCTCATCTTCCCTTATCCCTAGGGCCGGCGTCGGGTGAGTCCTGGGCGTCCTCCCCATTATTTTTGATTTATTTATTTATTTTTTTTTTAAATTTATGGCGTGCCCCCTCCGTCACCAAAGACATTTTGTCTTGAGGGGAGTTGAAGGAAAAAAAAAAAAAAAAAAAAAAAAAAAAAAAAAAAAAAAAAAAATGAATAGAACTTCATATAGCCTCTTTGGTATTAATTTCCCCTTTTTAGTGATTGAAATTTCCAGAATAAATTTATAGTAGTCAGTTTTTTTTTTTATGATGTTCTCTCTAAATTGGTGGAGATTGATAAGAGGTTCTTCCTCTATATTTCAATCTGTTCAAAAAAATTTTGGATTTCACAATGGAATAAGTGATACTCCTTTGTAAATCCTAAGGGGTTGAAGCTTGCACTAGTCAGTCAAGGCCAGTCAGTATTATAAACCATGATAAGCTTGATTAATCTGTCCATTCTGAATGACCGAGTAAATTGCCGTCGTGTGAGACACTCAGTAGAGTCCTTTTGCCTTCATCCTGCACTGCCCTCTAGCGAGACTCCTGTGTCTTATCGTCCGTTCGCCGGTCCGCCGCTAGGGCGCCTCCGCATCTCTCTCTCCGCCGCAATAGGGGTTCTCGTGCCTCTCCACAGGTGGCGATTCTTTCCATCTTCAGGTCTTGGTGATGACGGGAAACTGCCGTTCATTTCTTCGTTAAATTTATTTGTTTTCTTTAGTAATTTTACGGGAATGGACATCTTTTCTTTTCTACAGAAGCATCCCATTTACTTTCAGGTACGTTTGCATATTATCGGTGGTTATTATTGTTTGATCATTGGGAATTGATAACTTTGGCAAAATTTGTAGGTCTCATGCTGTCAATCAGTACCTACTTAATTACCTTAAAAATGGTGAACAGGGGTGCTATCGCCACAATGTTGCTCAACCTTCAATGATTCCTATACCCGTAGATAGGCTATTTATTTTTAATTTATTTAACTTAAATGGAATCTGTCAGTGCTGATTATTGAGTCCTTCTGAACACTAATAAAAACTAGGAAGGTAGGTACTAATCGAGTAAAAACCTATTTTATTTCATGTGAATTTTCAAAAAAGAAAAAAAAGATTTGCAAATCTTCAAGAACAATTCATTCAGGTACCTAATTAGAATGGAAATTCATAAGATACCTAGGTACATTCTTTATTGAGAAACATACTCTCTAACAAATTTTTTTGAGCCTTTTTTATGCTTCTACTGGGAATCAAGTCGGGAAGTCAAACTGAGTACTGTTTGCAGACAGAAAGAATGCGGCGGGTCAATTTCCCGAAGGGTATACCTGCTGACATAGATGACTACCTGTTCCAAAATCTTAGGTAGCCTGTTGAGTAGGGCTGGAGAAAGGGCTACTGGAGTCGCTCAATCTTTTCACTTCATCATCGGTTGGTAGTCAACAACCCTCGGTCTCATTTTTCCTAGCTTGAATGGCAGGTAGAAGAAGGACGATGTTTTTGGGATTGTAATACACATGGACACCTCACCAAACCATCCGCATTCTTTCAATCTGCAAACAGTAGGTGGAAACGTCTAGGGCAGCGAAGTGGTGAGAGACGCGTTTCAGTAACCATAGAAACACCTCTTGGTAACCAACTCCCCAGGACGAGCAGACCTCCCTTCGCCACAGCTTGGTCACCCTCTGTCCCTTTTCTCTCTCTCTCCTCAACCTCAATTTTGCGCTACGTTTTTACTGCCAATTTTTCGGTTTCGGGCGGATTATTACCATATTTATTTATGAGGGATATTCTGAGAACTACATGACATCTTTGAGAATGGCGGCTGTAATCGTTTTTGCGGAAAAAATCGCTCAAAAGTATATTTATAGGCAAAATAAAAGTACTATAAAAGGACAACTTTTTTTTGGTGAATTTTTTTGAAATTTTTGCATGACAGCAGGTTTAGTTACGTTGACGCAAATCCAAAATGTATTGAAAAATGAAAATCGGTTGACCGGTTGTTGAGATCAGCCAGATCTAAATTTGGTATTCACCCTCTCACTCGTACAACTGTCGTCCCCTTTAGCCTTAACTTCGGTGATCTCACGGGAACCGATTCATTAAAGAAAACCCGTTTCATCAACATTTCACCGGTTAGCTACTTGTTCTGGGGCAATACAATAACCAAGGTGTGAAGGATCGAAAAAAGTAAATGTGCTGTAGACTGTCTCTAGTCCTTCAATGTTCAGTACCGCTCTACACTTTATATTTGAAGTAATTTATGCAATATCTTAAACTGAGAGCCTTATTTACCTCTCTGAAGAAGTGCTCCATGTATCCAGCATTTTCGTCCTCGATTTGGAGGGCCGTGTTATCGACTCCCCCTTCATCGTCGTCTCCTCGTTCAGCTCTGTCCTCTAAAACCTGCAACAGCAATAACAGTTTTTTTTGTAGATATGTTCAACACTTTTAATTAGCATCTAACCTAAACATGAATTTCAACATGTACTTATTCATGTATAGTATTTTTACAAGATGAGTAAGCACACCTAACGTAGCGATCTTCTTGGTTACTTCCTCAGCTTTCGACTAGTTTAATTCGATTTTTTCTAGCATATAGGATAGCAAAGCAACTACAAAGAAAAATGCAAAATGAAAATTCAGGAATTTAATTTACTAGAAAACCAACAGATTTAACAAAAATTGCATGAAAGTTTGCTGTAGAATAGATTTTAGTATGAGCTTTTTTGGTTTATTATTTTCAATAATAAGCCTTTGGAATCGAGCAAGAAAAAAAAAAATTTTAACCCCCCCTCAAAATTTGATGTTTTACGTTTCAAGGTACGTAGAATCCGAAAATCGAATAAAAAAATTTCCGTCCGTCCGCCGTACGCCGTCCGCCGTACGCGGCACTTTTCTTAGCAACACTGGACCGATTTGGTTCAAATTTGGTATATGGGCTCCATTTGGGGTCTAGTTGTGCCGCGAAGCTTTTGGTTGATGTAGGTCACTTCTAAGGGGTGAAAATTAAGGGTTGAAATTTTCAAGAGTGCCCTAGCTCGAAAACTCTCGAAATAAAGGTATCGTTTTTTCACCAATTTTAAATAGTACAGAATTTTTAAAAATTTTTGAGACCACCCGGAGCTCTGTAGGACAAACCGTTCGGTCC
Source organism: Apolygus lucorum (assembly GCA_009739505.2). NCBI lineage: Eukaryota > Metazoa > Arthropoda > Insecta > Hemiptera > Miridae > Apolygus > Apolygus lucorum. Next base: position 42,763,210 of record CM019182.2, read on the forward strand.
CTACGAGTATTTGAAGGTTTTCCTTCGATAAAACAGAATCATGAGTGTGAATCGCAAAAGAGGTCTAATCGCCGTTCAAATTTTATCTGACTAAAATGCGATCGCTGTTCATTTCTTCGAGTTGTATTCAGTTTTGCCTTCTGCGTAACCAGTAATCAAATTTCCATATCAAGCTTTCTATTTTTCGAATCGAGTGTGAAGCGTTTAGTTCTTTCTAATAAACTTGATTGTGAAGGTGTGAAGCCATTATAGTGTGGTAGGTAGTACCTACCAATAGTTGGTAGGTAAAAAAAAATTGGTAGGTAAAACAATGTTTGTAGGTAAAAAACGCTGCAAATCATTGCTCACTGATCAGATCACTGATCAGCTGAGTGAGCTCCGAAGCCATTTTCAATGCTATTGAATGGAAGTGCTCTTCCAGGCGTCTCCAGGATTCGAGGAGATCTTCTTCACTCCTCACATCAATGATCAGCTGAGTGAGCTCCGAAGCCATTTTCAATCCTATTGAACGCAGGAAGCTGAAATTTGAGAGGGAAGGTCAAGGGAGAATACAGATGGTGGTAGGTGCTATTGATGGAGAACCAGTGATCTATACAGAAGGATGATCTATACATAAAATAATAAACCTTTGAGCAATGATTTGCAGCGTTTTTAGATTGATTTGTATGCCTATTATCAGATTGGTAGATCCTACCCATTAGATACCAAGAAAGCTGCAAGTAGACACCCTACCTGGAACTAACCATCAACCTTTTAAAAGTAGAGTTTAGAAAATTAGGCTTGAAATCCTTGCAAGCAGGAAGAGTCCGGGTCTATAGAAAGTTTCTTGGCGATTATTATTCTGAAGGAACGATGTCTTTCAAGGAGGTGGATTTAATTCACTTTCACTCGCGCCTCCGTTTAGAGCTTGGACGACAACTTGTTGATGTACTGGTTGGCTTGAACAGGATAGTTAGAGCCTTGAAACGCGTTTAAAAAGTCGGTATTCCAATTCTGGACAAGTACGTAGGCATGAGAAGGAAGAGCAAGGTGCTTATTTATTGTTCAAGATTTGGGCAGCCTAATTATGTAAATACATAGGTAATACAAAGCTGCCTACAAAAAAAAATAAAGCTTTTTGTATTATCAGAATTGATTACTGCCAAATGGTTCTACTTAGTTTATTATTCAACAGATCATCAAACTGTCAAACAGTGCTGATCCGAATTTACTGAACACGTTTTGCGTTATATTTTCGACCAATTGCCCTGAAGCCTTTATAAATTGCACACCGATGTGTTTTTTTTCACGACAGTCTGGAAGACAAAGAAACCTTTCATACTATAAGAGGTAAGTTTTAATTTGAAATGGAGAACAGTTAACACATATTTTTTTTTTTTTTTTTTTTTTTGTAGGCAAATAACACATATTGGTTTATGAGAGAACAACAAAAACCTTTGTGTAATAATTGGCAGCGTTTTTTTTTTAATTTTAATTGAAAACTTCTTTACATTGTTGATTGATCAGCTTCAAACATAACTTGAGCTTTTCAAACTATGAAGGATTTCTAGTTCTAGGGTCGACATAACGTCCTAGCAGGTAGGATGTTTCAACCTAAAGTCGACTAAGAGCAACTGTAGCTAAATCGTAAGTTATAACAACCAATTATAAACAGTAGGGTTTGTGGGTTCTTTACCGCCGAATCGAAGATGTTACTCTTTTATAGGGAAGATAGCTATGAGTCAGTAGGGTTGAGTATTAGTCAATTTCGCCAACGTTTCCGTGTATTTTTACATCATCATCAGGGCTGGGGGGGAGGGAGAGAGAGAAAAACCACGTACACGTGAGTATGAGAACATTGCAGCATAAGATGAACAACAAGGAAGGAATGAGTATTAAAATTAAGACTTTAAAACTGGGTTGTTGTTGAAACTTTAAAACCTTAATCGTCGTCAGGTTTTTCTTCTCATCAAACCTTCACGAGGCAAAAGCTTCAAGAACATGTTCTTTATGCTGATGATGGTGTAAAAATACACGGAAACTTGGCGACATTGACTACTTAACCCTACCGACGACTTTCAAGAACAATAGAATACAATAACAAATCATCAATATAATTTTAATATAATACAATATTTTAAATTATATGATATTTATAGTTAGTTTCTTGTCTAAAGACAGCCACTTTTGAAAAAACGAGGAAATGAAAATTGTTGAACACATTTCAATAAATTTTTATGAAAATAGTTATTGTGATCTCATAATGATTATTTTTGAAGATAGTTCAATATTTACTTAACTAGTGAACAATCTAGTAATATAACGATATCTTCATTTTGAAAAACGCTCATAATTATCTCTTTCTTATTCTCAGAAGTCTCTTTCTTTCTTGGTCATGCAGGACATGTCTCCCTCATCATCGAAGATTCTTTTCCTCTCTGAAACCATCAGCTGAATGAGTAGGACACTCGTGAGGACTAACAAAGCGAGAGTGCCAAGTGCATAGATTAGATTGGTACTTAGGTGAGTGCGATTTGCTTCCCCATTTTTGAAGTTAGGAAGCAGGTAGCCTAAAAGAATTCGAGTTCTCCGAAATGGAATATTTTTATAGTTGCCAGACTGTGGTTAACTGCTTGTCTTTGGTAAAACTGTAAGAACTTTTGTTCTGATTTTGAGTGTTTACATTGAAATCGGACCAATAGTGTGCCTTCTCCGTTGGGTGTTTTTTTGGAACTGGTTCTGAAAATGAAGAGGAAGCTGTTTAATTCGTTGCCTTTGTGATTCTTTCATACCGGCACCCGGCAGTGAGAGGTGTTTTGTATGAAAGGAACAGAGGAGGCGTCGAACAAGGAACAGAGCTCGAGCGGGGAGTGTTTTGGGACGTTGTTCCTGCTTCCTAGCGAGCAAGGCCACCACAGTTGAAGTCCCGCTATGAGCGCTGCAAGGGCAACCGCAGGTGAATCCGCTGCAACTTTTCTATCGCTCTCGTTGCCCACAACTACCTCCAAACCCCCCCCCCCCCCCCCCTCAAGGACCATAACGAAGCTAAAGCATCACTCCGGATTTTACTAAAATGTCAGGTAGAAAAAAACGCTGCAAATTATTACACAAAGGTTTATGTTTCTCTGTACAGATCACTCGCCTGCAAAGAACAACGCTTTGCCATTGCCACTACCAATCAACCATATTTTAGCTTCACAATCAAGTTTATTTGGAAGAATTAAACGCTTCACACTCAATGCGAAGAAATAGGGAGTTGTAGGTGCCTTGCATGGGAAATTTGAATACCGGTTGCTAAGGACGCAAAACTGAATAGATCTCAAAGAAACGAACAACGATCGCATTTTGGTCAGCAAAAATTTCAACGGAGATTAGGCCTCTTTTGCGATTCACACTCGTGTTTCTGATCTATCGTAACAACAACCCTTAATTTTTCATAGGGAGCGAACGGTTGGTCCTACAGAGCTCTGGGTGGTCTCATTCGATTCTGAAAATTCAATACTATTTTAATTTGAAGAAAAAACAATACCTACCTTAATATCAAAGTTTTTGAGCTAGGGCGTTTTGAAAATTTCAGCCCTTATTTTTCAACCCTCAGAAGTGGCTGACATCAACCAAAAGCTTCGGGGCACAACTAGAACCCAATTGGAGCCCATATACCAAATTTCATCAAAATCGGTCAATGCTAACTAAGGAAAGTGCAGCGTACTGCGGACGGACGGCCACATTTTTATTCGAGTTATCTTGAAACGTAAACCAACAAATTTTGAAGGGGGGTTAAAAACATTTTTTCTTGGTCGATTCCAATGGTACATTATTGAAAATAATGAACCAAAGAGGTATAGTAAACAACCATCTCAGGTTTAATTTTCGTCCAACTGCCATTCATGGAGTCGCGGACGTCATCCACAGGGAAGATAAGAATTGAACTGAATAAAAGGATAGTTTCTCGCATTAAGCACCATTAAGCACCTTCAGGAGTCGTTTCTCAACTGATTTATGTAAGAAAGTGTACTATAACATTTTTTTTCTCACAAAAATCTGGATTATTTCACTTTTAAGATTTCTTCGTGTTTTCGATTTTAAGCCATGAAAATTGTCCAACTCCCTTAATTTACATGCAAATTCAAATTTGATTGCTCTGTTGGAAAGGACGTCAAAATTTCCCATATTTTTTGTGCTCACAAAAAATATTTTTGGTGTTCCTATGGTCGAAGAATCAACTTGTAAAGTAAATTTTGTCAAGATGGCAAAATCTCATGTTTTTTCTTTTGGTAGTTAGGGTTAGTAATCATCAACTGTTTCAGAAGGCTACTAGAGAAATTGCAGCTTCGTGGGACTACCAGGGGAGCTTTGCTCGCCTAGCTGATCGCAGGGAAGAGCTGAGTTTTTTGTACATGTATCTATAATTGGTATTGTAGGTACGAGATTGATTATGAAATAATAAATCTATTATTATCGATTATAGTTTAAACTCTGTATCGATTATTACAACTACAGCCCTAGCACCGCCTAGGCAACTGGAAATGACATTGTTGATTCCAGCTGAGAATAACTAGAAAACCCGAAATCGAGATCCCCTAGAAAAGTTAAAAAAGTTTAACAAATTGATATCCAATGAAAAAGGTTGATCAAACTTGGTAGTTTTATAACTGGTGAGCTCATCAATCATCAGCTCTATGAGGGATTCCGTTTTGAAGTCGATACGAATTATGAGGGATTGTTAATCTACATACGTCCTCGACTGTTTACTGCGTACATCGAACTTATTCAACTGTGACATTTGAACAGAATTGATGGGAACAAACAAGTACGTGAGATAAGCGCCCGCGCCCTGTCAGGTGTGGCTCTGCATGACCCTCCGTTGACAGAACGATGAGAAATTGTGTGGTTGAAAACGGAACGATGACGGCTTTGTGGGGACTTTTGGTTTGACAGATTAATTGAGTAACGGTAGACAATAAAGATCACACTTACATCAATCGCTAAAGATAGATGCAGGTGGAACCAATTTGTTTGATGTACCACATGTTACTTAGCAAATAAAATAATGCAAGATCTTGATAGAGGCAAAAAAATATTATCAATTTTTATAGATCTAGCGAAAGCGTTTGACACTATTTCTCACGAAAAACTTTTAGTCAAAATGAAATCATTTGGTATTGATGGGCTAGCATTAGAATGGATAAGAAGCTATCTCACCAACAGGACACAATGTGTGAAGATAAATGGTTTTATGGGGTCAAGTATGGACTGTAGTGATTATGGAGTTCCGCAAGGGACAGTTCTTGGCCCTATCTTTTTTATAATGTACATCAACGAGCTTGGAAGGATAGATATCAATGGTGACTTGGTTTTGTTTGCAGACGATTCAGTTTTGTATTTTGTATCTGATAATTGGGTAGACAGTTTTAGGTTAGCTGAAAGTGGTTTGAAAAGGATCAATGACTGGCTCACTAAAAATAAGTTGACATTAAATTTAACAAAAACTAAATACATACCTACCTTACTGCTTGTCATCAACCACTCTCCCCTGTGATAACCTCAAGATACATCTGCATAGTTCCAATTGCATTTCGAACCCTTGCACGACTTGTCCTGAAGTGGCCAAATGTTCCAGCGTGAAATATCTAGGTATTATTTTAGACTCTAATATGCAATGGGAAAGTCAAATTGATGTAGTGTGTAAGCGCCTGAGAAAACTTATTTATGTGTACTCCCACTTAAGAACCTACCTAACTCCTAATCTCATGAAAATGATGTACTTTTCACTAGCACAATCAATCTTAATTTATGGACTACCGGTATGGAGCGGAGCATATGCTACTGCTTTGAACTCAGTGTACATTTGCCAAAAGATTTTAGTCCGAGTTATAACAAAAAGCAAATTCTTAGAACATACAGACCCACTGTTCCGAAAGCTTAACATTCTTAAATTATGCTACCTTATAGACCTTAACAATGTTAAACAAATTCTAAAAGAGAGAAGGCTTTCTTACCCAGTTCATGGAATACCTACTAGGTTTCTATTGGAGGGGAAGTCTTATCTCCCACTTGTAAACACAACTGCTTCTCAGAATACTTATTTATTTGCTGGACTCCGAATTTTTAATAATCTACCACTAATAGTAAAAAATAAGTTGTTGGATCAACCGACTAAAGTAAATTTAACTTTAAAACATATTGTTTAGTAATGCATGCATTCCAGGGGACGTCCCATTGGATAAGCATTAGATCAGTTAAACCAGTTGGTAAGCGATAAAACTGTTTCACTCGATGTAATTTATTCATTACTTTAGGCAAGAAATACTGACCCCCCCCCCCCCCCACCATTATCCACCTTAACATTTCTAGCGGCATGGGAGCCTCGAACCTGAAGAGCATTTTAAAATCCATGATCTACGATACCCAACATGCGAATTCAAGTTACCCCCCCCCCCACCTCCCCAACGCCAACAATGGTGCCAGTCTGGCACCAAAGCGGAAATACGTCGTAACATTGAACTTTCATCTGTTAGTTTTGGTAGGCAGTCCGTCGAAGTTCACATCCGTATTCAAGGTGAAACACAAAAAAAACCACGAAATAAGCGGTTTATGGCATCATGGCACCATGGTGGCACCACTATTAGTTCCATGGTGGTACAGAGAATAATTCATGAAAATCCGGAGGTATAATGAGAATTTTTCCTCAATTTCAAAGCTTGGGTACAATTAGTAAGCAGTAAAGGAACCAAAATATTGAAAAATCGGATATTTTGTGAATATTATCCCCCCACTCACCCCCTCCCCTTGCGAATTTTGGTACTCAGGTAAAATCATGTACAACTCGGAAGTTATTTGAGTCAAACAAAAAAGAAACACGCAAATCGGTTGGAAATTGAGGCCTGGGCAGAGTTTACAAGATTATGCACGCAAGCGCACGTTTTTTAAGCATTAACCCCCCCTTTCCCCCTCTTAAAAAGCAAAATCCAAAATTCCGGCGCCGTAGTGCACAACTAGATAGTATTTCGCGTCAAACGAAAAAAGAACCACGAAAATCGATTGAGAACTAAGGCCTGGGCAGAGTACACAAGATTATGCCCAAAAACGCACGTTTTTCGAGCATTAACCCCCCCTTTCCCCCCCTTAAAAGGCAAAATTCGAAATTCCGGCGACGTAGTGCACAACTAGATAGTTTTCCGCGACGAACAAAAAAAGAACCAGGAAAATCGGTTGAGAACTAAGGCCTGTGCAGAGTACACAAGATTTTGTTACACACACACATACACCTATACACACACACACACATACACACACACACACACACACACAGACATACACCTATGGTTTTTTTCGCGGATTTGGATTCAGAATGGTCTAAAACGGATTACTGTGTGGTTATTTTTTTTTCTGTTGAGTGTTGTCTTCCTTCACCCCAGATCGATCGCATAAGGACGCCCAAGTCTTACTGTGGGACGTCCTAAAAACTGGTTCCTCAAAGTACAACGCGAAAATTGAAACTAATGTACATAATACCTATTGTACGTAATACTATACTATATAAGAACATAGGTAATATTATATAAGTAGCTCTACGTAATTGATAAGTAGTCGTTGAAATAATTTTCTTTTCATCTAGTAGAGCCTAGTAGACAATCCTACTTGCTCATAGGTCACTACTCGTCTTCCCTGTTACGGGTATCACCCATTAGGGAGACTAAATTTCAAAACATGATGTAGATCAAATTATTTTTTGTACTTTTTGTACATTGTACATTGCAGAAATAAATTTCATTTCGTTTCGTTTCGTTTCGATTTGCTTCGTTTCGTTTCATTTCGTTTCGCTTCGTTTTGTTTCGTTTCGCTTCGTTTCGTTTCGCTTCGTTTCGCTTTGTTTCGCTTCGCTCCGTTTCGCTTCGTTTCGCTTCGCTTCGTTTCGTTACGCTTCGTTTCGTTACGCTTCGCTTCGTTTCGCTTCATTTCGCTTCGTTTCGTTTCGCTTCATTTCGCTTCGTTTCGCTTCGCTTCGTTTCGTTTCGCTTTGTTTCGTTTCGTTTGTTTTCGTTTCGTTTCGAACCTATTCATTACTTGAACATACTAGTCACCTTAGTTCACCGAGTGGCACATAGCTTCTTACTACTCATAACATGAAGTTTTCGCCTCGACCCTCGGAGATTCACCGACAGGTCAATGTCAATTCCCAAGTAACTAATTCTTAGACCAGTAGTCACAAAAAAGCATTGGCTCTACATTATTCTGACTACAGTGAAACTAGTTGATGGCCAACCAAGACAACTTTTTATAATTTCTTAAAATCAGCTAAAAATCCTATGAAAATCACAATCAGGGTCCTTAACAGCCGCAGTCGCTCAAACATGCGTCTTTGGGTGCGAGACACGAACCGACTTCTGCGGGAGGTCGTGCGTTCAAATCTCGATCCTGGCGCGTGTTTTCGAGCGTTCGGGCCTCGCCGCCCCCCTCGTCACAACCCAGGGCGGTGAGGCCAATGGGAAGCCATGAGCGCAATCATTAGAACAAATTCTGATCTTCCCTTTGGAAGACAGCTGTTATTGCCCACAAGTAAATGGACATTCCACAATGTACTTGGCTAAAACCAATCAACCGTTGAGTATCCACGCATGCCATTTTCATATCCATGCTATGTTCGCGATGTACTCCCAAGTGTTTCTAATAAACCCGAACTCTTTAATGTTCTTAAACATTTAATTAATTTCACCCCATTCCATTGCACCTCTTATACACAACAGGTCAATGTGCCCAGTGAAACGGACCGCGAAAGTGAAAATTCGCGATCGGGTGTAATAAGTTCGTGTTTTCGTTAGCGAGTGATCGGTAAAACCGGCTCCCGACTACGAATCAAGTTTTTCCGTCTGCCAAGCTAGTCTCCCCGAACAATCTCTGCCAAAATGAGTAAGGTAACGCATTCTAGTATACCTCAGGTGGAAAAACTAGTAGGTAGGGAAAACTACAACAGCTGGAAGTTCGCTATGAAAGCGATTTTGGTTCTCGAAGAACTTTGGGAGACCATTGAACCCGAAGAAGGTAAGGATGTTGACGTTTTAAAAGACACTAAAGCTCTATCCAAAATTATTCTGCATGTCGATAAAGTCGTGTATTCTCACATCCTACAAGCCAAATCAGCTCGTGAAGCCTGGAATAATCTTAAAACGGCGTTTGATGACACTGGTCTTTCAAGACGTGTCGGCCTTATGCGATCTTTGATCACAACACATTTGTCAAATTGCGATTCTGTTGAGGAATATTGTAATAAAATCCTCACAACCGCCTACAAATTGACGGAAATAGGTTTTGCTGTAGACGACGAATGGGTTGGCACAATTTTATTGGCAGGATTACCAGAAGAATATTCTCCAATGATCATGGCTATTGAAAGTTCAGGCATCAAAATAACAGGCGACGCTGTTAAGGTCAAATTACTCCAAGACGTTAGAAAATCTGACTCAAAGACCAACGATCATGAATCGGCCCTATACACATCCAAATTCAACAATAAAAAGCATTTCAAGTCTAAATGTACCTTTTGCGGCAAAAACAATCATTTATCTGAAAAATGTTTTTTCAAAAATAAAAAACAAAATAAAAATAAAGAGGATTCTGACAAGAAATCCGACATAATTCAGAAGAAACCATTTTTTGCATATTTTACCAAAGAAACAAACTCTGATTCATGGTTTCTTGACAGCTGTGCTTCTAGCCACATTACCAACCAAAAATCATCCCTAAAAATGTCTGCACCAAATAATGCTACCATAAATGCAGCAGATAATTCGATTTTGTCAGCTACACTTGTTGGCAATGTTGATATTGATTTTTACAATAAGGGAAATAAGGTTGAGATTGAAGCTAAAGACGTTCTTTATATACCTAATGCAAGGGGCGTCGGTGGTCTAGTGGACAGTGTACCCGACTGCGGTGATAGGATAAGAACCGTCTGGCAGGGACGCGCGTTCGAGTCTGGTCGCCAGCAGGAAGTTTTCTGTCTACTAGACGATCGGCAATCTCTCGTTCCAACCCAGGGCGGTGATGTTTGGGAAGCCATGAGCGAAATCTTCAGAACAAATTCTGATCTCCCCTTAGGGAGACAGCTGATGACGTCCGCGACGCCAAGAATGGCAGTCGGACGAAAACTCAACCTGAAATGGTTGCTTACTTTACTTTACTTTACTTTTTTTTATACCTAATGCAGCTGTAAATCTACTTTCAGTTAACAAGATTGTAGAAAAAGGAAACATTGTAAAATTTGACGAAAATGGAGCCACCATAACTGACGACAATGGACAGCTTGTTGCAACTGCCCATGTAGAAAATGGTATTTATAAATTGAACACTACGTCTGATACCAGTGAACCTTGTTTCTATGCTGGAAACGTTAGTACCCTATGGCATAGAAGACTCGCCCATCTCAATCGGCGAAGTTTGAGGGATCTTTGCAAATCTTCAACTGGAATGCCTGATATCCATTCTGAAGAGGATCCATGTGAAATCTGTATCGAGGGCAAACATTCCAGGGCCCCATTCAAAAGTTCTAGCATAACATCGACTGCAATCCTTCAACTGGTCCACACAGATTTGGCTGGACCAATGGAAAACACTTCCATAGGGGGCAGCAAATACTTCCTGACATTTATTGGCGACTTTTCGCGGAAAATTTTCGTATATTTTCTGAAAGAAAAATCCCAGGTTGCAGAAACGTTCAGAAATTTCAAGTCCCTTGTAGAAACTCAAACCGGCAAGAAAATCCTGAAAATACGGAGCGACAATGGGAAAGAATACGTGAATTCTAGGATGAAAAAGGACTTAGCAGACTCAGGGATCATTCATCAGCTTACAGTTGCTTACTCGGCGCAACAAAATGGCGTCGCAGAAAGGACGAATAGGACTTTGGTAGAAAAGGCCAGGACGTTGCTATTTGATGCAAATCTGCCCAAACAGTACTGGGCTGAAGCAACTTCAACTGCAGCCTATCTCACCAACCTATCTCCCTCCAAAGCACTTGGTGACAAAACCCCTTACGAAAAATGGAGTGGCAAAATTCCTGATCTATCTCACCTGAAAGTTTTCGGCAGTGAAGCTATGGTCCATGTTCCGAAAGTTCACTGAAAAAAGTGGGATAAAAAATCAAAGAAACTGATTTTCGTAGGCTACTGCGAAAACACAAAAGGTTATCGCTTCTTGGAACCAAGCTCCAAGAAACTAACGATCAGCAGAGACGTTGTATTTCTGGAAAAACCTCCATCCAATGTCACAGCTCATGAAAACCAGTCTAGACCAAGCACTTCTACAAAACCAAATTCTGACATACCATATGTGTCAAAGGGAATAGTGACCACCGAACAAGAGGACTCAGAAGAGTCTGATGCAAACCTACCTCCAACGCCTGCACCTGCACCCATTGTGACAGGAGCCCATTCAGTGAGCCAGAGCGAATCTGTGAGTGAGGAGAGTCAGGGTGCATCAGATGATAACACCTACTTGCGTCGTTCTAGTAGAACACCCAAACCAAAAGAGTGGCCTGATTTCATTACCTACATGGCATCAGAGGTAGATGAAGAAGATTTCCTAAAATTACCATATGAACCTTCAACAGCCAAGGAAGCTTTAGCAGGACCAGACTCTTCAAATTGGGAAGAAGCCATGAGGTCAGAAATTCACTCATTGGTTAAAAATAATACCTATGAAGTAGTAGATTTTGTGCCACACAAGAAAATTTTGTACCCCAAATGGGTATTTAAAATAAAAAAGGATGAAAACACTCAGATGCCAAGATACAAGGCTCGCTTGGTCGTCAAGGGTTGTGCCCAAACCCAAGGAGTGGATTACCAAGAAACATACTCACCTGTGGTGAAATACTCGTCGCTGAGATTCCTATTCTCATTAGCAGCTAGAAAAAGTCTCAAAATCGACCACATGGATGTAACAACAGCCTACCTGTATGGCGATTTAGAAGAGGAGCTGTATGTAAAACCACCTCCTGGAATCAAAGAAGACCAAGGAAAATTATGGCGTCTAAGAAAATCCATCTATGGATTGAAGCAAAGTGGTCGATGTTGGAACAAAAAACTCCATCAAGTTCTAGTCAACGAAGGACTGAAACGATCAGATGCAGATCCTTGCATATACCATAAAATGACAGAAGCTGGAACTCTCATCATAGCAGTTTGGGTCGACGATCTTCTTGTGTTCTACGATGATCCAAAATTGAAGGAAAACATCAAACAAAACCTAATAAACCACTTCGAAATGAAGGATTTAGGCACCGCTACCCATGCATTGGGAATGCGGATAACTCAGAACCCTGAAGAAGGAATTGTACAAATAGACCAAACTGAGTATCTCAAGAGACTTTTGGAAAAATTCCGTCTAACTGATGCAAATCCAGTTTCAACACCCATGGATCCATCTATCAAGTTCCCAGAAGAGACCGAACGCGATGAAGAAATCCTCAGCAAGATACCATACCAAGAAGCTATCGGCTCACTCCTATATGCTGCACAAATTTCAAGACCAGACTTGGCTCACAGTGTCAGTTTTTTGAGTAGGTTCAATAAGAACTTCTCTAGGTGTCATTGGAACGCAGTCAAGCGCCTTCTGCGCTATGTCAAAGGTTCTTTGGACCTCAAATTGGAATATAGGAAAGATGGTAATGAGAAACTGATAGGTTTCACTGACTCAGACTGGGGCAACATCATTAATGATAGACATTCAGTAACAGGATCATGTTTTAAATTACAAGGAGCTCTTATTTCGTGGAGTAGTAAAAAACAGCCAACTATTGCACTCTCCTCTACAGAGGCTGAGTATATGGCTCTATCCAATACTGTTCAAGAAGCTCTTTGGCTTCAAAAATTAATTGGCGAATTTGATCCTAATTTCAAAAATAATTCCATAAAAATTTATTGTGACAATATGGGAGCAATAGCAATTGGAAAAAATCCCATTATAAGCAACAAGTCAAAGCACATTGATTTAAAATATCATTTTATTAAGGAACATATTGAAAAAGGTAACGTTGTTGTTGAATACATGCCATCAGCGTCAATGCCTACAGATATTTTAACCAAACCTCTTTTAAGAATGAACCATGATAAATGTGTTGCAGCCTTTGGTTTGAAAAATTGAATTTTATGCTTTGAATGTTGAAATGTTTTGTATATTTTGAAATTGAATTTTTTCCTTGAGAGTTTTTCAGACTGTCAATACTGTTAAAAGACTGATGTAACATTGCTCGTATGTACCTATTGTCAATTCGACTATTTTTCCCAAATTTTAAGGGAATTTCCATTTAAGGGGGGGTGTTATTGCCCACAAGTAAATGGACATTCCACAATGTACTTGGCTAAAACCAATCAACCGTTGAGTATCCACGCATGCCATTATCATATCCATGCTATGTTCGCGATGTACTCCCAAGTGTTTCTAATAAACCCGAACTCTTTAATGTTCTTAAACATTTAATTAATTTCACCCCATTCCATTGCACCTCTTATACACAACAACAGCTGATGACGTCCGCGACGCCAGGAATGGCGGTCGGACGAAAATTCAACCTGAAATGGGTGTTTACTTTAATTTTTTTTAAACTTTTACTCCCATGAAAATCATGCCCATGGAAAAGATTACACTTTTGGCATACACAGCAACCGCCGTTGATACGGCCACAATCAAACCCTAGGAGGTGATAACAATGTCTGTCCCCTATTAACCTCCAAGATAAAGCAAAATCGATCAGTTAAATGGTGATAAAACGAGGCTTGAGCCTTGAGAATCTCCAGAGAAGGTTATTCCGGGACCGACAGGATTCACAAAGTCCATCTAGAATATTATTAAACCGGAATTCCACGAAGTACCAAATTTCTAGAAAGAATGAAGAAAACCTGCAAAGCCCACAGTGCGAGGTGCCCAACAAGGATCGTGGGTTATTATGAACCCTTAATTCTTGACATAACAGGAATAGATTATCACTGGTGGGTTCAAAAAGAGTGGATATTGATAGGAACATACATAGAAAAGAGAGTTAAGAGTGGTTGGGATTTAACAAATGTGAAACAAAATATTACCTACTGAAAAGTGAGCTATATTAGCTCAAGTGAAAAGTGTATTGATTGAGTGTAGCAATATTAGCTCAATCGCGAGAGAGGAATTAAAAGAAATTATGACGAATAATAAAACTAATATTCATGAAAAAGATGGAAAATTGGACGAAATTTTGACTAATAATGAGAATATTCATGAAATAGAGGAAAATAAATTAGATTTACTTAATAATGCAAATAAAATTCACGAAAGAGAGAAAAAATTGGAAGAAATTACAACAAATAGGTAATGAAAATAATTACGACTAACAATAAAAATAATATTCATGAAAGAGAGCTAGAAATTAGGACTAATAATGAAAATAATATTCATGATAGAGGGAAACAAATTAGGACTAATAATGAGAATAATATTCATGAAAGAGAGAATATTAGAAGAAATTAGGACTAATAATGAAAATAATTTTCTTGAAAGAGAAAGAAATTAGAACAAATAATAATAATTTTCATGATAGAGAAAGAAATAAGGACTAATAATGAAATCATTATTAATGACTGGAGAGAACTAGTATTTTCTCTCTTTGATTTTCTCGAATGGGGTGGTTCGGTGGGTCGGAAATCCAGGTTTTTGACCTCAAATTTGGATTCAGCACCCTTGAAAACCTATTTACTACAACTTCAAGCCCATTGATACTATAACATGTGGTAGAAAAATTAATTAAAGAGATCACACCTTTGAAAAAAAGGCGGGCCGCTATAAATGCACACACTAGGGGTGTGTCGGTCCAGGTATTTCCCTGGAACGGTTCCAACGGTTACGGTGACAAAGATGTAACCGTTCCAAATTACCGGTACAGTTCCATTACCGGTACAGGCGATCAAATCCTACTCACATGGCACTAAAGCACATTTTCACAACGAAAAGCCGTGAGAATTTTAGCTGATCTCGGATACAAAGATGATTGTTCCCGAAAATTTAGATCGCTAAACATTCTTACATTGCCGTCAATGTACATTCTCGAAAGTATATGCTACATTAAGAAACATTTGAATGAATATCAAATCAGAAATTAAATGCATTATCACAATACCAGAGGATCCAATTTGCTGGAAATCAAAAGAAATAGAATAAAAAGATGCGACAATGCTCTGAATTATTGGGGAATAAAATTATTCAACTGCTTGCCCCCTAAATATATGGAATTAGATTATGGAAAACTGAGAGCGAAATTGAAAGCATTTCTATGTCAACAAGCTTTTTATAATATGAATGATTTTATAGTATGTGATAAGGAAGCTCTCTCATGTAAATAGTAATATTTTGTAGACGAATCAAGGAATTTTATATACGTAGTACTTGAGGATTTAATGACAAGATGATTGCTTACCCTATGTTTTTGTTTTTCTTTGTAATTGTTCTGTAAGGCTGACAGAGGAATGTTTTTAAAAAGTACTCTGTTCAGAATTTTGTGATATATATTGTGATATAGTTTTGTCTCTCTTCAATGTTCTTTTTTTGTAGCTGAGTTGTTAACTGTGTGATTGTATGTGTGTGCTAGTGTGTCTGTAATTTGTTGAATGATTGTTTGAGTGAATTATTTTGATATTTATTTAATATTTGGGTGGGTTGTCTCCCCTCTGTTTGGGCGGCGGCTCTCGAATTCGCTTTTGCGAAGTTGCGGGCCTTTGTCGGTGGGATGGGTGGCCTTTTGTGGCTCTCATTCTGACGATGGCGGTCTATTATCGGGAAGCCGCCATGGTGGGTGGGGCCCGTGGCCGGTCGGGTGGCCCCCGGCCGGCACAGGGGGGAGTCCTAGGTGCCCCTTCACACCTGGCACACAGCAATACGCACGGTGACATTTTATTATATAAGACTGTTACATTGTTTGTTAAGTATGTATCATTTCAATCCATTGTTTATTTTATGTTATTCTATTATCTGAATTGTTGACTATTGTGATATACATTGTATTTCCACAAATATACTCTCTCTCTCTCTCACGATTGGCTAGCTATGTCACACCATTCAAATCTTCAACTTTCCTTAGCTTCTCTGATTTTTTAAAAACATTTTCTCGACGAACAGACCCGATTACCGTTATTCCTGAGCCGTACCTACTCTTTTGAAAAAAATTTTTTTTTTAATTGACTGAAATACCCCATTGAGTTGCCTTCCTTGTTCTTTCAAATATTGTAGAACATAATAAATGGATATTGATGGATTTAAAGAAACGTACCTAGAAAAATTTTAAATATTACATTCTCATATGCACACTGGATTAACTAACTGGTTCAGTTTGTAAATGTAGCCACCTTTTAATGAGAGTCTAGCCCCCAACAATCAAACATGAAAACTATCAACACTTTTTCAGGCTATCAGAGATCAGAATGTACAATAACTATATTATATGTATATTAGGTAATACTTCATTACGATTGGTAGGTAATTTCAATAATTTCCTCGTTTACTCGACGTTACATTTCTTACATGTAAAAATGAGTTCTCACTCACTTCATTTTGTGAAACATAAGCACCCCATATTTCACTTGAGTGAAATATGGACTAATAATGAGAATAATATTCATGAAATAGATACCAAATTGGAAGAAATTAAGACAAATAATGAGGATAATATTCATGCTAATGAAAAAGAAATTACGACTAACAATGAAAATAATATTCATGAAAAAGATATAGAAATTAGGACTAATAGTGAAAATAATATTCATAGTAGAGAGAAATCAATTAGGACTAATAATAAAATCAGGATTAGTGACAAAAGAACAAGAATTTTCACTCTTTGATTTTCTCTAATTATGGTGTTCGCCTTCCTTGTTCTTTAAATTACGTAGAATTATTATAAGAGCTAATATGACGCTAAGATATGACGCTAATTATAAAATTTATATAAGTAATGCAATCTCTAACTGGTTCAGCTTGTAAAATTTACAAGCTTCATTTAATTTACAAGCTACATTTAATGTAGCTTTTAACGCATAAAAACTTCCAACACTCATTCAGGCCAGAATATATACTCGTAACTTATTAGGCGGTACTTCATTACAAATGGTGGGTAATTTCAATAATTTCCTCGTTTACTCGATGTAGGTTTATTTCTTACGAGTAAAAATTAGTACTCGCTCATTTTATTTTGTGAAACACAAGCACTCCATATTTCACGAGTCGGTGTGTCAAAACAAGGTTCGGAAAACAGTTCACGCAGAGCATAAAAAATAATAACTCAACGTCAATGTACACAGTAGGTGCTCACAATCGCTCTCTATAGTTTCCACATGTGAATGAATAGAAAGGAAACGGAATTGCTCCAGAGCCGGCAACACGCACCTTTGTTTGGCTTGCGTTTCCTAATTACATCGACCTCCCCGATTTCAAAAGACGAACCCAGACAAAACGAATTCTGAATAATTTTCGTCATCCAACAATATTCTAGGTGCAGTTGAAGTAGTTCATAGATTGTGGACAGGTAGGTACTGAGATTGGACACGCGCTGTCGGTGAGCTCTGTCAAGGCTACTGCAACTATTCAATTATTGTACGATGGACGTACATTCTATATTTATCAGACAGTCAACTCTTGACCATGAAATCTAGGAACAACGCCATACGTAGTCTAAAGACGAAGACAGAAGTATCAGCAAATACCACCAGAAACTAAAATGGAGAACTGTAATAGTACCTTCTCGCCGTGTGTGATTACCATTTAACAACAAGCACTGCTACGTGTAAATCACAATATATCGATTATACATAATTAGAACATTACCATTACATCGTTACATGAATTATTGACGTTAAAAACGTGATAGATCTATCATTCCTCAAAATCCGTTTTTGGTAATGCTCCATTTCCCAGCACACTTTCGTGTCTTTATGCCTTCAATGAAGGCCGATTACGTTAACTACTGGCGTTAAAATCCCGTTTTGAGCTCAAATTACGAGAAATTTATTCTACTTTAGAAGAATACTCATTTGGTGAGTATTTGTGTCGGATGCTTAATTTAGGCAATACGAGCGAAAAACTGAAAAAAAAGTTCCGACATTTCGCTGTTTTTGTCAAAAACAAAAAAGCCAGAAGGAAATTTTGTTGAAAAGCTTCAAATTCGGATACAGCACATCAAAGAATATGTAGTGCGACTGCAGAACAATTTTTTTTTCACGTTTTATTGGGTACAGGCTGGACTATTTCAAATATTGTGGGCAGGTACTGTGGGACTAGAGTGTTCTTTCCGTACTACACTATACCGTTCATCAAGACTGCAAGAACTACTGTATTATTTCAACTGTGGAAGTTCATTTTATCTCTGTCACCCAGTCAAAACTAGGCCATGAAAGTGAGGAACAGCATCATACACCAAAGATAAATCAAGACATCCTATTTTTTGCGTAAAAAAACTTAAAGAAGACACAAGACAATAAGATATTACAGAATTGTGAATTTAAATTGTAGTTGATTAAATTAAAATACCATAACAAAACATAAGCCGTAAATTTATGATTCGATTGAAATAGTGACAAAACTATTGATTAATGGAGAAATCAATTTCGTTTTGACAGTTCATTCAGTAGAGAATTACAAACGTATCTCACTGCTGTTGACATTCACGAAAATCAATGTTGTTGATTGATGTCGTATGACTGAGTTGGAGCATCAACCCAAGTCTTACTAAGAACAGTTAAAGGTATTGAGTACAGACATAACAGAAAGTTTTATCATGAAAGTTAGAATCTAAGTTGCTTAGAGCAGAGTAGGCTCCTTTTTCGACAAGGATTGATGTTGGTTCCAAATCTACAAGGTAGAGGATGCATCAATCCCTTGCATCAAAAGCGCTTGCCTCTTGAACTCGATATGCTGCTGATCATCAATATTCGAATAAGGCACACTGATGAATTCAATGATTGTTCATAGTCTAATTAACCGCAATGCAGTTAATTACCCCACACAGACTGTAGTGTATGATGTTGGCGCCCAACAAAACAAAATAGGTAGGAAGTGTTTATCGTGAAGTGATTGTGAGTGATTGAACCCTGAACCTGCAATACCACCTCCTACCATCACCAACGAGGACCCATCCAGTCCCTCCTACCTCCGTAAATCAGTTCGCTCCACAGAGTACAAGAGACAGCTCAGTTTTCGCCAGGAAAAGAACAACCATTTTCGCCTGCTTCTTTCTCCTCTCGGCCACCTTCCTGCGTTTCTGGATGTTGATTCACATCCTTCTCCGAAGTTAGGATTCCACTTCACTTGACCGAATTTCCGTCATCTCTTACCGTCGTCAGTCGATGTAAGTCCCATATCCTAAATTCGGTGTGGAAACTAGACCTATTTCCGACCACATGGCACTCACCTGCCTGTACCTACTTTTGTTTCAGCTTTTCTTCCTCAGAAAAGCAGTACCACACACACATACCCTGCAGACACACACATCAAGCAAATTTCCGGTGAGTTGCTGCCCTGCCGATCGAAAGATTGATGCGACAATCTTCTTCTTCATGCAACACCTTCATCCCGGTCAGGCAATTTATAACTATTAAGTAACCACCGAACGATTGTTAAAATTTTCAATTTTTTAGGACGTCCCACAGTAAGACTTGGGCGTCCTTATGCGATCGATCTGGGGTGAAGTTGGACAACACTCAACAGAAAAAAAATAACCACACAGTAATCCGTTTTAGACCATTCTGAATCCAAATCCGCGAAAAAAACCATAGGTGTATGTCTGTGTGTGTGTGTGCGTGTGTATGTGTGTATGTGTGTGTGTAACAAAATCTTGTGTACTCTGCACAGGCCTTAGTTCTCAACCGATTTTCCTGGTTCTTTTTTTGTTCGTCGCGGAAAACTATCTAGTTGTGCACTACGTCGCTGGAATTTCGAATTTTGCCTTTTAAGGGGGGGAAAGGGGGGGGTTAATGCTCGAAAAACGTGCGTTTTTGGGCATAATCTTGTGTACTCTGCCCAGGCCTTAGTTCTCAAACGATTTTCGTGGTTCTTTTTTCGTTTGACGCGAAATACTATCTAGTTGTGCACTACGGCGCCGGAATTTTGGATTTTGCTTTTTAAGAGGGGGAAAGGGGGGGTTAATGCTTAAAAAACGTGCGTTTGCGTGCATAATCTTGTAAACTCTGCCCAGGCCTCAATTTCCAACCGATTTGCGTGTTTCTTTTTTTGTTTCACTCAAATAACTTCCGAGTTGTACAAGATTTCACCAGAGTACCAAAATTCGCAAGGTGAGGGGGCAAGTGGGGGGATAATATTCACAAAATATCCGATTTTTCAATATTTCGGTTCCTTTACTGCTTACTAATTGTACCCCAGCTTTGAAATTGAGGAAAATATCTCATTATACCTCCGGATTTTCATGAATTATTCTCTGTACCACCATGGAACTAATAATGGTGCCACCATGGTGCCAGGACATGGTGCCATGATGTCATAAACCGCTTATTTCGTGTTTTTTTTTTTTTTTTGTGTTTCACCTTGAATACGGATGTGACATTCGACGGACTGCCAACCAAAACTAACAGATGAAAGTTCAATGTTACGACGTATTTCCGAATTGGTGCCAGACCGGCACCATTGGTGGAGGGGGGGGGGTAAACTCGAATTCGCATGTTGTGTATCGTAGATCATGGATTTTAAAATGCTCCTCAGATTCGAGGCTCTCATGATGCTAGAAATGTTATGGTGGATAATGGTGGGGGGGGTTTAGTATTTTTTGCCTAAAGTAATAAATAAATTACATCGACTGAAACAGTTTTATCACTTAACAACTGGTTAAACTGATCTAATGCTTATCCAATGGGACGTCCCCTGGAATGCATGCATTACTAAACAATATGTTTTTTCTTTAAACTACCATAAAGGAGCTCCTAGGTAGGTAGGGTCTTCTTTTTCTTTCAATTATAATCAAGACATGAGTTAATTGGTTTTAGTCTTTTAAAATAAACCCCTACTTTGTCGCAACATATGACACTAAATAGTAGATCGAGAAAAGTCGATTTCGATAATGAAGGCAACGGCAATGAACCATATTGTGTTCCTGGATGTTGACTGCGCAATTTTAGGTTCCTGGAACCAATGACCGAAGAAAACCCTGTCCCGAGCGACCTTCGTTCTAGCGAGCAAATTACCCGGCAGATACCGCGGCTCTTCGCTCTGATGGCCCCTATAACATTGGTTTCTCAAATTGGTTTGTCACCTCAGAATTAAACTTGGTCAACTAACAAAGAACTATATTACGGAACCTGTTGACAACGAAATTTTCCGAACTTAACCAGTAGTCTCTGTGCAATGTGCTCAAGGTAACAACAACCGAGCTGATGTACCAGCAGAATAACACCATCGTACCATTACTACCTTACAAGACACTCTTGTCAGGCCAAATTCATATCCATCGGAGAATGCCAGCAGTCGCTTTCCCAACCCTCGGCAATTCAACAATAAGGCTAACAACTTCATTGTCCAAATCCAAAAGTTGCTCCAATTCAGCTGAGCAAAAAATGTACTCCACTTTTTCGTTTTCACACATTTTTTACATTTATTTTAATATGAAATTCGAACCAAGCACAGAGCAACACTATTTGTAAAATCAATCACTTTCTCGGTACGCAAGGACAGAAAGATGCACCCAAGTATGACCTCATGAATACGAATACTCTGATGAAGTTTATCAGAGTCTTGTGTGAATCACATAATGATAATCGTTATCTCGATGTATCGACAAGCAGTATACATCGAAATACGGGGAGTCGTTGTTTCTTTTCAGAATTTTACCTACTCATACTTGTGTTTTATGTTGACGTATTGCGCGCTGAAATATTGTATATACGTGATACTGAATATTTCAAGTATTGATAATATAGTAATTTAGCTAAATACGTTGATGTCGAAGCAGGATTAATTTGCTTCTACTTATCGAGGCGCGGACAGAGTTGAATGAACTGCTAATTGCATTCCAACGTTTCGATGGTTTATTTCATCATTATTATTTGCAACTAAATTGAAGATGAAAATATGAAAGCCTACTAGTTAGGTAGGTAGGTACTAATAATTAGTAGGTACATGTAAACCGAAATTTTCCAAAAATTATTTTTGGAAAATTTCGGTTTACATGTACCTTTGCATTATAATATAATGATTATTATGATTAGTTAACATACTATTTTGAGTGGAGAAGTTCGAAGATGTTCTGATGATGAAATATTTAATCTAGTTATCATTAGGTACAAACTAAAATACTGATCTACAGCATTTCCAAGCCAAATGAAACCTTTTCCGAACCAAATGAAACCTTTTCCAAACCAAATGAAACCTTTTCCAAACCAAATGAAACTTTTTCCAAATCAAATGAAACCTATTGAGAAAATGAGTGAAATGAGGTACCTAGATAGGTAGATACTCTGCAAAGTTCAGATCGATGCAATTGTACCTATCGTACAAAGTAAATGCCAAAATGAAAATTCAATTAATTTTAGGCATAGGATTATCAAAGTAGATCTCACCTTAGTAGAATAGGAAACAAGTAATTTGAAAAATTTCTGACTGTTGAATGAGAGTGGGAGAAACCGAAAATTAAGGACAATCACCAATACTTACATTGACTGATTGAACCTCTAAGACTGAATTTCTGAAATTTTGTAATATATCATTCATCTACACTATGTTTGGAAAAAGTTTCATTTGATTTGGAAAAAGTTTCATTTGGTTTGGAAAAGGTTTCATTTGGTTTGGAAAAAGTTTCATTTGACTTGGAAACAGTTTCATTTGGTTTGGAAAAGGTTTTATTTGACTTGGAATAGGTTTCATTTGACTTGGAAAAGGTTTCATTTGGCTTGGAAATGCTATATAATATATATATATTATACTATTGTACTATATACTACTATATAGTACTATTGTACTAGTATATTATACTAGTGTACCAGAACTCAACTTTTTTGAGGTTTGTGGGTTCTCATAGCTTTGTGGCGGAAAAACAGTTACATAATATACATATTATGTATATTCGTGATTTTTTCGTTGGATTACGAAAACGACAAAACTGCACAACGAGCATCAACTCCGTTTTTAGGACGTCCCACAAAAAGATTTATCAAAGTCCTTATCTGTGGGACAATACTTAAAAGAGAAAAAACGTCCACGAAGTGGGTGTGGCACATGCTTTCTCGTACTCAACCCGATAATATATTTCAAATCCGATACATATATCTAATATCAAAATATCAATCTTCAAGTATCTCGACTACTCACTTAGGGGACCATCTACACGTCAACCCGCACAATCTCTGAAAATTTCATCAAAATCGGGCAATAACCGTATAGTGATGCTCGCTACAAGAATTTTTACAAAAACATCATGGCAGACAAACAGACAAGGAACCACAATTGTCCAGGAAGGTCTAAAACGTAAAATACGAGTATAAATTGTGATTTAGGAGAATATTTATTGTTTACCTTGAAAAGTGTTTATAGTGCTTCCACTACCTTGATAGACTCTGAACCTATGAATAAATAAATAAACTTTAAATGGGGACTTAATAAGCAAGGCATATCTGCTTCATGACCAAGCTACCAATGACAACTCGAGCGTGATTACTTCAATTATTATCAAATCCTGAGATCAGTAAGCTTCGATTGGCTTCATTATGAAAACAAAGTATTTTACGGGCGTTTTTTCTCATTTCATCACCAATTTCTTCATTTTATTTTGCAAAATTATACAGGATTTTATCTAGCTTCCTCGTTTATTTTAATTAATGACGAGATTTCTCAACTCTTATGCAAACTTGAGGCAACTAGATTCCATAAAAAACGTAAAGTGAACTGATTTCAATCACAGATAGGTTGAGAAACTGTGAAAGTCGAAAGGGTCATACGCAGTATAGTACGAAGTAACGTTACCATGTTATGACTGTAACAGGGAAATTCTTTACGGTAGTCTTAGCAAAGCATGTAACGCATGATTGGTGCAGGAATAAGGAATATGATTATAGTGATCGGGATGAGGGTCGCTTACCCGCACGCATTCTCCATTACCTAATATGGGAAAAAAAAGCCGTCAGAACAAAGCGCCGAGGCGACCTGATTCTTGTTCACTCACTGAAAATTACGAGCAGCGAATCCCCGGGAGGTGGTTACCAGGTACATAATATCTGCATGTTATTTACATTTCCTGAAAGGAAATTGATGTGGTGATGAAGGCACGACAAATCGTATGCGAGATTCTTGGTCCTTCACTCATTCACGGTTGCTTCCTCGCTAGGTGGAGGATGTATCGAAGGAAGGAATCTTAATGGAAAATATACATTCTAAGGAAGGAGTCGAATCTATGAAACTCTTCGAGATCGAATCCCATTTTCCATACGCTCTTTCCATATTTTTTAAACTGCTGATGTCAAGTCAACATATTATATCGTCATATAGAGTTGTCTATTTTCTGTACCAAGAGTTCAAGCATTTTCAAACTATCCTAGCAACTGTGGGATAGTTGGGAAAGAGCGTGCAGACAAGATTGCGAAAGTCACTTTACTGCCTAATGGTTTAAGACCTGGAGATTATCCCAAGAAAAACTGGTAACATTCATAAGAATAAGAAAAGTATCGTGGTGATGAAATTTTATGAAAAGTATTCATAAAATTACGAAAGTATCGATATTTTGTATCGATACTGTATCGTATTTGAGAATCGATACTCCTTGTATCGTCTGGCATTAGTATCGATATTTCAATATCGAGTATCGATACTTTGGGGTCATAAAATGTAAATATTACCTAATATTCTCAAGGAAAATATTTTTTATCTCTATTCATTTCTTACTATCAAGAGTCCAAGCCCTATAAATAGGGCTTGGACTCTTGATAGTAAGAAATGAATCATTCCAATCAAATGATTACTGTAAACTTACGCATTTACATTTATTTGTAAATATGTCTTTTAGCTCTGGGTCGTGATCAAAAAATGCAATAGGTAACTAAGTTGTTTACAGTTTATTACTATCGTATTTACGAGTAAACTAGGTATTTCATTACCTACGTTACTAATCACGCTACTCTAGTCCAAAATATGAGGAAGTAACTTTTTCTTAGCAATTAACGAAACAACAACAAGACAATTCGAAGTTATGGTTTAAGTGATTCCAATTCATGGGTACCTACTATATCACCCACTGTTTCTTAGCTTACCTACAAGTACAATACATACAAATTTCAAGCCTAGACATCGGTCTAGCAAACAAAGCAAGAAAGTTCTGATTGTGAAAATAGACATTTTTGGAGCGACTAATGTTGAAAATTCCGAAATATTAAAATTTGAAAGTCATTACTGGGAAACCTAGAAGTAGGTACGTAATCACCAGCGAATGCATTGTTTTGGTTTATTATTTCTAATAATAAGCCTATGTGATCGTATCGAAAAAAATTTTTATAACCCCCCCTCAAACTTTGTCACTTTACGTTTCAAGGTGCGTAGAATCCAAATTTGCAATGTCCGTCCGCCGTCCGCGGCACTTTTCTTAGCAACACTAGACCGATTTGGTTCAAATTTGGTATATGGGCTCCATTTGGGGTCTAGTTGTGCCGCGAAGCTTTTGGTTGATGTAGGTCACTTCTAAGGGGTGAAAATTAAGGGTTGAAATTTTCAAGAGTGCCCTAGCTCGAAAACTCTCGAAATAAAGGTATCGTGTTTTCACCAATTTTAAATAGTATTGAATTTTTAAAAATTTTTGAGACCACCCGGAGCTCTGTAGGACAAACCGTTCGGTCCCTACGAGTACTTGAAGGTTTTCCTTCGATAAAACAGAATCATGAGTGTGAATCGCAAAAGAGGTCTAATCTCCATTCAAATTTTATCGGACTAAAATGCGATCAATGTTCATTTCTTCGATTTGTATACAGTTTTGCCTTTTGCGTAACCAGTAATCAAATTTCAATATGAAGCTTTCTATTTTTCCAATCGAGTGTGAAGCGTTTAGTTCTTTCTAATAAACTTGATTGTGAAGGTGTGAAGCCAGTATGGTGTGGTAGGTAGTACCTAGCTGGTAGGTAAAAAAATGTTGGTAGGTAAAAAAAATGTTGGTGGGTAAAAAACGCTGCAAATCATTGCTCAAAAGTTTCTTCACTCTTCAGATCACTGATCAGCTGAGTGAGCTCCGAAGCCATTTTCAATCCTATTGAATGGAAGTGCTCTTCCAGGCGTCTCCAGCATTCGAGGAGATCTTCTTCACTCCTCAGATCATTGATCAGCTGAGTGAGCTCCAAAGCCATTTTCAATCCTATTGAATGGAAGTGCTCTTCCAGGCGTCTCCAGCATTCGAAGAGATCTTCTTCACTCCTCAGATCACTGATCAGCTGAGTGAGCTCCGAAGCCATTTTCAATCCTATTGAATGGAAGTGCTCTACCAGGCGTCTTCAGCATTCGAGGAGATCTTCTTCACTCTTCAGATCAGTGATCAGCTGAGTGAGCTCCAAAGCCATTTTCAATCCTATTGAATGGAAGTGCTCTTCCAGGCGTCTCCAGCATTCGAAGAGATCTTCTTCACTCCTCAGATCACTGATCAGCTGAGTGAGCTCCGAAGCCATTTTCAATCCTATTGAATGGAAGTGCTCTACCAGGCGTCTTCAGCATTCGAGGAGATCTTCTTCACTCTTCAGATCAGTGATCAGCTGAGTGAGCTCCGAAGCCATTTTCAATCCTATTGAATGAAAGTGCTCTTCCAGGCGTCTCCAGCATTCGAGGAGATCTTCTTCACTCCTCAGATCACTGATCAGCTGAGTGAGCTCCGAAGCCATTTTCAATCCTATTGAACGCAGGAAGCTGAAATTTGAGAGGGAAGGTCAAGGGAGAATACAGATGGTGGTAGGTGCTATTGATGGAGAACCAGTGATTTATACAGAAGGGTGATCTATACAGAAAATAATAAACCTTTGAGCAATGATTTGCAGCGTTTTCATAAAATTATTTTGTCTCATAATGAGAGTCAATACTTAGTTGATTCAAGGGAGGTAGGGTCAGGTAGTAAAAGGGTCTCGTTATTGTCTCAAGACGTTTCCTAGAAATCCCAATATGGGATCAGGCTAGTTTTTAATGCGAAAGACCTCCCCCCCCCCCCGACCCTCACCACCAGAGCATGTAGGTACCTGCATGAGCGAATATTCTGAGAAAAGTCTAAATAACTGGTGATTTTACAGCCCTGTCAATGTCTGAGATGCTCAAGGTACAACAAGCAGTGTTGTGGAAACCCTGGGATTCTGGGTAGGAACTCCATAGTCCAGGAGCCCAGGGCCAAAAACGTGACTGATTTCATTACTTGTGTCACATATGTAAAACCAAAATATCCAACCCCCTGAGCAAATAAATGTTTGTCTGCCATGTCAAAACCAATGGAATAGAAAATGGCGGCCATGTTAAGTACAACCAATTTGAAGAAATCTGACTGATTTCAATACTCATGAGACTTTAATATTCTCAAACGGGAGTGCCTGTTAAGTACTTTGCAGGTTGTCTGCCACCATGTAACCTATGGGAACTTAGCGGCAGACGGGACTTAAGTTCCGGGCTTAAGGGACTTAAAAGTGACTGATTTCAATACTCATGAAACTTGGTTCTTCTGAAACGGGAATGAATATAGAGAAGTTTGGAGGTTGTCTGCCGTCATGTAACCTATGGGAACTTAGCGGCAGACGGGACTTAAGTTCCCGGCTTAAGGGACTTGAAAAATGACTGATTTCAATACTCATGAAACTTGGTTCTTCTGAAACGGGAATGAATATACAGAGATTTGGAGGTTGTCTGCCGTCATGTAACCTATGGGAACTTAGCGGCAGACGGGACTTAAGTTCCGGGCTTAAGGGACTTGAAAAATGACTGATTTCAATACTCATGAAACTTGGTTCTTCTGAAACGGGAATGAATATAGAGAGGTTTGGAGGTTGTCTGCCACCATGTAACCTATGGGAACTTAGCGGCAGACGGGACTCAAGTTCCGGGCTTAAGGGACTTGAAAAGTGACTGATTTCAATACTCGTGAAACTTGGTTCTTCTGAAACGGGAATGAATATAGAGAGGTTTGGAGGTTGTCTGCCACCATATAAGCTATGGGAACTTAGCGGCAGACGGGACTAGAGTTCCGGGCTTAAGGGACTTGAAAAGTGACTGATTTCAATACTCATGAAACTTGGTTCTTCTGAAACGGGAATGAATATAGAGAAGTTTGGAGGTTGTCTGCCGTCATGTAACCTATGGTAACTTACAGGCAGACGGGACTTAACTTCCGGACTTGAGGGACTTAAGAAAATGACTGATTTCAATACTCATGAAACTTGGTTCTTCTGAAAGGGGAATGAATATAGAGAAGTTTGGAGGTTGTCTGCCACCATGTAACCTATGGGAACTTAGCGGCAGACGGGACTTAACTTCCGGACTTGAGGGACTTAAGAAAATGACTGATTTCAATACTCGTGAAACTTGGTTTTTCTGAAAGGGAAATGCATATAGAGAAGTTTGGAGGTTGTCTGCCGTCATGTAACCTATGGTAACTTACAGGCAGACGGGACTTAACTTCCGGACTTGAGGGACTTAAGAAAAGGACTGATTTCAATACTCGTGAAACTTGGTTTTTCTGAAAGGGAAATGCATATAGAGAAGTTTGGAGGTTGTCTGCCGTCATGTAACCTATGGGAACTTAGCGGCAGACGGGACTTAACTTCCGGACTTGAGTGACTTAAGAAAATGACTGATTTCAATACTCGTGAAACTTGGTTCTTCTGAAAGGGGAATGCATATAGAGAAGTTTGGAGGTTGTCTGCCGTCATGTAACCTTTGGAATCTTAGAGGCAGAGAGAACTTAACTTCCGGACTTAAAAATTACTGATTTCTACACTAAAGAAAATTTAATTTTTCTAACAGTGATGAGTATAGAGAGCCTTGCTGGTTTCCTGCCTCCTGTATAACTCCATTTTCTGCCATTATATAGCCACTGGAAACTTAGCAGCAGACTGGTTTTAACATTGTTGCTTGTTTGAACTAGTACGTTATTCTCAAAAGATCATTAACATAACAATGTCTGGTTGCTTGTTTCTTTTTCACATGTTCAATGCGAATGTTTCTCCCTCTGAATTATTTTTCCATTATAATATTTTTTACTCATTGTATTGGGCTTGCCCGTATTAAATAAATAAATAAAATCAAATAAAATAAGAGATATTTTTCTTCAATCGGGAATCAACATTATTTACCTACTCAATGTGTCCTGCTCTACAAATGAGAAATTATTGTGTTTTCAAACGAATACGTAGTTAAGAACAAGATAACTTTATTAATATGAAGTTTCAAAAACATGGTTAATACAATGATTGGCAAACTGTATAATATACAGTTCTGTATATTATACAGTTTGCCAATCATTGTATTAACCATGTTTTTGAAACTTCATATTAATAAAGTTATCTTGTTCTAAACTCCGTATTCGTTTGAAAACACAATAATTATGTTGGACCACGTAAGAAACCAATGAACTATTGCATTATAGAATACAGAAAATTCTCAACAAAAAAAAACTCCATCATCTTCGTCACTTGAATTACAGATGTCACTCAGATCGTGAAGTGATGACTCGTCATCCCAATCCTCAGCACCTAGAGATGTTGCTCCTTGTGCTTCCCCAGTCAACACCACTTCAATAAGCTTTTCAGGAA
The DNA here is from genome assembly GCA_009739505.2 of Apolygus lucorum. NCBI lineage: Eukaryota > Metazoa > Arthropoda > Insecta > Hemiptera > Miridae > Apolygus > Apolygus lucorum. The sequence goes on from CM019182.2 coordinate 42,792,951, forward strand.
GTGCGTGCCCTACAAACCAACATATGTTGTATTTTCCTTCCTCCAAAATCCATCCGTAATCTTGTGGGCAAATAGGTGGCGGATGAGGGAGGTGCAAGTTACTCCATTGCTGTGTGATGTATTTGGCCCTGAGTACACATGTTCATTCAGAACCCGTTTACATGGCGACAAATTGGAGCCATCTATACCTTTAGGAACGAGCAGGGGTGCAGAAACATCTACCTTCTTCCCATACTCTTCCATAAACAACTGATGGCATAACTCATTTATATTAACAAAATTCTTCTTACTGTAGAAAGGACAAACAAGTTTTTCCATTTCGGACAGAGTGTTATTGTGACTGAAAGAAGAACGTATCTGTTGCCAAGTCGGATCACAACTAACAAGCTAAAATGGTTTTTCTTCCCAATCCTGAAAAAAGATTAAGCATAATCACATCCTGTAATTGCGTCGAGAACAGCCTGGCACATGTTTTGCCCAAAAGATCTGGCAATTGATCTCACGTTGACGAATCTGAGATCATTGTTAGTTATGGTACCAGTTTTCACCTAGACGTTTACTTCATTGCTGATATGATGCAAAATTCGTAGTAAAATAATCAAGACGTCTGTGTCAGAAAATTTAATCACTACATTCCCCTGGGTAACAGTAAAAGGTGGTAAACAATCCTTGAGTCCGCTTCCATGTGGGATGATTCTAGTTTACTCACGCCATAGCACATTACCTCGATTCGTATGCTTCAGAATTGCTTGCATATTTCTCTTTTGTTCACGTAAAGAATCGTAACACTAGTCAACTATGCGATCAATTGCCAGGTCTTTTGGGCAAACGATGTGCCTGTTCTAGACGCAATTACAGGATGTGATTATGCTTCATCTTTTTTCAGGATTGGGAAGAAAAACCATTTTAGCATGTTGACAAAGTGACAAAGATGATGGAGTTTTTTTTTGAGAATTTTCTTTATTCTATAATGCAATAGTTCATTGGTGTCTTACGTGGTCCAACATATACAGTTTGCCAATCATTGTATTAACCATGTTCTAGAAACTTCATATTAATAAAGTTATCTTATTCTAAAGTACGTATTCGTTTGTAAACACAATAATTTCTCATTAGTAGAGCAGGGCACATTGAGTAGGTAAATAATGTTGATTCCCGATTGAAGAAAAATATCTCTTATTTTATTTGATTATGTTTATTTATTTAATACGGGCAAGCCCAATACAATGAGTAAAAAATATTATAATGGAAAAATAATTCAGAGGGAGAAACATTCGCATTGAACATGTGAAAAAGAAACAAGCAACCAGACATTGTTATGTTAATGATCTTTTGAGTATAACGTACTAGTTCAAACAAGCAACGATGTTAAAACCAGTCTGCTGCTAAGTTTCCAGTGGCTATATAATGGCAGAAAATGGAGTTATACAGGAGGCAGGAAACCAGCAAGGCTCTCTATACTCATCACTGTTAGAAAAATTAAATTTTCTTTAGTGTAGAAATCAGTCATTTCTAAGTCCGGAAGTTAAGTCCCGTCTGCCGCTAAGTTACCATAGGTTACATGACGGCAGACAACCTCCAAACTTCTCTATATGCATTTCCCTTTCAGAAAAACCAAGTTTCACGAGTATTGAAATCAGTCATTTTCTTAAGTCCCTCAAGTCCAGAAGTTAGGTCCCGTCTGCCGCTAAGTTTCCATAGGTTACATGACGGCAGACAACCTCCAAACTTCTCTATATTCATTCCCGTTTCAGAAGAACCAAGTTTCACGAGTATTGAAATCAGTCATTTTCTTAAGTCACTCAAGTCGGGAAGTTAAGTCCCGTCTGCCGCTAAGTTTCCATAGGTTACATGACGGCAGACAACCTCCAAACTTCTCTATATTCATTCCCGTTTCAGAAGAACCAAGTTTCACGAGTATTGAAATCAGTCATTTTCTTAAGTCACTCAAGTCCGGAAGTTAAGTCCCGTCTGCCGCTAAGTTTCCATAGGTTACATGACGGCAGACAACCTCCAAACTTCTCTATATTCATTCCCCTTTCAGAAAAACCAAGTTTCACGGGTATTGAAATCAGTCATTTTCTTAAGTCCCTCAAGTCCGGAAGTTAAGTCCCGTCTGCCGCTAAGTTCCCATAGGTTACATGACGGCAGACAACCTCCAAACCTCTCTATATTCATTCCCGTTTCAGAAGAACCAAGTTTCATGAGTATTGAAATCAGTCATTTTTCAAGTCCCTTAAGCCCGGAACTTAAGTCCCGTCTGCCGCTAAGTTCCCATAGGTTACATGACGGCAGACAACCTCCAAACCTCTCTATATTCATTCCCGTTTCAGAAGAACCAAGTTTCATGAGTATTGAAATCAGTCATTTTTCAAGTCCCTTAAGCCCGGAACTTAAGTCCCGTCTGCCGCTAAGTTCCCATAGGTTACATGACGGCAGACAACCTCCAAACCTCTCTATATTCATTCCCGTTTCAGAAGAACCAAGTTTCATGAGTATTGAAATCAGTCATTTTTCAAGTCCCTTAAGCCCGGAACTTAAGTCCCGTCTGCCGCTAAGTTCCCATAGGTAACATGACGGCAGACAACCTCCAAACCTCTCTATATTCATTCCCGTTTCAGAAGAACCAAGTTTCATGAGTATTGAAATCAGTCATTTTTCAAGTCCCTTAAGCCCGGAACTTAAGTCCCGTCTGCCGCTAAGTTCCCATAGGTTACATGGTGGCAGACAACCTCCAAACTTCTCTATATTCATTCCCGTTTCAGAAGAACCAAGTTTCATGAGTATTGAAATCAGTCACTTTTCAAGTCCCTTAAGCCCGGAACTTAAGTCCCGTCTGCCGCTAAGTTCCCATAGGTTACATGACGGCAGACAACCTCCAAACTTCTCTATATTCATTCCCGTTTCAGAAGAACCAAGTTTCATGAGTATTGAAATCAGTCACTTTTCAAGTCCCTTAAGCCCGGAACTTAAGTCACGTCTGCCGCTAAGTTCCCATAGGTTACATGGTGGCAGACAACCTGCAAAGTACTTAACAGGCACTCCCGTTTGAGAATATTAAAGTCTCATGAGTATTGAAATCAGTCAGATTTCTTCAAATTGGTTGTACTTAACATGGCCGCCATTTTCTATTCCATTGGTTTTGACATGGCAGACAAACATTTATTTGCTCAGGGGGTTGGATATTTTGGTTTTACATATGTGACACAAGTAATGAAATCAGTCACGTTTTTGGCCCTGGGCTCCTGGACTACCAAGGAACCAGCACGTGTAGGACTTAAGCTCCAGGTACCAAGAACCTATCTTTTCCTAGAATCGCCTAGAGGAGCAACCACTTGTGTGTGAACTTGAATACTGTCGGCTCTCTGGACTGAATAAGAAACAAAAGTCCACTCATACAGCATGAGATAAGCGAGCATGAGCGAATCTTCATTGATATCTGATATGGTTATTTCACAGTCAACACTGAGGATTAGAACGCTCCAAAACGGATTTCAATTACTGTTTTTCTCAAAAACTCCATTTTTAAAATTTTGTGGCAATTGCAATAGCTTCATTTTCCTTGAAAATTTGCCAACAAGTGAGCTTATGTCATAGAATGAATTAGGCATCATTAAATGATTTAGATGATTACATCAAATTTTAATGTAAAAACATTTGAAACTTTGGAGAAAATACCCACTGCAAATTTTATTGAACATTTTCTCCATAATAATATAATTTTATCCGAGTTAAGACCCAACAGCCTCCCTACCTTCTTCATATTTTTATTTTTTAGCCATTATGTTGAATTATCCGCAAGAACTGTATCGATATTTGATATTTTATTTGATGAGAAATATCGGATCAAAAGTATCGATATCCGAAAATATAAGATAGTACAGTATCGATAGTAAAATATCGAGTATCGGTACAGAAGTATCGATATTTTAAAATATCGGGTATCGATACCCATTCCTAAACTTGGCATGGCAAAATAAATAAAAAGTTATACCTATACACTATACGTTATAACTATAAACAGATTGTATAGATGATCTCATACTACTGCATAATGCACTACCCTCATAGGGGACCATTTACACTAAAATCTGCATAATCCTTGAAAATTTCATTGAAATCGGATAAGAAATGTAGAAGTTATAGATGTGGCAAAGATTTCAAGTTTGCGCAATGCGCAGTGGCTACTATCAGTTTGGGGGCAATGATTTTCATAGGGGACCATCTAAACCCCAATCCTTATGACCCCTGAATATGTCATTGAAATCGGATGGGAAATGTGGAAGTTATATCTGTTATAGCGAGGAATTCACGTTTGCGCATGCGCAGAGGCTACTATCAGTCTGGGGGTGATGATTTTCATAGAGGACCGTCTACACGCCAACCCGTAAAATCCCTGAAAATTTAATCGAAATCGGACAATAACTTCATATAGTTATGCCCGTCACAAGGGTTTCATGACAGACACACAGAAACGGAACCAAAATAGTTCAGGAAGGTCTGAAACGTAAAACGCGAGTGGAAATTTTGATTTTGGAGGGTGAAAAAACTTGTAAAGTGAAAACAAATCTTCCGCTACGTTGGTAGCAAAAAAAATCGTGAGTTGCCTCCTCATTTGGAAGCGAGTTCTTGTTTTCTGAAGTAGAAGTTCAAGCAATTTCAACGGTTTCATATACCTCGAGGATAGTCATAATCACTTCCTCCAATACATCACAATGGAGAGAGATTGGGCAACATGGTCAAGCCTGCTCCTAAGGATGAATCTCTATTGTAATTTTTAGTTTAAATAGGCCGCTCGCTATAATAAACAAAATTCAAAGTCTAAAAATTGATTTGGACTCAGTAATTCTGCAGGACGCCTCCCCAAACGGGTTCCCGAAAAATACTCGAATGGCTGTAGGGTAGTTTTCGAAGGACAGAAAGTATTCCTTCAGAGGCTGAAACATTTTTAAAATTTCCCACGACCCGCTCAATAACCTATACCATATTTTTATTAATTTATTTATTCTTTTTATGTCCTCAGGTCGTACGATTTTCAGAAAGTTGTAAATTTCAGTGTCCTCGCGAGGAAAACATAGTACGCAGGACACTGGCCGAAAAATTAATAAATTTCCCTACAAAATTAGTTCGTCTGGTCACCGTATTGAAGGCCACGTATTTCAAAAAAATTGTCCCAAAAAATGTGAACACTAGAAGACGATTTTTTGGTTTATTATTTTCAATAATGAACCTTTGGAATCGACCAAAATTTGATTTGGAACACCCCCTCAAAATTTGATGGTTTACGTTTCAAGGTACGTAGATTCCAAAAATCGAATAAAAATTTGGCCGTCCGTCCGCCGTACGCGGCACTTTTGCCACTTACCATTGACCGATTTTGATGAAATTTGGTATGTAGGCTCCATTTGGGGTCTAGTTGTGCCCCGAAGATTTTGGTTGATGTAGGTCACTTCTAAGGGTTCCAAAATCAATTTTGAAATATTGAAAACGCCCTAACTCAAAAAATTTGGATATTTGGAATTTGTATTGTTTTTTCTCAATTTAAGATTCTATAGAATTTTTAGAATTTTTTGAGACCAACCGGAGCTCTATAGGACAAACCGTTCGCTCACAACGAGAAGTTTGGACGTACGATAAATCAGAAACACGAGTGTGAATCGCTAAAGAGGCCTAATCTCCGTTCAAATTAAAGCTGACCGAAATGCGATCGATGTTTTTCTTCATGTTGGATGGTTGGTGGCTCAGCAGACGAGTGATCTATATAAAAATAATAAACCGTTGTGTAATAATTTGCAGCGTTTTTCTTTCTAAGTTAGATAGTTAAGTTAGAATGAAACTCAGTCAAGCCATTTCAAAGAAAAACGGAAATGAATTTTCATTAATTTTGGAGCGCATCGTGGTATCCATTTTTGAAATTAAAACGAGGACATTTTGCCATAAGTAGGTGGTCAGCAGTGTAGATACCTACCCAGGTATTTTCCATAATTCAGGAAAGTCCTTCTCTAGCTCGCAGACGACTCTAATTATTGTCGATACCAACCCCACTAAGCTTTCACTCCTCGGCGCCGACTCTCTGGGTTCAACAAATATGGAAGTGGATGTAGGAAGATGCCCTCTTGCTTGTAAATACCTATCGATGGCTAACTGAGTGAAAAGTAGGTCGGTCGACTACCCAGTCTCCAAATCTCTACCCACCAGACACACATTCTTTCCAGTTTTTCGGTCATGTTCCAAAGTTCTTTCTGACTACAGTCAGCGGCTATGATACCTTTACGTGATAATTCGAAATAGGTAATCTAAATTACCTGGTAGGTATAGGCACCGAAGTTCTTAGAGAAGCATGAATACTCTCTGTAGATACACATAGAGATAATCAAATCAAAGTAAACTTAAGTTTATTGTGCACGGATGGTAGAAAAATAAAAGGTACTATCAATTTCTCAACTTCCCAATGCAATGAAATTATTCGTACGGTTTTATGCATTTGAGCCAACGTAAAATCCCTAACTGCCTACATTATTAAGAAATCATCTATATCTTACTACAAATAACTAGCGTCAATACCTACTCTGTGATAGTAAAGTTATGTAGTTTAATGAACATACCTTCTTCGTGTCGATGTCTACTGAGTTCCTACTTCAGTAACTGTTTTCCTTTCTGAAAGAGTGCAAGTTGAACCATACAAATTTGGTGCATAATGTGGTTTTTCTCACCAATTTAACCGCTTGTTCGATGGGTTAACTATCTCAACCTCTAGATTTCTCGACCGCTCAACTTTTAGACGCAAAAAACCTACGAAATGTTGACACTTTTTTCATTTGTTCGCCTATACCCCGACAATGGTGCATTGTTCAGAAACATTTATTTACTAACACTAAAGTTGATCAGCGTAGGATTCTGCATCGAAAGAACTACTCAAAAGTTCAGCCATTTAAGCACTATCGAGCGACAGAGAGGCAGTTTTTTTGATCGACAACTGGGTTGCAGTCCTGTTCAAACATCTGTACCTCAAAAACGGGTACTCCGACAAAAACATTTCACAAATCGAAGTTCAAGAGCTACAAATTTTGCGTTTTGAGAGCACTCAAATTTCAAAATTCTGTCATTTTGTTGTAAAATGCACCATTATTGAGTTTTGAGCGAAAACTGAGAAAGTGCCAACATTCCGTGGTTTTTTGTCTCCCAAAAGTTGGGTACAACTCAGAAACCATCACAAACTCAAACACACATTTAGTGTTTGGGTGGCTCAGGATGGATTGAAACCATTTCCAGGTTGTGCTTATTTTCCAGGCACTCGAATAAGGGTGAACCCACGAACGTTTCCAGCATTCAGAAATGCAAGTCAAAATTTTACTACATACGAACACTGAAATGCTATCCAGCTGAGAGTACTACAAAAACAGTAAACAGGTAAGTCTTTAGTAGGCTAAATGAATCAGTCAGTGAAATCGTTCTGCTATGGTCGGTTCGAGAAGACTGTTGGCGCCTGCCAACCACAAACACAGGGGTTACAACAGCTATCGGTAGTCTCTACCGGAACACAAGAGTTATTTAAATTTCGGTAAGGAACTTGGCTCAAGTATCAAAAGTGCTACTCAATCTGACAATCAAACTTCTGAAGTTAGGCAAAACCAACCCCGGGATTTAATCTCATTTCATTATTGATTATACCTCATAAGATACACCCTATAACGTGAGTAAAGACCAAAAAACTCAGCAATTTAAGGAAATTTATTAAATTTCAATGGTTATAGCAATTCATGTAGGCAGTATCAATCGTTGGTTTACAAGAAGCTGCGACACATTAGAGAGTCTTTCGGTGGAGGTCTTGGAAAAACAACTCGATGTGTAGGTCATCAAAGGATCTACAGAGCCAGCCTAGTCTTCAAGATCTACTCACCGGAGATGGCCTTCTCTGACAGCGACCACAGTAGTATCTACGTGATAGACAGTAAAACAGCGGCCTCGTTGGACAATTGAGGTGAATCTCTTGTGACGAATACGTAGGTAAGTACCTACCAATAAATTTTCTTTACGCGACGAACCATCGAGGGAAAGCAAAACAAATGGATCAACAACGTATAGGCGAGACGACCGACGCGAGTAGATTTATCAAGATGATTTGTGGCTTTTTAGAAGGCAACACGGAAAAATCCGGTACTTCCACATCTTCAGCTCGATTCTCTACCACAGCCAGACTATTCACTCTACCAGGACTAGGTGATGAAGATGAAATAGGTGAGAGAAAGGCACCAAATTTGTGATACCCGAGTCATCTGACGAAGTAACTCAGTTATCCAATAGCTAATACATTTAATTAGCAGCTGTCAAAGTCCACAAAGAGAAATTATCTGCTTTTATCAGTCCAGTTTTTCAAAAACCTCAAGTCAGAGTCGCTATAGAAAGTCAGATGAGTCCCTGATGTTTTCAGGATAGCGCTTATTTATTTATTTGTAAGTATATTGCACCGCACATTGATTGCATGCTATAAGAATAACTTGTGTTAAATTTGATGAGAGTAGGGTCTAATTGTCTAAAGTGAACTGTTTCTAATCAGTGATTTTTTAAGAAAAAATCATGAAAATCTTCCAAAATCATTATGGCTAATTTCATAGCCTTTAGTGCGTTTTCGGTGTTTATTATAGATGGTTTGAGAAAAATTGATTATGGAAGAAAACATGGTTAATGGCCACATAAACTGTGTGATTCGGTTAGGTACTGTAAATTGGGACCTCCGGAGTCCCAAATTAGGATACCAAACAGTGATGTCTGTGTCTTACACTGATTGCATTCAATAAAAGCTGCAAATACAACTATTATTTTTCTGTATAGATCACTCGCCTGCTAATAGTTCGGCTTTTCTATCATTAGTATCTACCAACCATATTTTCGCGCAACGTTCACTATCAATGGGGGGGGGTGCACCTTGGTTTTTTTAAGATTTTTTTTTCTATCACTATTTTGATGAAATTTTCTCATTTCTAAATTTTTCTATCAATTTCTATTTTTCTATCGCTTTTCTAAATTTTCTATCACTATTTGGACAGATTTTGATGAAATTTGGTATATGGGGTCCATTTAGGGTCTAGTTGTGCCCCGAAGCTTTTGATTGATGTCAGTCTAAGGGGTGAAAATTAGGGGCCGAAATTTTGAAAACGCCCTAGCTCAAAAAATTTCGAAAGGTATTGTTTTTTATCAATTTGAAACAGTAATGAATTTTTAGAATCGAATGAGACCTCCCAGAGCTCTGTAGGACAAACTGTTCGCTTCCCATGAGAATAATATTCCAATATATTATATTGGATTGAATTGAGTGTGATGACACTCGGGACAGCTGTGGAATTCCTAAGATGTTCTCTTCTTTTTTAGATTTTTAATCGAAAGTAGACTACATCCTGAGAGTTTTGGCACCAACCGCGACTTTCTACCGTTAGTAGATCTGTTTCTATGATTTTTCAAAATTTCGACCGTTTATGACGTCACGCGCCCCTCTCGCCAGGGCAGGACCCCCAGCCCACTGTGACGTCATAAACAGTCGAAACTTTAAACATATTGTTTAGTGATGCATGCATTCCAGGGGACGTCCCATTGGATAAGCATTAGATCAGTTAACCAGTTGGTAAGCGATAAAACTGTTTCACTGGATGTAATTTGGTTTATTAGTTTAGGCAAGAAATACTGACCCCCCCCCCCCCTCACCATTATCCACCAAAACATTTCTAGCGGCATGGGAGCCTCGAATCTGAAGAGCATTCTAAAATCCATGATCTACGATACCCAATATGCGATTTCGAGTTCACCCCCCCCCCCCCTTCCCTCACCAATGGTGCCAGTCTGGCACCAAAGCGGGAATACGTCGTAACATTGAACTTTCATCTGTTAGTTTTAGTAGGCGGTCCGTCGAGGTTCACATCCGTATTCAAGGTGAAACACAAAAAAAAAAAGAAAAAAAACACGAAATATGCGGTTTATGGTGTCCTGGCACCTTCGTGGCACCACTATTAGTTCCATGGTGGTACAGAGAATAATTCATGAAAATACGGAGGTATAATGAGAATTTTTCCTCAATTTCAAAAGTTGTGTACAATTAGTAAGCAGTAAAGGAACCGAAACATTGAAAAATCGGATATTTTATGAATATTATCCCCCACTTGCCCCCTCCCCTTGCGAATTTTGGTACTCAGGTGAAATTATGTACAACTCGGAAGTTATTTGAGTCAAATAAAAAAGAAACACACAAATCGGTTGGAAATTGAGGCCTGGACAGAGTTTACAGGTTTTTCCGACCCATGAGCACTACTGCAGTCAGCAGTTTCCCCTTCCTTCCCACAAATTGTCAGCCGCCTATCGTTCTTGCAACTGTGAGAATAGTAGGTACTCTCTAGCGTAAAGTTTGGTGAACTAAATTGAAGATTTGAGAACAAAACTTTCATACAAATCAACTAGTAATAGATAATGAATAAATAGTAAACAATACATTAATAATATCGTGATATGTAAGTGTGTAGTGTTTGATCAAACATCGTTATCGAAGAGTCGTGCTCTTATATTCGTAACGAAATTTGGTTCTTGTTTGCAAAGGAAACTCTTAAAAGAAGAAAGAAAAACATTTGATCAGCTGAACTTCGAACGGAGATTCGGCCTACTTCCGTCAGTGAACATTCATTTGCCAGCCACACTCGATGATTCTGGTTAAATACCGGTTAAACGATGGTTTAGTACGTAGAATCCGAGTAGTACGTAGAATAAAAATGCTGTTGTCCTCGGGACTTTCCTTAGTTTATTTCTATTTCATTAATTCGTGGAAAATAAGCATTTTTGGGACCAGAGGAAGCTTTTACCCAGATGGGTCGTCGTTAGCTCGGGAAGGTGGCCCCAGTTAGGTCTATATTCTTTCCCCAGTTGGGCGGTAGTATGACTACGATTTACCCAGATGGGAGCCGCCCTCCTTAGTTACCATGGACCGATTTTGATTAAATTTGGTATATGGGCTCCATTTGGGGTCTAGTTGGGCTCCGAAGCTTTTGGTGGATGTCAGCCACTTCTACAGGTTGAAAAATAAGGGCTACAATTTTCTAAACGCCCTAGCTCTAAAACTTTAGATATGAAAGTATTGTTTTTTCATTAATTAAAAATAGTATTGGATTTTTAGAATTGAATGAGACGACCCAGAGCTCTGTAGGACTAACCGTTCGCTTTCTATGAGAATTTACTGGACGGACTTGCGATTAATCAGAAACACGAGAGTGAATCGCGAAAGAGGTTTGATCTCCTCTCAAATTTTAGCTTACCAAAATGCGTTCGCTGTTCGTTTCTTCGAGTTGTACTCAGTTTTGCGTCCTTAGAACAAAGGCACCCACAACTCTTTATTTCTTCGAATTGAGTGTGAAGCGTTAATTTTTTCAAAATAAACTTGATTATGAAGCGAAATTATGGTTGGTAGGTAGTGGGAATTGCAAAGCTGGTTCTTTGCAGGTGAGTGATCTAGAAAAATGATAAACCTTTGTGTAATAATTCGCAGCGATTTTTTCACAAAATGTTCCCTAACGTCTCTCAAGTGATAGCTAAACCTTTTCCAGCAGGGAACTGTTACCCGAATCTACTGCCATCGGAAAAAACGAAAATTTTATTTTTTAACACTGATAGGAAGAAACATGTTTTGTATTGGCATCCCAAATATATCGTCTTCCCTTACTTGTGGGGGGAAAGAAAGATAGCGTATTCTACAAAAGAATCCATGTTTTGACAGAGACATGGGGCAAGATGTCGAGAGTAAAATGCCGGGGAAAAAGGGTACTTTCAGCCTACTTTTGGGACTGGATCGGAACACAGTGGCCCGAATACGGAATACAACCGATACATTCAACTCGGAGCAAGAAAAAAATGCCTAACAAAAGCGTCGATTATCGGCGACCGTGTTTCTTCCGTCGGATCGAACAATACGGCAGATACGGGCGTTTCGTGTTCATCCCAGTCGCTCTTTGTTGTGGCGTATGTTATCGGTTTCAAGGCCTCCAAATTGAACGCGTCCTGATAGAAAAACGCCGAGGGAAAACAAAGGGGCGACGTTATTGCTTTGCGATAGTGACAATCTTAGTTCACTCACCCGAAGTTCTCACTGTGTAAGTAGGTAGGGAGAGAGCGTGAAAAAATGTATTTGTTAAGAAATTTTGCATTGAGTCTTTTCTTATCTAAATTTCACTTTTTCAGGTCTCAATGACCACATCTAGACGACATACAGAGTCCTATTTGCTTAGTTGATCCACTGTAACCATTTATTAAAATTTTTTATTAGGAATCTGAATCGGAGTCGTATTTTTTCGTGGGAGTAGTTTTTATGAAAATTGCCATTTTGTGTCTTCCCCATCTAACAGAATGTGATTCGTGCAGCAGGGAAAAAATTGAGACCCCCAAAATCAAAGCTTTTCTTCGCATTTTAGTTTATTATTTTCGAAAATTAACCTTCGGAATTGAGCAAAATTTAATGCATTCAATTCTTGTACCAACTAAAACTTTTTCTTCAAGTCAAAATACCTCAAATGCCAATTTTTTTTAAAGATATTTTCTGTCTACTCAAAATTCCTCCTCAAATCTTTTATAATACAAAAGATAAAGATAGAGAGATTTTATAATATAAAATTTTATCGATAGTTGGTATAATATACCAACACATGGAAGAGAATAAGAATATAAGAACACATGGAAAGAGCTGGTAAGAGTGGAGTTGATATTCCACAGTTTACGTTTCAAGGTAAGTACGTTGAATCCATGAATCGAATAAAACATTTTCCGCCGTACTAGTCAATTTTCTCAGTTCCCACGGAACGATTTTGATGAAATTTGGTACATGGGCTTCATTTGGAGTCAAGTTGTGCCCCGAAACTTACAGTTATTGTCAGTCACTTCTAATGGGTAAAAAGTGAGGAAAAACGATTTCAAAACTCGAAAACTTTCAATATACAGTATACAGAGCTCTGTGTTGTATCCGCCATTCGCTTATTGAGGATAATTAATTACCTAATCAACGAAGGTTCAATGAAGTTTTTTCATCAGATCAAGATATTGTTCAGTTTTTAGAAACGAATCAGACACTCAGACAACCAACCATCATTAAACGAGTGTTTATTGTAAAATTTATCAGAATAACTTTTGTAAAAACTGTCATTTTATTTAAAGCTTTCACTCGCATTTTTCGTTTCAGAACTTTCTGAACAATTTTGGTTCTCCATCTATCCGACCGAGACAAAACCATTTTTTCCTAGAAAACGACGAAAATATTTTCAGAAAATTTGCATGTTAGTCACTATACATTTCATTATGAGTTTCACTATTGTTTGACTACAGGTTGTGCGAACTACGATTTCTTCGGTAACTCTTTGAACTAAGATTTCGAGCTTCTAATCGTCCAAAATCACGTCAAGGTTTTTGGTAGCAGAAGAAGTAGCAGTAGAAGTCAATCCATGAGGAAGAAGCACTCAAAATGGAATCTATCATTCAATCATTCTTAGCCATTCAACGGTGAAAAAGCTCAATAAAATTACCCCCATTTTAAATAATTGAAGTCTTATGTACGAATAAGTTATTACCTCAGTGATAACGATAAATTACAGAAGAGTAGATTTCTACGAATACATCAAAGGGGTATATCACCAGCTCTTGGCTTCTAATAGTGAAAGGAAGGGCAGCGACACCGGCGACAATTCAACCCACCTGAAACATAAATTACAAAAATATGTAAATACAAGAAAATATATTAATTTATTATCGATATTGTTGGTTGTATCTTTCAACAACATGTTTCTATCGTTTGCAGGGTAGGTATTCTAATGTTTAAAAAAAAGTGTCACGTAGGCGACGTAGGTAGGTTTCACTGGAATCGATGAATTGTGCGGTAAGGCACGAATCGTGTTTATATCTCCCAGAAACCACATTCTACTAATTTTCCAAAGGCTGCAGACTTTTTGAGTTTGCATGTACCATGCCTACCCACATCAACATGAAATCATTTTTAAAAATATTCATTTAAAATTTATTATATTATTATTAATTAATTGAATTTATGACGGTAAGATAAAAAACGCTGCAAATTATTACACAACGGTTTATTATTTTTATATAGATCACTCGTCTACAAAATCACCAACCATCCAATATGAAGAGAAAAAAAAAAAAAAAAAAAATCAAAATCACCAACCATTGATCGCATTTCGGTCAGCTCTAATTTGAACGGAGATTAGGCCTCTTTTGCGATTCACACTCGTGTTTGGATTTATATATATATATTTCAATATAAACCCTTAAATTTTCGTAGGGAGCGAACGGTTTGTCCTACAGAGCTCCGCGTGGTCTCAAAAAATTCTATATAATCCTAAATTGAAGGAAAAATAATACCTTCATATCAAAATTTTTTGAGTTAGGGCGTTTTCAAAATTTCAAAATTGATTTTGGAACCCTTAGGAGTGATCTACATCAACCAAAAGCTTCGGGGCACAACTAGACCCCAAATGGAGCCTACATACCAAATTTCATCAAAATCGGTCAATGCTAAGTGGCAAAAGTGCCGCGTACGGCGTACGGCGGACGGACGGCAAAATTTTTATTCGATTTTTGGATTCCACGTACCTTGAAACGTAAACCATCAAATTTTGAGGGGGGTGTTACAATTTTTTTTTCTTGATCGATTCCAAAGGTTCATTATTGAAAATAATAATCCAATATAGATATTAACAAACCTACGTAGGTAACCGGTAAAATTGTGTTGAGCGGGTAATTGATGGTGGGAACTTCTAGAAAAGGTAGGTACGAAACTACCGGTGCAAGTCCCAAAATAAAGGAGTGACTGACAATAACTTCAAGGTAATGGCCGCTACCGTGTGTACCTTGTGCTATGGAGTTACTGGAGCTGGGGTTCTTGGCCGGGGCACTCCGTGGTGTCACCACCCGCGACCTCGGAGGTGCACATATGAATCGGGGGTCATCCATCTCTCCCAGTCCCACCTTTCCCCACTTTCCAAATCTCTAGATACGTCGGGTAGTCCTGGGCATACCCGCTTACATACATGATTTATTCCTACTACGGCTTCCCTCCTCCATATTTATATTTGTATTACTAGCCATCTTTAAAAAGAACAGGGCATGAGATCTTAACAACATAAATCTAAGTCTGATATGAAAAAAGAGAAAACAAAATGATGATTTATAGTTCTACAATGATGACCGTGCTGGCTAGTTTAGTAAACTGTGCCCCTGCAGCCAGCACTACAATACATTTTATAAATGTATCAACTTATACACTGTTTTAACCCTAGAATGGAAACAATGAGTAAATCTTATTCCTCAACTCCTTCAGTAGGTAGCACTGGCAGAATTTAGGTAGGTGGCGCCCCCTGACTCCAGCTATGTTCCTTCAAGGTTTCTAGTCAGCTGTGATAGTGCACCCAGGAAGGTCAGGTGCTCCCCCTTTGTGTGGCTCAACCCTTCTCAAAAGTAAGTGAGTAAAAATTACTCAACATTTCCAATACTGTAGGTCCAGAGGAGTAAATATTACTCCTCACTTCCATTAGAAGGCCCACCAAGGGAGTCATTTTTAGGACGTCCCACAGTAAGACTTGGGCGTCCTTATGCGATCGATCTGGGGTGAAGTTGGACAACACTCAACAGAAAAAAAAAATAACCACACAGTAATCCGTTTTAGACCATTCTGAATCCAAATCCGAGAAAAAAACATAGGTGAATGTCTGTGTGTGTGTATGTGTGTGTGTGTGTGTGTAACAAAATCTTGTGTACTCTGCACAGGCCTTAGTTCTCAACCGATTTTTGCGGTTCTTTTTTTCATCGACGCGGAAAACTATCTAGTTGTGCACTACGGCGCCGGAATTTTGAATTTTGCTTTTTAAGGGGAGGAAAGGGGGGGTTAATGCTTAAAAAACGTGCGTTTGCGGGCGTAATCTTGTAAACTCTGCCCTGGCCTCAATTTCCAACCGATTAGCGTGTTTCTTTTTTTGTTTGACTCAAATAACTTCCGAGTTGTACATAATTTCACCCGAGTACCAAAATTCGCAAGGGGAGAGGGGGGGATAATATTCACAAAATATCCGATTTTCAATATTTCGGGTTCCTTTACTGCTTACTAACTGTCCCCAAGCTTTGAAATTGAGTAAAAATTCTCACTATACCTACCTCCGGATTTTCATGAATTATTCTCTGTACCACCATGGAACTAATAGTGGTGCCACCATGGTGCCAGGACACCATAAACCGCATATTTCGTGTTTTTTTTTTGTGTGTGTTTCACCTTGAATACGGATGTGAACCTCGACGGACTGCCTACTAAAACTAACAGATGAAAGTTCAATGTTACGACGTATTTCCGCTTTGGTGCCAGACTGGCACCATTGTTGGCGATGGGGGGGGGTGAACTCGAATTCGCATGTTGGGTGTCGTAGATCATGGATTTTAAAATGCTCTTCAGATTCGAGGCTCCCATGCCGCTAGAAATGTTAAGGTCACTATTTCTTGCCTAAAGTAATAAATAAATTACATCGAGTGAAACAGTTTTATCACTTAACAACTGGTTAAACTGATCCAATGCTTATCCAATGGGACGTCCCCTGGAATGCATGCATTACTAAACAATATGTTTACTTACGTTTTCCATTAATAGCAGGTAGGAAATCTCACATATCCATAATATTAAATTTGAATTTATTTTTCATGAAGGTACATAATACATAATAACGGTTATTTTACCGAGGCAATCAGGTGAGAAAAACGTCGTTTTAAGGGTTCACAACTTGATTTGGAGATTTCCAAACAAGAAAACTTTCTGCCTAAGTTGTAACATTGTTGGACAATTTTGACACAGGTAAACAACATGGATAAGAAGAAGGAGTACTTCTCTAACCCAAATGGAGCCCTTATACCAAATTTCATCAAAATCGGTCCATGGTAACCAAGAAAATTGCCAGGGACAGCAGAAGGACGGAGAAATTTTTATTCGATTTTAGGATTCTACGTATCTTGAAACGTAAACCAACAAAGTTTGAGGGGGTTAAAATTTTTCGATCTCGTAATTTTGAGTTGTTCACATATGGGAAGTTCGTTTTATTATTTTTCTTTCTATTCGAACTTGGCTGTGCTAACTTTTTGGCTTTGAGAGTAATCCTGTTTTGGCTTTTCCCCGATATTTGAGTTTTTCCCTAGTTCACTTTTTTTTTAACTTGCTACTGTGATAAAGGACTAACATCTATTTCAGTAATTGGGAATAAGACTGAATTGCCAATGTTTGTGATGGTAAGTGATAGCATTCTCAAGAAGGGACCTACCTGTTTTTTTCTTTGCTTCAATGGGATACTGTTTTCTGATGAGAGAAGTGGAAGCTATTTATTTCATTATCTTGCTACAATAATGAAGTCCGAACGTGTTATTTAGGTACCTACCAACCTGCTTAGAAAACAGTAGACACTTACCTAGTCTGAGAAATAGTTAGGAAGCTAGGTACCTCCAAGTTTTTTGAAACCAATTTTGCTATGATTTGACACTCTAATTTTTGTTCATTTTTATTTTTCAAAACAGAATGAGTTTCTCACATTGTTTATAAATGTTATTCGCCTAAATCCATTACCATTCAAAGAAAAAATGCGAGGAAAAAGGAGGTTTCCTACGTGGGAGTAAAAATTACTCAATGTTTCCATTGAAAGCCTTGAGAGGCATGTTTCCATTCTAGGGTTAAGAGGATTAAATTAAAAAGGATTAATCAGAAAAAGTCATCATGGACATGTTTTGAATCAGCTTTTTATCTCCATTTAAACCCAGATACAATGATACTTAACGATGTACGGTTTACTTAAAATGAATTATGGACACTTGACGTACAGTAAGTTCCTAAGTTGTTTGACAGTTAGTGGTGACCTATGTATTCATCACTGTAAGTAGGTACTCACTTCTGAATCTATTTATACATCTTCTAAGGTAGAGTACTGAAGGGTAGGTAAGGTAATTGTCTTGTGAAGGACTTGTCCTTAGAGAGGGAATGTAATATTTCACTTTCAGATAAATTATTGTATTCCCTCGGGATTAGGCTGGACGTAAATAGCAGAAGGGACTGTGCTCTCTGACTTGCAACGATCCTCTGACCTCGGGACCGTGAAGCGTGCTCGGCCGGAGCAGCGTCTTGAGCAACCGTAGTTCCTCGTTCTCCAAAGGTCACCGACTGGGCATTCGAATAGGATGATGGTTATCACCTGCACACCAACCAGGACCTGTCTCAAGTCTTCATCTCAAACTCAAAGGTAACCTGCAGAGGTGAGAAGCGTGACCTGTGATGATAGATAGGTAGGGGTCGCACAGAAAGTGCAAAAAAATACAGAAACTAGGTATTGGCACAGTTCTGCACAGCCAAATTCGACTACTGCGTACCTCGTAAGGCGCTGTAGGTCACAATAAGGCTGAAGCCGTGAGGTGTAGGTGCTACATCGCTCAGGCAAGTGAAATAAAGAGATGAAGTATTTCGGTAATATATCCCTCATATTTGGTAGGGAAACTCGCCTACTTAAACATTCATAACTCGTTTGCGGCTGATGCAGGTTCTGCGCAAAATGAACTCCGTTTGAAACGGGACCACCATGAATTCAAAAACAGAACAAACTTAGGATTTATTTTATTTTAATTCAATTTATTTTTAATTTATTTATTAGAACACATTTCAAGAATCAGGAAGATTGGTACCAGAATAAAAAAATGAAAGATGTTCAGACATAGGTACCAAAAAAAAAAAAATCGTCGTCCTATGACAGACCGAAAGGAGAACCTCCTCCTTCGCACCTACGGCGGTTTTGAAGTCGGTAAAAAGGGGTAGCTACACTCATTTATGAGTGTTATAATTCGTTATAACGAATGAGTAAGGAGGTTTTCAAATACCATTTCACCCAGCGAACAAAATTTCTCGCGTCCTCAAAATAAACCAAACAGCGAGGCTTTTTTCACAAAACCCCTTAATTCGCTCTTTTTTACTAAATAAATTCAAACAATAAAGTGTCGAAAACACCACTGTTATCTGACACTAGCTTTAGGGTTAGAGGATATAGGAGGTTCCATGGAAGAGCATCATTGGAAACGACAAATTCAATTGCCGAGCTACGGGTGGTGACACTACGGAGTACTCCAGCGGAGATTCCTAAATCAGGTATCTTCGGCACATAGCCCACACGACACGGTTAAGGTTGCTACTGATGCTAGCCTTTCTTATACGCTGAGGTATTGCCAGTCGGAGATATTCTCTATCATATTGAAGTGCTCCACTTCTTATTGCTAATAATATTCTCGTATTATGGATTAGGCCACGGGTCCAACACGAGCATTTACAATTTTCCACTGGAAAAAAGGAAATCTGACGAAAAAATGAAACTTTTACTGCTCGCAATGGGACTCTTAGAAAGACATAACTAAAATTAATCACATATTCCTAACACACAACGCACTAATCCACTCATAGTAATACGCTCTTATTCTTAATATTCTGAGTAAATTTTAAGAAGTCAAATAAGTAGGTACCAGAACCAATAATTTGATTGAGTCTAGAATAATTTTCTGATAACATCCATTATATAATTTGTTGTAAACTGATCAAACACTACACACTTCCATATCACGATATTATTAATGAATTGCTTACTATTTATTCATTATCTATTATTAGTTGATTTGTATGGAAGTTTTGTTCTCAAATCTTCAATTTAGTTCACCAAACTTTACGCTAGAGAGTACTATTCTCACAGTTGCCTGAGCGATAGGCGGCTGACTATTTGTGGGAAGGAAGGGGAAACTGCTGACTGCAGTAGTGCGCATGGGTCGGAAAAACGGTTGATTGTTATTTTTTATCGAAACTAGACCTTATTCTGAGAATTTTGACAACAAACGCGACCTTCTAGCGTGAGAAGACCTTTTTCTATGATTTTTCAAAGTTTCGAATGTTTATGACGTCACAGTGGGCTGGGGGTCCCGCCCAGGCGGGAGGGGCGCGTGCCGTCATAAACATTCGAAACTATGAAAAAACATAGAAAAAGATCTACTCATCCAAAAAGAGAACGGCGGGTGTCAAAATTCTCAGGATGAGGTCTACTTTCGATTTAAAATTTAAAAAAAAAAACAGGCGCACCCCCATTCCTTCATTGGAACTCACATAACTTGATTTTACCTAGTTTACTTTTCAAATCTTTCGGAACACATTTCCTCTCACTTCACTTAGAATTTGATTACATTGATTCAGCACTAGGGTAGATAATTGGTAACTTACTACCCTTGTTCAAAGTAGACAACGTGAACCATCGAGAGACCAGCAACGTAGCTGGTCTTAGCTTCTATTATTTAACTTTCCCATGTTGGTTGTCAACAAAGTTATGCTGATATTCATCAAATTCACGAGAAAGAAAATTACTCAAATGCGGGTTTTTAAAATTCATTCGTATTCCTTGATTTTTACGGGAAGGGAAAAACGGGAAGCCGTTTGCCAATTAGGGGGTTTTTGTGGTTCCTTTGGTGAAATGGAGACTGGGAATCCCAGAGACCACAAGAATCCCTCAATCGTGGGCATATTACGAGTATACAAGGTATGTACAAAAAAAAACTTTTTTTAAAATCGGGCTTTTCAATTAAAATAATTGGGATCCAGCCCAGAATATGATGTCAGTTCCATCAATATTGCGAACCTGCTAGTTAAGATCAGCTCTGTCACACTGAGAAAATACATCCAAAGAGAATCCGTAGGAAAGTACTTGTCCTAATCTTTGGTGGCATCGAAGTCATATAGTTCAGCTACACTTTATGTGGCACTCACTGGTTTTGGTGTGAGATCCAAAGAGGCTAGGTGATTCCTTTGGGTGTGAGATCCAAAGTTAATGCGGCCTCATCCGACAAACTTCAGATGCGAGATTCAATCAATGATGCCATATTAAAACTGCATGTAGCTCACAGATCCATAAAATTTATAATTATATAAAGGAGTATCAGTTCTAAGTTAGAGTTTAGCACCTATAGCTTTGGATATCGCTAGCCCTCGATGTGCGTTCCAAATGTCCTAGGATCTCACACCAAAATTACAAGCCTGTTATCAAAACTTGAGTGCTCCCACATCTAAGAGCTCCGCTCCAACCGGATGCATAAATCGGAATTGCATAGTCATCCGATTTATACATGCATACAAAATTTCAGCTCAATCGGAAATCGAGAAGTGGATCAAATTCAACTTGCAAGATTTGATTGAAGACCGAAAGACAGGCAACGGAGCAGGAGAAACTCAATAAAAGCTTGTGATAAATATGCTTATTGCAATCAATGTAAACAATAGTTCTTGGGCAGTTTCTGATTTATCATAAGACCAAAAACCAACCCTAAGTTCTCATAGGGAGCGAACCGTTAGTCCTACAAAGCTCAGGGTGGTTTAATTCGTTTCTAAAAATTAAATACTGTTTTAAATTGTAGAAAAAACAATATCTTTAGGTATATCAAAAGTTTTTCGGCTAGGGCGTTTTGAAAATGTCAGCCCTTATTTTTCAACCCTTAGAAGTGACAGACATCAACCAAAAGCTTTGGGCCACAACTAGACCCCAAATAGAGCCTTTTTTCTTGGTACCTAGATTCCAAAGGTTCATTATTGAAAATAATAAACCAAAAATGTTCTAATTCGCTCACTAAATTTTACGTAGATTACGCCTTGGGTTCCAATACGCCACTAGCATTGTTGACCAGGTCCCACCAGGCTGCAACTCATTTCGAGTGAAGCTCTGGCACAAACCAAGACGGCAGTTCGAGTCTGTTCCACTCCGAGTGTGTCCCTGACTGCGGTGAAAGTCAATTCCGACTCGGAGCCTCGACATTGTTGGGCCTCGTAGGCAACCGACACAATTTCTCACTTATTGGCAAGATGCCGTTTCTCACGATATTTACTTGACACAATTTTCTCATGACTATCCAAAGCAAAGATACATTCACACATTATCTGCCTGCTTTGTATATTTTGCTCTCTGAATGTTAGGTAATTAACTCAACACAAAACGGGTGTGGCACATAGCTTCCTCGTATCCTAAACCCGATTGTATAGATGATCCGATGCATAGTAGTTGATCTCAAAACAACAATCTCCAAGTATCTTGCACTACTCTAAATAGGGGACCATCAACAATCCCAATTCGTACAATCTCTGAAAACTAATCGAAATCGGATGGAAAATTTAAAAGTCATGGCTATTAAAAGGAATTAATGTTTGTGCATGCGCAGAGGCTACTATAGATTTTAGGGCCAATATTTTCAAAGGGGATCACCTACAGGCCAAACTGAACAACGCCTGACAAATTCATCAAATTCGGATGAGAAATGTAGAAGTATGGCTGTTACAAAGAATGAGGAATTTCACCGATTTCTGTTTTCATTTTTCCTGAATAGTTAATGGTGTGGGATAGATGAAAATCGGGCTGATTTCGGAAAATAAGTCTCCTGTTATTTTTGGGAGACAGTCAAAATTTTTAATTTCAAAACTAACCGGGAAAACGGACGTGAAGCGGGAACGCTCGCTGATTGGGCTTTTCGGATCGCCGTTTCCTCCCAGTGTTGCCCATTGGGACGACGAAATCGTGTTTTCTAAGAGAAAAGTTATCAAACAAAAACAGAGGAAACCTAATTTTCCCCATCTTGCTTTTTCTATTTTTTTCTTCAGTTTTTCGATTTCGAACTTTACTGTTTCATGAAATTTTGCATCTGGGGACTATGGATTTCTCGATCTCAGCGCTTCAAGCGGCCATAAATGAACTATTCCAGCTTGACGTCATTTTCCCGTTTTTTTTAAACATTCGTATTTTCTACACTGTTTTGTTTATTCGTAAATTAGGAAGTTCGGGCTGAAAGTTTGCCTTAGGGGGTTTTTCGAGGTGCTGAATCCGATTTTGGGGTCAAAAATAGGAAATTCTGACATGGTGAAATTCCTCATTAACGTTTGTGCATGCGACGAGCGTCTAAACGACACCTGCATTTCATAACAGGCACAACAGAGACTTCGATTCTTGGAAAAAATCGAGAATCAACATTAAATTCATCAAAACTTGTTGGTTTACTCGAGAGAAACGACTACTTCAAAGGCTTGTTTACACCTTCGATTGTTCAAAAAGCCGAAAATGAACGTTGAAATCAACGGAATTCGTTGGTTTACTCGATAAAAACGACCGCTTCAAAGGGTGGTTTTCACCTTCGACTGTTAGAGTAGGTCGAGAATGAACGTTGAAATCATCGAAAGGTGTTGGTTTACACGAGAGAAATGACCACTTCAAAAGCTTGATGCCACCTTCGATTGTCTGAAAAAGTCGAAAATGAGCGTTGAAATCATCGACACTTGTTGGTTGACACGAGAGAAACAACCACTTCAAAGGATTGTTTTCACCTTCGACTGTTTGAGTAGGTCGAGAATGAATGTTGAAATCATCGAAACTTGATGATTGACTTTAAACTTAAAACCAAATTTTCAGGATCTAATAGGGTGTGCGCCTGAGTCGGAAAAACTGTTTATTGTTATTTTCAATCTAAGGTAGACCTCATTCTGAGAATTTTGGCACCAACCGCGACCTTTTAGCTTGTGTAAATCTTTTCCTGTGAATTTTTAAAGTTTCGACCGTTTATGACGTCACAGTAGGCTGGGGGTCCCGCCCAGGTGAGAAGGGCGCGTGACGTCATAAACGGTCGAAACTTTGAAAAATCATAGAAACAGATCTACTCACGCTAGAAGGTCGCGGTTGGTGCCAAAATTCTCAGAATGTAGTCTAATTTCGATTAAAAATCTGAAAAAAAAATCAAGGCGCACCCCCCATTGTTAGATTTTCTTAAATTTGGAGGATAATTTAGAGTTAGACCTTCATTACTAGGGCCAGAGACACCACGAACCGATAGTCTGAACCAAGTTCACGCGAACAAGTGAAAAACCTTCAATATACGATCGTAATTGCGAACGCCTTCTCAATCATGTTGGTGCTTCCTGTCGTGAT
Source organism: Apolygus lucorum (assembly GCA_009739505.2). Lineage (NCBI taxonomy): Eukaryota > Metazoa > Arthropoda > Insecta > Hemiptera > Miridae > Apolygus > Apolygus lucorum. The sequence continues at coordinate 42,816,974 of CM019182.2, forward strand.
CATAAAAATCCGGTTTCATATGGAGGAATTTACCTCCATAGTGTAGCATTTTTAAACCAATTAATTCGATGCGTCCATGTTATTCAGAGTGAGGAAGATATACTGCATTCAAATTTAATTACATGGATGTTTTGGCACCTACGAGTATCGAAGAGTTGTTGATTCAACATCACTAAGTTTAGTGGTACCTACATACACTGCGCACTTAGAAACCACGATTAGAAGGATTGTTTTATCAAAATGTTGCCAAGAACCTGAGCAAGTTTCGAGACTTCATAAACAAGGCATTTGTATTCAGGATGGCTCCAGCTATTCTTAAGAAATACCTGCTTACGAAGGAGCCGCGGTATCGAGGAAGGTGGAACGGAATCTGATTCTAAATTACCTTCAGACTTGACTTTTATCTTGCCAAGGATTTTCTACACCTACGCTCTTGGAAGATTTGTTCTTCTTGAAGTCGTTATGTGGGTGCTAAGCTAGGTTGACAGAGGCACCCATGGGTTGGATCACGTACCTAGAATGCTGAGCCACCCAGTGGCTTCCCCAACACATACATTAATCGATTAATTATTTAATAGATGGAAACAGCAATGCTTTCGGGTTTTGAATAGATAGAAGATAGAAAAACTAGACTTAAATAATAGTTCCAGTTGAAATTGAATTTAAGAAGATCGCAGATATTTTGGATAGAAACAGTTGAAACGAAGACCTAGCTCTGAATCAGGATTTTGGACGATCCAATGTTTGCTCTTCCCTAAGGTGATTGAGTTTGGTGGTACCAAGTTCCTTGCAAAAAAGTTTCAAAGACCTCTGAGACAGCTTTTCAGTTGAGATTGTTGGCACAGCCTGGCTTTTTTCAAATCTACGTAATCAATTTTGGTTTATTATTTTCAATAATGAACCTTTGGAATCGACCAAGAAAAAAATTGTTCTGCAGTGCACTGCATAAACGTAGTGGAGTGCGTAAATGTATGCGTTATGAGTTAATAGGCGAAGTTTCAAATAAAATCTTCAGCTGTGGTTAATAAAATCAAAACATTAGCTATACAGGGTGTCACCCTTTCGGGCACACAACCGGGCAGAGTTCGATTCTACTACTAATCTGCAACAAAAATGTCTCTAACCAATTTTGGTTCATATGAACCTTTGGAATCTACCAAGAACAATTATTTTTTTAACCCCCCCCCCCCCCCCCTCTCAAAATTTGTTGGTTTACGTTTCAAAAATATACGTAGAATCCAAAAATCGAATAAAAACGCATAAAAAAGCCTTAACTCAAAAAATTTTGATATAAAGGTATTGTTTTTCTATCAATTTACTTAAGATAGTATAGAATTTTTAGAATTTTTTGAGACCACGCGGAGCCTTGTAGGACAAACCGTTCGCTCCCTACAAGAATTTAAGGGTTGGAGTTACGATAAATCAGAAACACGAGAGTGAATCGCAAAAGAAGCCTAATCTCCGTTCAAATGTTAGCTGACCGAAATACGATCGATGTTTTTCTTCAAGTTGGTTGGTGGTAACAATGGCAAAGCTGTGTTCTTTGCAGACGAGTGATCTATATAGAAAAATAATAAACCTTTGTGTAATAATTTGCAGCGTTTTTTAAAATAATACATAGGGAACTTTATTCACTGAAATAGCGCAATGGGTACCTATTCATTTTTTTGAAGGTCTTTATAGAGTTTACTGTACACTGAACACTATTCCTAACATTTAGAATTAGGAAAGTCAGAAGATCTTAGAAAATGTCGGGTACAACCTGTAGGAATGGCAACCATAGCTCTGAATCAAGGTTTTTTAAAGATCCATTGTTTACATCGTTCCATTGTGATCGTTACTTGTGTGTTGGATCGAGTTTTGTGGTATCCAGCTCCTTTCTAAAACATTCCTGAGACCTCAGAGACCGCTTTTCAGTTGGAAAATAGTTGGTTTTTAAAAATCTGACTAACTATTTTTTTAACAGGTACCTATTCAATTTTTGAATACCTACATAGAATTCACCCCGAACGTGATATTATTACGAATTTTCAAATGTTATTCTTCCGATGTTTTCCTTCTTTTTCTTTCATATAGAACGCTAAATCGTCAATCAATGCAAATAAAAATGGCTGCCAAGTGGACGTGGCACATAGAGCTTCTTTGTTTCAATTACCCGATTGTAGGTACAGATGATCCGATGAATCTAACTGCCTTGCACTACCCTCTTCTATCTACACATCAACCAACATGTTATATGAATTTCATAGAATTCGTAAGAAATACTAAGTAGAAATTGGATTTTCGCATGCGCAGAGGCTCCTATCAGTCTTGGGGGGATGATTTTTCATAGACCATCTAGGTAGGTACAAGCCCAGCCTCACAATCCCTGAAAATTTGAAATCGGATAGATAGTAATTTCGTATAGTTTTGCTCGTTACAAGGATTGCATGAATTTTTGTTTCAACCGTGAATAGTGAAAACAATTTTTCCGTTACCTTGGTACACTCGGAAGCTAAAATGCAGCGTTGGGCGGACCGACGGAAAATTTATTTGGTTGCAATAATACGTATCGTGAAATGTGAACTATAGTATAGTGTATATTATATTATACACCTTCAGTTAACTATATGTTTACCTACATGTTATTTATTTATACATATTCATATTTTCTAATATACAGTTACCTATATTGTACAACCTACATTAATTTTTGTAATTTTGCAAAATTTTGACGCATTTCATGTCTGTGTTCATTTGACAACGAATAAAGAGATTTATTATTATTATAAACTGACAAATTTTGATGAGGGGGGGGATTAAATCAGTGTTCTTGATTAATTCCAATGATTCATTGAAAATAGTAAACCGAAAAATTCCCTTAGCACAGGAGTATCTACTGGAGGGGCTACGGCCCTGCCGCAGGACATTTTTAAAAGTAGAAAAAATACAAGCAAGAGCAATCGCATTGGAATACCCTGAAAATTGACTGATCAATGCGAAAAAACAGCACGATATTTTTCCGAGTGAAGACGCCATTACGGCTCAAGTATGTCTACACCTACTTCGAAAGAGCATTGACCTTCCAGTCAACAAACCCTTTCATTTTTCCTCCTTCATTCCCTAAAATTTACCTTGTCCGCCATAATATCCGCACTTACATGACTGCGAGGGATCTGGACGTGTTATTCTACATTGGATAGGTCTTATAAGTTACCTATCTCATGCACCTGTTGTGGAAATCCGAGTTGGAGCTTGGAGATAAGAGTAACGTTGGACGATTCAACACTGATTGTCACTTTCACTCCGACCGCTGTTCCGAAAAGGCCATGCACTTCCCGAAAATTGTATCGACGGCATAATAAGAAGGAAATACACGCACAGAGAATTCATAGCTCCAGATTCTGGTGCCACATAACTACACCCGCCCCAAAGACAGGAAAAAAACTAACTGTTGAACTAGGGATAAGACATCGATATCGATAATATCGAAACATCGATGTTTTACTCGTAACACACTCGATGTTTTTGATACAACGATGTTTTGCACTCGAGGTTTCGGTCCGATGTTATCGATATGTCGAGGAGATGGTCCATCGTTTGATAAATTTGACCAACTAGGCACTGCAAGGAAACTAGACAAAATCCGAACTCCCGAATTGAATTTACTATTTACTTTTTTTACTTGGAATCAGAAGAAAACCTCACACCTTTCATTCATTACCTATTTTATAGGTACATATAGCAAGGTAATTACAGGAAATTAATAGGAAAAAATCTCATTATGCTTGAAACAATAGTAGAAATTTGAAAGGTATGGGATATCGAAATGAAGTAAGTAGTGTACTAATAAAAAGCGGGGAAACGTTCTTATCACGAATTAGAAAAATTATAATTGAGTAGTTAAATTTCCTGCTTGCGAAAATTATCGATGTTATCGACGTCAATGTTCTTCATACGATATTATTCATCGATATCGATCTTGTCGAAATATCGACATCGACTTTTCCGTCCGATGTCCCATCCCCACGTTGAACTGCAGATAAACGCGAGCTGGATAGCATTGCGCATGCGAACTCCCCCCCCCCCCCCCCCCCCTCAAACCAGTAATCATATGAGCACAGCGCTGTAGCTGCGCTCTGGCGGCATTTGTGAAAAGTATGCTTGCATTTGTGTATTTGCATGCTTAATTAAATTGTGACTATAAAGAAAACTGTTATTGAATTTTTGTATTTTAGAATATGATAAAAAATACCGTACACAGAACTTCTTACCAACATTTCGCTTGGAAAAAGAGGCCCTGAACGTCTGCAATGATTCAATTCACACTTCAATATTCAAGCCTCCTTTCATAATTAATATTATACACTCTTCAGACATCATTACATTAAATTCAACAACCAATTAAGTATTATTACCTAATTATATTAGTAATTATTTTCCAGGTTTTCCGTACCTACTTATGTACTTAGTTTGGAGCCATCCCGATAAATTATTAATTGATGGAAATAAGAAAATTTAAAATTATATGAAAATTGTCGAAATTGAACAATAACTTTGTACATTTTTGCCCGTTACAAGGATTTCATGACAGACACATCTAGACAGATACAGAACCAAAATAATTTTGGTTAATTATTAACAATTATTGTTCATGAAGGCCTGAAACATAAAATGCGAGAGGAAATTTCAATTTTGGAGAACATTTTTTTTTTCAACCTTGAAAAGTGATAACATTGCTTCCGCTACCTAGGTAGACTTGGAAACAATAGCATAAACTCCGTACAACACATGTGTAATAATTAATAAATATTTTGATCCTGTTACTCACAGGGATCGTCCGCGTTAATAAAGAAAGGTTGGTGCTTATCGCAACATGATTGTGTGCTTGTATAGATAGATCTTTATTCATTGTCTAAGGGCATGAATGCGCCAAATTTACAAAAATAATAATATATGGGTAAAATATAGTGTAAGTGTATGTTATTTGATTGAAAATAGTATTCACGTGGTATGAAATCTGTTGTCATGTTGAGAAGCTGAGATTGAGAAGTCGATAGGGATTCGTCCTTGTTGAGCTTCGTCACGTGAGTAGATAGCAACAAAACTAGGTGGGTACATAATTGCCTAGAGGTCAGAACACGTGTTTCACTTGTATCCTCTGAATACCATTGTAACATCTTATCAACTTCTCTGACGCCATAACCTCGCGGTACCTACATCATGAAGGTATTACTTTTAACGACCAAATAAATGAGTATCAACTCACACTTCCGTAATATACTCGTAATTGGATTGAAAGCTTGTTATCTAAATCACTTTATACCTCAATAAACTACTGGTTAAACGGTGAAATACTTTTTTACAATAAGACCCCTTTGAGCTCAGTCAATTTGCAGGTACAAGTACATCTTACATTGCAATGACGGGGTACCGACGATTTTTCAACTAGATAGATAGTAATGCCCCTTAGGTTAGTTTATCCCCAAATTTGCAATCCCAAAAACCCTGTGCTACTGACATAGTGATCTAAAACCATGAAACAGATTTTTTTTAAACTACTGCAAAGAAGTAAAGATAGAGAGGAATTTTATGGCAATGTAATCAGCTTCAACTTGAAACCTTAATCATAACTGTAGTCATCTTAGTTTTCTCAAAAATTAATAAAAAAACAAAAAAGTTTTCAGGGACATCTCCAGTTAGACGTTTTGAATCAAATTCTCCAGCGCCTACATACATGTTCTTCTAGTTTCTTAGATTTTTATGGATTCCCAAACATTCAAGAGAACATTGAGCAGAGATAGCATTCAACAAGTGAGCCTAATAATCCGTTTTCCTAATACTAATCGCCATGACCTAATAGGTTAGATTGGTAATTTTTTTGTGTTAAACAGAATAATTCACAGGATGTTTGCCTACTTCATTGATAACAAATCACACGGGTAGTAGGTAGGTACCTACCTTAATTTTCTTTAATATTGTAATTTGATTAGTTTTCTATTATTATTAACACTGTATAAGTAGCATGGAGAACACTGTATCTTGATGTCACACAGATCTTTCCATACTCTCACTTTATATAAATTTATTGACTATAGTTTCAATTCTGATCACAAGTTGAATAACTACGAGATGAGTGGTTCAATGAACGACCAATGAAGCATGCTTCAAGTACTTCCACGGAAATCAGTGGTCTACAGCTTCCAACTACCCTTCAAATGGAGTTTAATTGGAAAATTGACTTCTGAACATCAGCGTTCACTGGCTTGACAAAAATAGAGAGTGCCCTTCAAGTTTATGCGATAGTTATCATCGCATTTCTCACTGGCAAACTTCATGGAAAATTTCGATTTTGTGCTCCATCAGTTCGTTTGCAGAGCGTACGAGGGTAAAGGAACCGAATTCCACCCTTCAACACAAAAAATGATACTTCAAATGGTAGTTAAAATTAATCTTAGCGCCAAAATTAAAAATAAAATTCTAGGTTACCTAACAGACCTGATTAACTTTGGCAGCGAACCAGAAGCAACTGATGAACATTTTCCAGTCATGTTCGAGATTTGAAAGTTCAAATAAAATATAATTTATTCGGTTGGTCTTAAATTTTGCTTTTCTTTAACATTATACGGTCCTTTAAAATTGTAGTCATTCACCAAAGGTTTTTATTATTCTCTTTGAATGATCCTTCAATGTCTTATGTTGACATTAGGTACAGCCCCTTCTGAAGGTGTCGACATTGGGATCTAAAATGCTAAAATGAAATTTAGGTATTAATATTGGAATGCCTATCAATTTTGAACGTATTGTAGGGTCCTTTACCCTGCATCGAAACTGATATTGGCTCCGTCGCTATTTTCTGCTTCAAGAGAGAAAAAATAAATATAATACGCCGATTCTAGTATTCTTATACAGTTTTGTATGGTCCACTAGGTTGATGTGTTTTGCGCGAGGGAGTTGAAGTTGAGACTGAGGTTCTTCGATCTTGTTTGTGCGGTCGTCTCGCTTACCTTGAGAGAACCGGCCAGGTGATCGTGATTACGGTCGTTATGTGCACCATCATTGTTTGCTTTAATCAACACGAACTGACAATTTGTTTCAGTGAACGATTTCAGGAGAATTCTACACGACCTAACTATAGGATATACCGTCGACGTTTCGAATGTTACGGACTAGAGTGCTTAGGTCTGCCTTTACCCCAACACATTTCTATCAAACGGCCCTACTTTTAGTTAGGATGATCGAATTTTTTGTCGGTAGATGAATATAGGAAAAGTGGAAGAGCCCGAAAAGATAAAATTAGCGACATTTTTAGGTTTGAGCGACCAAGCGATTGGATAACACTCATCAGTGACTCGCTCGCTGCCATTTGCGTCAAGGGATCGTCTGTTTTCCATTTAAAATGTTTGTTGGCTCGAGTATTACTTCGACGGTTCATATTCTAATTTACAAAGGTAAATCGAGGTTGTTAATAGCCTTCGTTTACAACTGGGTCGTAAATTCTCTTGGCTCTTTGTATTCGTGTGTTGTAAGTTGTTTACTTCCAAGGAATACGTTATTGTAGTCCTCTTTCATAATTAGAAAATGATGAAACAGACTACACTGTAGTGAAGTATATAGAAGTAGTCTTTACTTTCTAGTGTCTTTACTTTCTAACCTTGTAGGAAACCTATTATTTTATATAGGTACCATGATCCTATTACATAAATTTTTTGTTTCTAATAATATATGTATGAACTTGTCTCCTTTAGTCGCTTTGTAGACGCTGTAGTTGGCTTTTGACTTCACCCTTATTCTCACTACTTCTGAGCAGAACGTAGACATTTCAGTAGGGAACTAGGAATCAACTCGACAGGCAAAAGATACTCTCAAGTGCATGTTCTATTACAAAACGCCTTCAGCTACAAGCTTCTTAGTCAGCACAGTCAAGATACGCTGAACGGTCGATTTTATGTACAAGCGTCGAAGAGCTACCATGACAGAGACACGGTAGGTGCAATGCAGAATAGATCTCTTCTCACACAATAGGCTTACACACACACACACACACACACACACCGATTTCCAACAGAAGAAATTTTTTTTTAAATTTACCCAGTTGGATAGAGGTGGGGGGGAGGGTTGCACACAAAGCTACAGAAGCTACAGCGTATGAAGCTAACAGAGTATGAAGCAACTTACCAAACATCTTGTTCAGAAATACTACAGGAACTTCAGGACTTTACCGTTCGAGTATCAACAGTTTCTTCATCAAAATGTGATAAGGTAGGCATTTCTTAAAAATTAAGAAAAAAAATATGTTTATTGAAAATAAAAGAATACTCCGACAAAAATAGTATGGGAAAACATAAATAGGATTTGGCATTCCGCAGTCAATCTGGGTCTGCGAACACTATCCATTAGATATAATTTACACTATACTAAACATACGGCAATTCATTTTTTGGTTTATTATTTTCAATAATAAGCCTTTGGAATCGAGCAAGAAAAAAAAAATTTTAACCCCCCCTCAAAATTTGATGATTTACGTTTCAAGGTACGTAGAATCAGAAAATCGAATAAAAAAATTTCCGTCCGTCCGCCGTACGCCGTACGCCGTCCGCCGTACGCGGCACTTTTCTTAGCAACACTGGACCGATTTGGTTCAAATTTGGTATATGGGCTCCATTTGGGGTCTAGTTGTGCCGCGAAGCTTTTGGTTGATGTAGGTCACTTCTAAGGGGTGAAAATTAAGGGTTGAAATTTTCAAGAGTGCCCTAGCTCGAAAACTCTCGAAATAAAGGTATCGTTTTTTCACCAATTTTAAATAGTACAGAATTTTTAAAAAATTTTGAGACCACCCGGAGCTCTGTAGGACAAACCGTTCGGTCCCTACGAGTATTTGAAGGTTTTCCTTCGATAAAACAGAATCATGAGTGTGAATCGCAAAAGAGGTCTAATCGCCGTTCAAATTTTATCTGACTAAAATGCGATCGCTGTTCATTTCTTCGATTTGTATACAGTTTTGCCTTCTGCGTAACCAGTAATCAAATTTCCATATCAAGCTTTCTATTTTTCGAATCGAGTGTGAAGCGTTCTTTCTAATAAACTTGATTGTGAAGGTGTGAAGCCATTATAGTGTGGTAGGTAGTACCTACCAATAGTAGGTAGGTAAAAAAAAATTGGTAGGTAAAAACAATGTTTGTAGGTAAAAAACGCTGCAAATCATTGCTCACTGATCAGATCACTGATCAGCTGAGTGAGCTCCGAAGCCATTTTCAATGCTATTGAATGGAAGTGCTCTTCCAGGCGTCTCCAGCATTCGAGGATATCTTCTTCACTCCTCACATCACTGATCAGCTGAGTGAGCTCCAAAGCCATTTTCAATCCTATTGAATGGAGGTGCTCTTCCAGGCGTCTCCAGCATTCGAGGAGATCTTCTTCACTCCTCACATCACTAATCAGCTGAGTGAGCTCGAAAGCCATTTTCAATCCTATTGAATGGAAGTGCTCTTCCAGGCGTCTCCAGCATTCGAGGAGATCTTCTTCACTCTTCTGATCACTGATCAGCTGAGTGAGCTCCGAACCCATTTTCAATCCTATTGAACGCAGGAGCTGAAATTTGAGAGGGAAGGTCAAGGGAGAATACAGATGGTGGTAGGTGCTATTGATGGAGAACCAGTGATCTATACAGAAGGATGATCTATACAGAAAATAATAAACCTTTGAGCAATGATTTGCAGCGTTTTCAATTTAAGAGATTTTAAGTAAGATTATTAAAACAGTTTCAAATATCTCTAGTCAAGTATAACTTAACTTTAGTATAAACTTAATTTTTGCTTAAAACATAAAATTAAGAAATTATTACGAACTTAAGAAATTAAAGTGCTCTAACAAAAAGTTTTTGTAGTTGATCGCCTCTTTAAAACAATTGTAAAAATTCCTTAATGGCTCATTTGGTGCTATTCAACACCAAATGCCGAAATCTAAATCATGAAATTATTAAGCATTTACGTAAAAAATGAAAAAATTTCCTCTTTCATGCTCAGATTACAAAACGAACATTGAGCTTCCTGCTTTCCTCACTTTTAGATTAAGCTGTTCGCACCCCACCTTCACGAAAATTTGAGTGCTTTATGAACCAGTATTCCTTCTAACGAACCCGTTTCTCAACCCTGGAATGTACTATGTACTATGGAATTGAAAGTTATCTGATCACTGAGCAGAGCGAAGGAACTCCGATGTCTCACACGCCTTAAATTTCCTTGCGGAGTGAGCAGTAATACTAACAGAATGCGGCCGGAAAGAAAAGTCGCTGGTGTCAATCTGGTACTTCAGTGCGTTCTGTTTCAAGTAAGTTCACCAGACTTCATTTCACTTATCTTACATAGATAGCACTAGTGCAACTCTAATAGATTTACAAATAATGAGCTTACAACATACTACATATTCATGTAAGTAGGGGTGCATTCCGGCAAAATGAGCACTCTCTTAAGAAAGAACCGTATTAGTTATGAAAATTAAGATGGAATGCTGGAGCTGCGGCCAAAAATGCAAAGTTTTTGAGAGTTAGTAGATTCTGTTAACCTAATTGGAACCGTTCCACATGTGATTTGGGGGTGTAGCCGTGGTCGCTGTAGCGCGAGTTCTGCAGGGGTCGTGTGTTCGAATCTCACCACCGGGAACGTGAGTTTTTGTCGTCCAGCGCTCTCAATGCCCCCCTCGCAACCCAGGGCGGTGAGGCAATGGGAAGCCATGAGCACCAGAACAAATTCTGATCTTCCCTTTTAGACAGCTGATGACGTCCGCGACGCCAGGAATGGCAGTCGGACGAAAATCCAACCTGAAATGGGTGTTTACTTAACTTAAATGTGATTTTGGACGTTTGTAGTGGTGACGGGAAAATCTTTAATGAACCTACCTACAATATTACATAGGACCATCTCTCTTCAACTTCGAGGTGCAAGAGCTTACCTCCGTTGCCTGGGCCTAAATATGGAGGGGGACTCAGACCACCAAATAAATTTTACTCCTTGTCCGACTTTTTCACTCTTAAAATGTGTAATTTCTCTCTATCTTTCATTTTAGAACTGGAAAAAATAAAAAACGTCTGCCAAGTGGGTGTGGCACATAGCTTCCTCGTATCCATAACCCGATTATATAGATGATCCGATGCATAGTAGTTAATCTCAAAACACCAATCTCTAAGCACCTTTCACTACTCTCATAGGGGACCATCTACACGCTAATGTGGTCAATCCAAGAAAATTTCATCAAATTCGGATGAAAAATGTAAATGTTATGGCTGTTCCACGGATTTTACGTATGCGCATGCGCAGAGGCTTCTGTAAATTTTAAGGCCTTGATTTTCATTGGGGACCATCTACAACCTAATCCGCGTAATCCCTAAAAATGTCATCGAAATCGGGTAGAAAATTTGGAAGTTATGGCTGTTACAAGGAATTCACGTTTGCGCATGCGCAGCGGCTACTATCAGTCCGGGGGTGATGATTTTCATAGGGGACCGTCTACACACCAACCCTCACAATCCCTGAAAATTTCATAGAAATCGAACAATAACTTCGTTTAGTTATGCGCTTTACAAGGAATTCATGACAGACAGACGGACAGACAGACACATAGACACACAGACACGGAACCAAAATTGTTCAGGAAGGTCTAAAACGCAAAACGCGAGTGAAAATTTTGATTTTGCAGAACTTTTTTTTCGTCCTTGAAAAGTGAAAACAAAGTTTCCGCTGCCTTGGTAGACTCGGAAGCAATAAAGAATTTGTATGAAAAGAAGTGACAAAAATTCATAAGTACGAATGTTGTGAATCGTCTCGCAGGATCAGCACTTTCCAAAATCGCCTCGATTCTCGCGGATCCCTTGCGGATACTCGCTTGTTGAAACGAAGTTTTGGCGGAACATGACTCATTGTGTAATAATTTGCGGCTTTTTGACTAAATAGGTATTCTTGAGGGCACTTTGCCGAGTCTCACGCCCACCGTGAGTCGTGATCACGGCAACACCTACTCGCTGCTGCTCTTTCCCTATCTGGTCGTCCGATCCTTCATGGATTTCCCGTTCACGTTTTTTCTGCCCACCTTTTGTTTTGTTCTGCCCTCGTCGCCCGAAGACTTCCACCCACTTTTCAACGTGATTCCGACGTTTCAGGATCACGAACTGCCTTTCGAGATGCATCTACGACGAATTGGAAATTGTGAATTCTAGGTTGGACAAGTTTGGTGAATTCGTCTGGAAAAATTCTTGTGAAAGTAAGTTGATCACAAGAAACTCAAATTTGGAAGCTAGATCTACACATGATAATAAAATGTGTTTTGGAAGGGGCTCAAGCTCCTATAGAGCAGACATGTTGAAAGTAATGGAATCCTTGTACCAACCTGAGTTTCCTCCTTCATTTTGCAATACATGGCTTCCAGAACTGTTTTAATTCTGAGTCTTACGTCGGCCTCAGGTCAACTCCTTTTCCCCGACAAATTCATAGGAACAAAATTTATAGATGTCCAATCAATGTGATATGAATGAATTTATGATGAATTCCGAAGCCCAGTTTTGTTTGATGATTGCCGAAATAGGAAAGTTTAGTATTCTTACAGCTGGAAACACTGATCACTCTTCTTGTATTCCAGAGCTCTCTGGAAAATTGGTTTGGTTCTGTATCTGTCTCTCGTCGACTCATTCAGATTTTTACGGAGGTTATCACACTACTAATTTATCTTCATCAAGCGATTTTTAACAATTTTCATACCAATTTTTCTGAAATTTCGAGGGTTTTGGATTTTTTCTACGATGATTGCCTATGAAATTCATAGCATTGCGATCAGAGGAAGCCACGGTGCCAATGAAAACTCAATACAATCGTGAACAATCCTAATTGTCTTGGTGTTTCCTTATTTAGAGCAGCCCATTTTCATATTATGGACTCTCAACTGATAGAAATGTGAGCTGTACTGCTCTCTAAACTTGACAGACTTTCTTTGTTTCGGACTGATAGAAAGGTGCGAAGGGCTGCCAAGGACCACAGGATGTAAAAGGTAGGGTAAAATCAGTAATGAGAGGAGAGATAATATCACCAAGGTTGGTTGAAAATGACATTTATCTCCTCTTCATCTAATTCAAAATTTCGTGAGAATATCATTATGTCAACTCTAGGCTCATACAGCTGGTCAACTTCTAGTCTACTTGTCTACAAAAGCAGTACAGAACAGAAAATGCAACTTTCCCACATTCTTACGAATTCACGTAGGTGCCTACCAACATAATATGTGGGTGGAAGGGAAAGAGGTCGTTATTAAAGAGATAATCTGTTGATTCTCATGCCGTTGTTGACCCCTCGTCGGCACGTCATTTCCCAGACCGGCAGGTTTCACTGTGGGAACGCCTGGAGCACTGGGCCGACTCCGCGGCCACTTTCGTTTTCAAAATACAATGGGTGGTCACTCAGCTCAACCTTTTGTTTGTTTTTCCGGCTTCCGCACTCATCAACTCCAGTTTCCCATCAGCTGATCATTCCCAACTTGACCGTGAACAAATTCACGTGCTATCAACAACGATTTCAGACTGTGAGTGAGTTGGAATTAGGGATGGCATATCGAATGAAATATATCGATATACAGATCAAACGATACATCATCAGTGAGATATCGATACCTCCGATATATCGGAGAAAATATTTCGATATATCGGAGGACATACTTGGAAAAACGTTTAACACATTTATCGACATGTCGGAAGATCTACTTGGAAAAACTTGAAGAAGTAAGTAGGTAGGTGAATTGAAACGTTGCTAACATAATTTTGGAAGAAATATATCGATATACTCGACATACCGGAAGATATATTTGGAAAAACCGGGTGGGAATAAGTATCAACTTAGTTTCGAAATGAACTATGAATTGTCGAAATTCATAGTTTAAAAACTGAAAATGTCATTGCAATGTTAAATTAATTTATAAATTGACAGGGGTATACTGTGGACAATCATGACCCTTCAAAATTGAAAATAATTGTGAAAACCTGCTTCACATCGTATAGTAGGTAATTTTAATCTAGACGAGCCTCCATTACTTTTGGCTCAAGTCAAGTCCTTGAGAGCTACTGTAGGTGTGAACTATGTGCACAATCATGCCTGAGCTGAAGTCAACAGTCTGACATCAACCCATCACGTAGGTACATAATACAACAATATGGAATAAAATTACTTGATGTTTTTGAAGGTACAGGTGTCCCTTCTCATCCATTAATTTCCATATTTAATTTTTACTTGTTGAAAATAAGTAGTGATATATCGGTAAATATATCGATATTGACCGATATTATCAAATCTCTATATCGATACAAATATATCGATATATCGTTGCCATCCCTAGTTGGAATTTGATTCTTATTCATAAAACACCACCTAAATGAAAAATAACATCCATAAATCATAATAGAGTTATGAAAACTCATAAACCTATTCAGGAGCTGTCAAATTTGTGGATTTGCTTCCTCACTCCATCCAGCGAATGGATAGCAGAAGTCCGACAAACCCTGGATAAACCAATGGACCATGACATTTATAAGGATGCCAATAACAGAGAATAAAATCCGGATATCTGAACCAAGCAAGACTGCCTGTAGTCCAGCTGGATTACAGGCAGAGGTGTGAAAGATGGTTCTCCATCTTTGAGGATGTTGTTTTTTAACACCATTTTGCGCCGGGGATCTACCTAAGCCTTCTACCCTCTTACAAGGATATGATGGTGATGGTAGTTCTTCTCACGGTCTTCTAAAAGTTAGCTTGTTTTGGTTAGAATCACGTCTAGTTTGGTGACTCAAACTGCTAAATAACTTGGTTTGAAAAAAAAAGTTTATTTGATCAACAGCACGATACTCATTAAAGAGCGGCTGAGAAGGAACTAACTAGAGAGTATCTCTAGTTCAGCATTTTTAAAAGAGCGAACTAGAAATTTACTATCAGTATTTACTCAGTCAGGTACCAGCTATAGGACAATAGACTGGGGACTGCAAGATACAACTTTTTGAAGAAGTAACGAGTCACCAACAGCATATCGGGACATCAAGAAGGCAGTCGAATTTCCAGGACACCGTGCATCCGTCAAACTACAGATGGAGTTGAATGGGTGAGATCAGCAGTCAGTACAGCATGGGTTGGGCGAGATGAAAATTCATCCGAAACAGCTACACAAGTCCATCAGATTTGCCCATCCATGGTACCATCAAGGTGTGCCCACCATAACTATGCCTTTAACCTATTTGAAGGCTAGGGTTGTGGTAAAGGATGACTTGATCCGCACTAAAAAACTTCATCGAAGAGATTATCATCCTGCTCTCTCGGAGGTAACTTCAAGATCATTGTTGATTGCTCGGTGGTCACTGGCTCTGGACAGAGATCTCTTGCTTCAGAAACTATTAGAAAGGCAAAAATGCTTGCCAAATGCAGCACAGGCGAATAGAGATGACTGGGGCAACGATCATCTGCCACGGGTTATGCCATGAAAGGTCAGATGAGGATCTGGTACGGGCGGGCTACCCATTGTTCTTCCTTGAGACTCCTTCCAGACGGGAGTCGAACTTTATGTGGTCTACATTCAAGGCAATGGCTGATCAGCCATTACGGCTTCAGCAAATGGACCCCGTGGGACTTGAACCTGAACTCGAACTCCGCTTTAGAAGGAAAAGCATCGGCTAATTTCACTCACGGAGCAGGACCCGTATGAAAGGCTAATTTCAAAGTGCACTGTTGAATAACATAAGGGTGGTCCCCATTGAATAGGTTCCGAGTACAGATGCTAGTTGTTTCTGTTTTATACCTTCAGTATTGAAGTAAAAGGGGGTAAAGATCATAAAAAACAACGGGGTATTTCAGTCAATTTTTTAAAATTTTTTTTCAAAAGAGTATGGCTCAGGAATAACGGTAAACGGGTCTGTTCGTCGAGAAAATGTTTTTAAAAAATCAGAGAAGCTAAGGGAAGTTGAAGATTTGAATGGTGTGACGTAGCTAGCCAAAACTGTTTTTGAAAAAAGTATCCATGCACAGAGAAGAGACTGGAATGTTCTCACTGGTAGCAGGTTCAAATTGAGGCTCCAGAACGTTGATCTTCCTCTTCTTTTCCGTGTGATCTCTTTAATAATTTTTCTACCACATGTCATAGTATCATTGGGCTAAAAGTTGGAGTGTATAAATTTTCAAGGGTGCTGAATCCAAATTTGAGGTCAAAAACCTGAATTTCCGACCCACCGAAATACCCGATTGGACTGGTTTTGCAGTAAAACTTAGCACGGGGAAGTGGGTGTTATAGAAGTTGTTACAATAGCTTGAGAGTCTATTAGAATGAAGAATTATACCCTCTACTCGGGCTAGCTCTGCGTAGGACCCCCCCCCCCCCCCATCCATCCTAGAGCAGGTATAGGAAGAGGTTCCACCCGAGGACGGTGAAATTCCTTATGCTAAGCTTTTTCATTTAATTCTGAAATGTTGTTTATAAAAATAGATACACAGTTTTGCAAGGGCATCACAACAAAATCCGCCGCTATAGGTTTAAAACTGATCTTATTGTTTTGCCGTTAGGAATTTTACAGTCAGTTCCATTGAGCGTTTGGAGGTCGTTGAAAAAAATGGCAAGGCTGCCCTCGGCTAACTAACCTTAAGAAATTAACATTGTCTCAAATACAACCGCGAGCACGCATTCTAATCGAGTATAATAACCGTGACTAATTGTGTTCGTTTTCCGCATTTGAAGCTTGAGCAGAAACATGGAGTTCAAAGGCGGTGCAAATTTAAAGCCTTGCCAGTATGCGAATTGAATACTAACTTTTCAATGTACAATAGTAACCTACTTTGTGTGCACTAAATTCACGAAAGGTAATAAGAAAGCAGTGAAACCTAGAATACAAATCGGTGGGCTTTATTTGAGGGAAAATTTTAACAGTTATTTTAAAGGGGGATCCTCCACTGTAAGCCACTGTATTATGAAGCTACCGCGAGATCATAATATTGTTTAGTAATGCATACATTCCTGAGGATTTTCCATTGGAAGAGGAGGTTCTTTGAATATCAACCGGTAAAAGATTAAACATTTTTATTAACCTTTCTACTGCACTTTTACCGTTTCATCCAATGTAATTTAGTTGGAATGCTGAGGAAGTTCCATTTCATTTTAGCATTTTGAGAGCTGATTAACGGGGTTTTTAAAATTCGATTTTTGCATTCTACCTTGAAATGTAAACCATCGAATTTTGAGGGGGATTAATTTTTTTCTTTGCTCGATTCCAACGGTTTTTTTAATCGGTAGGAAGGAGGATACAATAACAAGTACAAACTGATAGGTATCAACGCATTGCAACTCTGGACCCTGGATCTCTACCTAGAGTCTCTCACGAAACAATGGCTGAGAAAAAAGAAAAGTTTTCGTCTTTTTCTCGTTCCGGAAAAATCGGATACCTATCGGATGATGTAGAGATGGCGGGTCTTCGCCTCAAGACTTCCGGCAGGTCGAATTCTTCTACGCAGGACACCCTCGCCCTCTCATCCTGCCGTCTCTCGACATCGGATATCAGAGGACTGGAGACGACCCTTTGTCGCTTGCCTCACTTTTTGCTCCTTGAAAACGGCCGAACTTGAGCGCTATGTCACCGGAACGTGAAATCCTCGCTATCCTTGGACACCCCTCATCGGGTTTTGTCACGGTGCTCCGCTCAAGGCAGATTCTGCATCAAGTCCCCGTTTGAGGTAAAACGCTATAACTCTCAAATTTGGAAAAGAGCCACAATCGGAGTCGAAGGAACCAAAATAAATAGAACAATAAGTTTGAAGACACTCAATGATTATCTTCAGAGGGAACACCATACTATTCAACTCTTGGGTGATTTACTTCCACTACATTCTAAAACATGAAATGCAGGTTTTAAAACCATTTCGAAACATATAATCCCCAATATCAATGAAATAGGTAGGTATCTATCTATACGTGATACCAGGAAGCTTGGTGGTCTGAAAGAGGAAAAATAGGGTCAACAACTACTGTCATTTTCTAGGACTTGGATGCTAGATCAATCGAGCTGATGATTGAGGTTTTTTTTTTATTGAGGGGTTTCAAACTCTTAACCTGATCCTCCACTGAAAGTGACACCCAGCGATTTCGTAGAGGCGAAGTCATACTTCCCTCAACAGGCAATAAGGAAAATGTAACCAACGATGGTAACAAAGCGCTTTTGAGACGCTGTACCAAAATATCACCATTCCTACTAATGACAGTAATGTTACTGAAGACATTGAAAATATTTAGAACGCTCTTCTCAAACCAAACCATTATCAAGTGGAATAGCTCTTTACACAAGTTGGCACCTGTAAGAGAATACAGAGAATATAGGAACGTAACGAAACACATTAGGAGATTAAAGCATCTCACACTTTATAGTAGAATCTCAATATTTAGAGGTCGCAATCAAATTAGGCAGTATAACGTAGCAGGCATGTGAAACAGCATTGGTAACAAGGAGCTCCTGAGACGTGTAGCTCTTGCCCATGACTGGATGGTAGGGGAGGGGTTGTTCAAGAGGGAATACCGCGGTCAGGGGAGGAGGTAGGTCTCGTGATTTTGCTGTGGGCCGAGAACAGCAATACGCTTCAAAAGCGTCTTATTATCAATATGCGATACATTGTACATCTTCATTTGTAACAAACCAATGCAATTACCTTCGTGTAATTACTTTATGACTCAAATATATTACAAATCATCAATTATTACCTCTATGGGTAGTTTTTATGTGTTTGTCCCATCAAAATAATTATTAATTATAATCCACACTCTTTTGAACGTATCCTCTATTGACCATCAACTACCTCTAAGGACCCCTCATGACCATCCGCTAACCCCATAATAACCATTTGTATGAAATCAATGAACACCTCCTGAAGGCCCAAAATCAACTCGAAATCAGTCGCTTAATGAAAAGATTTTTAACCTTTGTCATTTTGATTTTAAAAGGTCCCGTTTCTACGCGCCACACTGTATTTCGTTCAACCTGATGAGGACAATACAGCTCTGAATGATTCCAGAATTCTAAAAATTTTGATAAAAAAACACTTTCCTGTTGAAAGTTATCGAAAGGCACTAAGAACATTATTTCATTCCATATTATCTACCCTTAGAGATGAGTAACTCATGATGGATGAATCACTGGGAATTTTTTCATCAAAAAACACTGCCACCTGGATTGAAGTGGTGTTCCGATTAGATAGTAACTCGAGTGTGAAACTTTTCATATCCTATACGAACTCGAAATAGAAGGTATGTTAGGCACCTGGCTGCCTATGTTAAGCACCTGGTATGTTAGGCACCTGACTGCTCTGCTGAGAGACTCAACAATTTTTTCTCCAACACAAAGTGAATTTGACAAATTTTGAGAATCGCAGGGAAGCTTATGATCTCCATTTTTACGTTGAACAATGTAAGCTGCACTGTGCAGCTAAGAGATCATATTAATGTGGCTGAATTCAATATCTAAATCTATCAGTTATTGATACAACCGACACGGGGGCTTTTTCATACCAATGATTAATTTTTTTACTGTACCCACGAATACTAGAGGAGACGGAAGGCGATCCGTGACGTCATTTTATCGTTCCACAGCGACGCAAGCAAGACGTCACGAATTGTCCAAAGATTACCCAAACCATCAACTCAATATTACTGGGCTTTTTATTACTGTAAATTTAGCCACGATACCTACTCAAGTAATTTTATTGTCATCTTTTATAAAAATCCTCTTTATCTCGTCACCGCGCTCTTCATTTTTTATGTCAGGAGAAGTGTTTTCGAGAGATAATGACTCATTGCTTTGAGTCAGCAGGGATCTTATACAACGAATGAAGGTTGCCTGAGTTTGTAGCTAGATCCACTAATCAGAGTGGTAATTAAAGTAGGAATCAAGTCTTACATAATTCTTAATCACCGTACCGGAGGGTACCTGACTTGCTCCATCGGGGCTTGGCCTTCAAAAATTCATTTTGTTCTTTGTTTTATTAAAAGGTTTTGGAACTGAACTTGTGTAGTAATGGGAAGAGTGACTGTCGACTCCCAAAAACTCACTTATTCTTATCAAATCACTTTTCGTAGATAAAAATCCTTCAACTCACTCACTCGCTAAACTAATCCTGGAGACGAGAGGCTTTCTGAGATTTTGAAGGAGGAAGAGACAGCTTAGCTCTTCCACTCACTAGAACTCTTACTTTTTCCCCAATAACTCTTCAACTCCCTTTTTCCTTCGACAACACTATGCATTCCTCCCTCTGTCAAATCTTCGTTCAGTTACTCAACAAACATCCATTATGAAGAGTCACCAAAACTTAATGGGAGGGAGAGAAGAGCAAGACAAGACTGCAAGGCTCTTCCATTCACTGAAACTCCTAATTTTCATTTCCCAACTATTCCACCCTCTCCTCCACTCCACCAATTACCAAACCACCATTATAAGAAGATATTCAAATTCTATGAGACTTGAAAGAGCAAGCAGGGGAGAGAAGAGAGCTAGGCAAGACCTCCGCAATGCTACCCACCTGTTATGGATTGTATTAACAAGAAAACTCACTCTCGCTGGGACTATACATAGTTAGAAACTATGAATTTTTATAAAAATGTATAATATCATCCCATATAAAAACTACCATCAGCTACTTCTATAGTTTCAAAACCGTAACTCAGCCAATCCATTTTGTTCTGGTGAATGACAGGCAAATAGTCTACGCCTGATACCTGACTGTTTCATAAAATAGTTAAATTCTCGATTAAGGGGGTCTCAGTCGGTCGACGTTCGTTCCTCGTTCCGGGTCAGTATTTGGCCAAATCAAAGGGGCTAAAACTTTGAAAAATTGTACTTAAATTGGAAATTTTAAAGTATTTTAAAAATTCATTAGCGCACGGCCCTTGGGAATTGAATAGGTAACTGAAATATTGCCGTTGTAATCATCAAAATCGAACAATAATTGCCAGAGAAAATGGGAAATTAATTTATTATTAATTAAAGCGTTAATTCACTTATCTTTTTCCCATAAAATGTAGCTAAATCTGAAATTTTCAAGGCTTTTAGAAATTCATTAGTGCACGGCCCTAGGGAATTGAAAAAATGAAAAATTGCCGCTGGAATCATCAATATCGAACAATAATTGCCAGATAAATATGGGGAGTATATGGGAATAACCGCTTATTCAGTAGTTTTTCCCATTTTTCTCTGGCAATTATTGTTCGTTTTTGATGATTCCGGCGGCAACATTTCAGTTTTTTAATTCCCTAGGGCCGTGCACTAATGAATTTCTAAAATCCTTTAAAATTTCCAATTTAAGTAAGTTGAAAGTTACAACTTTTTAACTTTTGCCTGAGACCCTCTTAATAAATTCATCTTGCCCATTACAGGAGGGACATTACCATTTGGGATTCTTACGCTCACTGAAACTTCTAATCTTCCTTCATTTAACAACCCTTCGACAACCTCCGTCATGAAGAGGTATCCAGACTCTTAGAAACTTGAAAAAGCAAGCAGGAGGGAGAGGAGAGCTAGGCAAGACACCAAGGCTCTTCCACTCACTAAAACTCCTCCTCTCTCCACTTTAACAACAAATCCAGTCACTCAGCAACATAAAAATACTTATTTCCTCTATATGGTTAAACATTTTACCCACCTAGACATAACTTCTTTCTATTTGTCTCGGACATTGGATTTCATAGTGCAGATTAAAAGATTAATAATTAGGCCGGAAGGATTTCATCTGCAGAAGTTTAAGGATGGTCCCTTTATAATTCTATTGAAGTTGATTCATCACTACTGTCTCAAAGATACAATAGATTCCTGGGTATGATACCCTTAATTTAGTCCTGTTGAACTATTGAACGTTGGTTTGAACTGAAAACTAGTATTCGTACTTCCCCAGCTAAAAGACCATTCCTTGAAATTGGAACGAATTTATTACAAAGACCTACCCATCCACTTATATGAAATCCTACCAGGGAACCATCTTATTGTCTACACATTGGTACCTAGGTACACCTAATTATCGTTCACCTATCAAAATCCTACATACAGATGATTTCTTAGCGTGAGGTGTCTATTTTATTGCGGTGGTTCCCACTATCTTATCTCCCTCGTATTTCACCTTGATGGAAGCGCCATCACTCGAGCTCAAAAACCAAGTGGCAGAGGGCGACAAATCAACGTCATTTTCGTTTGTCTGATTCACCTTCACCTAATTGGCCAGAAGTTTCAATGTGAAAAACTTGAAATGGCTGTCGTAGATAAACAGAAATCACCAGTACGTGGCTGACATATACGTCACGGATTTTGTGTGGCTGACATACATGTCTACCATAGGGCATAGTATGCAGACATGGTAGCCAATAGTTGGTGAGCCAATTTAATTGGTAGTGTACCTGGGGTGCTACTTTCCTGCCTTCGAGGGCGCACATGAACTCCTCAGAGTGACGCAATGCGTGGATCTTCTCGTGATGTCCGCAATACAAGCGCAGGATTAGAGGAATCACTTTCATTTCTTTGTACATTTGTCTGATTTCTCAAACACTATTGACTCTGTAAATGTTGGGCTCCATACTAAGGATGGGTATCGTTACAAATGTATCGATATTTTGTATCGATACTGTATTGTATTCCAAGTATCGTTGGGCATGAGTATCGATACTTTAGTGTCGATCACTCAATACATCGATATTATCCAATATTCTCAAGAAAAATAATTTTTTCAACAATGTTTATTCATTTTTTACTATCAAGAGTCTAAGCAGGGTTATTTTCTCCATGATATAAACGTTATTTGTGCAACCAAGAAGTAATGACCCAAAAGCCTCCCTACCTTCTTCATTTTTTAGCCATTATGTTGAATTTTCCGCGAGAACTGTATCGATATTCGATATTTAGAAATATCGGATCCAAAGTATCGATATCCAAAAATACAATAGTGCAATATTGTTACTAAAATATCGAGTATCGGTACGAAAGTATCGATATTTTGAAATATCGAGTATCGGTACGAAAGTATCGATATTTTGAAATATCGAGTATCGATAACCATCCCTACTCCGTACCTACTTCTCAGCAGACGGTTCAATACCAAGCTGGCAAATTGTTTATTTGAATGAAATTATCTGTTAATTTGTTCAACTGATCATTCAATAAACGTATTTCTTCTTCATACATGTCTATAATTCTGGTACGATAGATAGAACAGCGAGTTGATAGAGCAAAAAGAGAGACTTTGCAATGCAAATCCTCACCTTCATACAGGTCAGGTAGTTCGCTAGGTCCTAATCCTAATCTCTTAGAAGTTGGAGGGGTGTGCCACCTATACTATCCCTATCTGATGGTCTTCCTCGAGCCTAGAACACGCCTGGAGAAGGCACATTTCTGATTGAGATCAGAAATTCTAAGTGGACCAGACCAGCTATTGTAGATCTTGGTTCACTTCAATTGTCGCCAAGTGCTTCTGTGCCCTCTTCTGGAACATGCCATGTTCTGCATCCAGAACCCTTCACAAGAGCACCAAAGCGCGAAGCCTAATTCCCGGTCCCTTACTTGGTCTCTGTACTGCCAGAGCTATGGAAACGTACGTCTCGTGGTGGTTGAAAGAGTCGTGCAAAATGACTGAGCTGAGTTGACATACGTAGCAGAAGCATCGCATTTACTTTTTAGAGGTCAAAAAACTTCCTTCAAAATCAAAAATTCCACTCGCATTGCAATTTTTAAACCTTGTTTAATTAGTTAGACTTTTCGAATGACTTTGATCTCGTGTCTGACTCCAGTATTGTCTTCTAATCAGGGATTATGATGATCGAGCTCTAAATGGCCTGAAGTGAATTTCATAACCTGAGAGCAGGACCAAATAATAATGAATAAAACAAAACAAAATATCCAAATAAGTTATCAAAACATCCTTATCAATCAATTCAAACTACCCAATCGTCCGTGTTTTGGCTCAAACTTGGAGGGCGACTGAGGTGAGTCACGTTTTGACCATCCTATGTAAATTTCATTATGATCATCGGTAGCCCCTGCGGACCCACAAACGTGAAATCCTAGTAGTATTCGTAACTTGTACATATCATTAGGGATGATCCCCTAAGAATTTCATTACCTCAGCGTAGAAGCACACATAAAGTATCTAAGCATTCTCATCTTTACCAACTGTTTCTCTACCCAACTGTCCGATTTCGCTTTAACTTGAATTGTGCGGATTTGGCTCTAGATGGTCCTAAACGAATTTCGTTCATCCCGGACTGATGGCAGCCTCTGAGTAAACTGCATTCAAATCTACAAATATCTTCAATATTGGGCTGATGTTGTCATGATGACGATGTACTGTGAATCATGATTAACTAAAAGCAAAAAACTAAGAGCCTCGCCCACTTGACAGACTCGTTTCTCTTCAGTTGAACAGTTTGTTGTTCAAAATCAAACCTCATTTTACCAACAAATCAATATCAAATTCAATATCCAACAAATGTATCAAAAATAAATAATATCCATTTGTATATCAGTCGAATATCCTCAGGACGCATGTATACATGTATACTGTACTGGGTAGGTACTTCTCAACTTTGTTATAAATTAGGAAGGTATTTACCAAACTCTGTTATTCCCTCTAAGATTGCATTACATTCAAAATCAATATACCAATACATTTATGATTTCAAAAGAAAATTTACTACTGCAGCAGAAGGTACCTACTTAATTGCCAAACCCACAATGTCAAGCAACACACGAGCGCTTATTTAGAGAAAGATTGATAAGCACCAAACTGCTCGTTCAAAACTGGAACCAATGTTAACTAAGGGCTCACCTATGTATACATAGATAGCTTGGGGGAATCGTCAATGAAAAATGATGTTGCAATTACCTTTTGGAGTGCTGGTAGCCTGTCTTTGGTCATGCTGGTGGCATACTGCAGGGCTCCACTGCACTAAACACGCATCACTCCGATCGCGAAATTTAATGTTTGTGAAAATTGGGAGAAAAACTTCGATAGAAATCGGCTAGGTTCAATCGTCGACGAGTTCCATGCGTGGAGCGTTCATATCGCGAACTAACCTTCGAACTCCAGTCTGGTGGTGTCGACGGATCCCCTCCACGTCCTGCGACGACCCTCTCCAGAGCTCGGCTTCCTCGTGTCAGGAGTGGATGTCTGGTGGCGGACACCTAGGAAATAGATGCGTATTTCCGTATATGAGGAGTACTTAGTGGCGGATATCAAAGAATAGGTGTCTAGAGGCTGATGGATATCTAGGGTACATAGAACCGGACGCATCATGTAGTCCAAGTACATTGGACCATGGTGTCACTAGTATCACCGAAAACATCTTGGGAATTCCTCAGCTATCCCAACTTACCACCAGATTAACTAGATTTAAATTGCAATTTAAAAACTAAAGGACAGTGCTGAATTTTTTGTAAGTTTTTAAAAGTCAAAAAATGATGTTATGAGATCATTGCAATTTAATTTTGGTTACTCCGATGACACTTTAGAACTGTTTTGGATTTCCTGAGATGTTTTTGGAAATTTAATGCAATTAACATCATTGCAAATGATAACACCATGTTTTGACTTCTAATAACTTACAAAAAATTCAGCTCTGTCCATTAATTTTTAAATTGCAATTTAAATCTAGTTAATCTGGTGGTAAGTTGGGACAGCTGTGGAATTCCTAGGTAAGATGTTTTCGGTGACACGTGACACCATGGTCCAATGGGGTGCGCATGGGTCGGAAAAACTGTTCATTGTTTTAAATCTAAACTAGACCTCATCCTGAGAATTTTGACACCAGCCGTTCTCTTTTTGGATGAGTAGATCTTTTTATATGAATTTTCTAAGTTTCGAATGTTTATGACGTCACAGTGGGCTTGGGTGGTCCCGCCCAGGCGGGAGAGGCGCGTGACGTCATAAACATTCGAAACTTTGAAAAATTCATAGAAAAAGATCTACTCATCCAAAAAGATAACGGCTGGTGTCAAAATTCTCAGGATGAAGTCTAGTTTAGATTAAAATTTGGAAAAAAAATCAGGTAAAACCCCTTTAGCGTTTACGTTCCCTTCTCCCGCAAAAAAAACTTGGTTCTACTCATTTTGCTCGACCCAACCACGCAGATTTTATACAGATGTACCTACTTACTTAATTCGTCAACTATCAGAACACTGCGTCCTGATCTCATCATATACAGGGTGTCCCATGATTAGGACCGGACAACTTCGGGAGTCGATTCTACAACTAATTTAAGTAAAAAAATGTTTCTTAGCAATTTTGTTTTAACCCCTTGTTTTTCCAATTTAAAGATTTTGTTCGTAAGTTGAACCTTGTCTCACTAAAATGATTATAACTCCCTTATTTCACGTGGAAGTTCAAATCTGATTACACCGTTGAAAATAGCAATGAATTTCCCATCAGATGAGCTAACACACACATTGTTAACCTCGCATCTAGTTAGATTTTTTTTCCTTCTAAAACTTGGCAATTTTTGAGTTTTTTACGAAATTCTCAAGAGATTTTTACCCATTTCCTGTAGAGGAAATTCGATGCGGTTTTTTGCAAAAACATCCTCAAAATCTCAGGTTTCCAACGGTATAATCAAAACATATTTTACGGTCGATTACTTCACGGTTCGAATTTAGGGGAGAAATCTGTGTTTGAACGCGAAAAAATGTGTAAAATAATGTAATATTTCACCCCTAAATTCGACTGTAAAATATGTTTTGACTATACCGTTGAAAACCTAAGATTTTTTTTTTTGCTGAAAACCGCATCGAATTTCCTCTACAGGAAATGGGTAAAAATCTGTTGAGAATTTCGTTAAAAAAACTCAAAAATTACCAACGGGAGGACTCAGAAGTCTGCACCGCCGCCGCTCCTCCCAAGCACAGATTCATATTGTCGATTTCGTTGAAAAAATGCTGCAAATTATTACACGAAAGTTTGCTCTTTTTCTATTAGATCACTCGCCTGTAAAGAACACAGCTTTGCCATTTCACTACCGACGTACTACCCAATCAAGTTAATTTTGAAGAAATAAACGCTTCACACTCAATTCGATAAAATAGGGAGTTAAAGTTGTTGCCTTTGTGATAATAGGTTTTTGGTGTAATTTATTTTAGTTTATAATTTTTGTTTTGTAGAAATTTTAGATAGGTAAGTTGGTGCGTTGCTGAAGGCAGGTAAGTACTGGTTTACTGACTCTATTATTACGTTAAGTTGAATTTAAGTTGTGATAATAAAAGTTGTTACTCCGAATTAAATTGTTACTTTCTTTATCCTATTTCCTATCTGATCTTCTAGTTTTAAGTTAAGTTAAGTTGTAAAGGTTCCTAGGGATCTCGTCAGGTAGAAAAAGGGGCCTCGGACTGAAGGTCCGGGGGTCGTTGTTCGAACCTGGTTGAAATTCCTTGGGGTCGCTGCCACCACCCTGGTCGGTAAATGACCTGGGAAATACCAAAAGCCTAATTGCGATATACCTGTGCCCTTTTGGTGAGTTGAAAAGGGTAGATTCTGAAATAAGCAACAAGAGTTAAACACGTAGGGTTTTTATTCAAGAAAATTATAAATGACTGACCGTGAAGCGGAATTTTACGTACATACTCAGAAGGAGTCAAAGCTAAATATCGTATCGGTAAATGTCGTTAAAAAAATATATATATCACTTCGTAGGAACAGCAACGAGATATACAAGTTAAAATATAAGAATTGAATCTACTAATACTAGACTGGTTTTGACTTAGTATTTATACTTTATCGTTACTTTCTTTTTACAAGTTTACAAGGTTAGTTTTATAAAATACGGTTTCAATAGTTATCTTTCCAATTTCTACAATTTCTTTCTTATGGCGGGACTAAAGATAAGAGGGGGTTGTTTGCCAGATTTGAGTAAGAATGTAAGCGCTTACAGATGGGGTTTGAGGGAATGGGCTCACCGTGTGCCGAGCTTGGACCTCTTGAGATCTCCGTAGCTGATGAGTTGACCAGGGCCTCTCCTTCTGAAGGCTTGTAGTTGGGGGAGCCTGGAACGGGGCAAGTCTGCCTCGGTTCGGGGGTCGTCCGGGGTTCGGTACGATCTTGTCGGCGTACTGGAGAGGGCGGCAACGTTCCGGAGTCCGGGCCTTAGCTAAACGGATCTCGGGAAACGAAGACTGGCGGGTTGAAGTGAAGACTATTGTTGTTCGAAAACACTCACTAATTCTCAGTTCGTTCACTCCACGTTACAATTAGAGGGGATGAGTCTACAAGGGTTAGGTTCGTACTTTCCACTTGACGAGACGCGTTACTTGTGAAGACTGAAGGCGCGAGGGAGGGGGCAGCCCCTTTTATGCCCTCGGCCCTCGTGGCCGTTGGATGGAGAAGGCCGCGATGGTGGCGCGCTCACTGTCCTCGGCCCACGTGTGGCGGACATCGGTCGTTGGGTGTTGCTGGCGGACATCGGTCTTGCGGTTGCTTTCATGGAAGTAAATCGAACATGGAGTTGTGAAGTGTTGTTGATTTAAATTGAAATGTGCCTGAAGGGCATTGATGTTAATTCTGGCACATTACATCCCCCTCTTCTCTCTCGGCCGATGCCCTCATCGGCTACTTGGCCTGGGTTACTGAAGGGATAGTCAATTTGGTGGCTGGCGAGATCTTCAAAAGTGCGGTCTCGTACCGCCAGCGTCTGCAGCCGGAGCATTTTGGTGGGCGGGTTTCTTCGTGTTCCGGTCGGAGGCACGGTTGTGGGTACGACGGATGGTCTGATTCGTACTTGTTGCAGGAGGCCACCAGTCGGTTCCAGAAGCTTTTGCAACTGGAACAGCGAAATTTCAGGAACTCCTTAGGAATTCTGTCGCACACTGGGCAGGGGGCAGCGTTGGAAGTGCTAGCCTCCGCAGGGTCTTCGGTTCGGGCTGGAGTGAGTGGAGAGAAAGCTGGTGACGTCTCATCAACCTCTGCGCGTTTAGCTGCTGGGCGTTTGGTCTTGCCGCTTGACTTGCTTTTTGACTTGGCCTCCTCCTCCGAATCCGACGAGGGCGACGATGACGAGGCCGACCGCTCGCGTCTCCTGGGAGTTGGCGTCTGGTTCTCCCCCGTCGCGGATTCCCAGGCATTTTCCATTGAGGTGTCGTGTTGGTCGAGCTCCTGGCTACTTTGGATCGCCATCACTCTTTGTTCCAGGCCTCGCAATTCGCATCTGAGCTCTTCGACCGGGTTGGGCGTGCCTGGCGACGAGATGTTCGCCGCGTCTGAGGTGACCGCCGTACTCAGGTTTTTGGATAGCCCGGCGATACACGTCATTATCTCCTTGCGCTGTTCAGGCATTTCAGCGAACTCGACCACCCAGGTTTGCAGTTGGGCCAGACATCCTACGGTCCGCTGGATCCAACCGGGGCTCCCTACATCTATATTGGGGACTGGCTCTAGTCTGGGTCTCGGGAACGCCATATCTGAAACAAAAGAACCAGCCGCTCTTACCCTTCTACCCAGTATCTCACATCCGTCTACTCCACTTCTCCGCCTACCCGCACGCGCTCGCGACCGTCACCTATTGTCCTAGCCGTTCAAGGATTCGACGCTTGCCCTCCCCCATTGTGAGTTAAGGGAATGGATCACCGCCTCGACCTCCTCATCGACTACCGGACTCGGGTATTGGAATTAATGAAGGGATATAAGGTAAGTAAAACTTCAATTTTTGTTTCGTTATGCATGACATTGTACAGGTAAGTATAACAATACGTGTTTAAATTTTTTTTTTTTTTTTTTTTTTTTTTTTTTTTTTTTTTTTTTTTTTTTTTTTTTTTTTTTTCTTTTTTTTTTTTTTTTTTTGTATATCTTATTTTGTTCCTTAATCTTTTATTGATTTTAAATTTTCAGGTGACAGTTCCATTGTAAGTTGCAGCTTCACACAGCAGTCTCCTTCAGGGTGATCTCCAGAGTCGCAACTTTCCCGGTATGTAGCTTTTTGTAATTTATCAGCTTTCGGGGTCGCAGATCGTACGGGGACGTTCTACCATCAGGTTCGGCACCGGTCGGAGTTCGTCCTGGGTTCATCACTGGTTGGGACGGTGTATGCGCTGGAGGCTGAGGTTCGGGGTCCAGAGTCGCATCGTTTCGATCACACAGTTCGACCTCTTCTTCGTCCTCTGTGTCGGACCATGGATCAGCGTTCGGGGGCGGTGTCGCGGTACGGTGGACTGGTACGGGGGCCTCGCGCGTGTGCGGCTCCTCCCGTGTGACGGCCTCGTCCGGGACTCGCTCCACGAACGCTGGCTTCAGTCGACTAAGGTGGTACCGGGTTACTTTGCCCATTGCGTCTGTTACCTCGTAATTTACGTCCGTGAGCCTCTGTGTGATCGTGAGTGGGCCGATCCACGGGCTCCAAAATTTTCTGGCCGCGTCAGCTGGTGCAACCATCTGACGGGCGTATACTTGCTGACCCACCTCGAACTCTCTCAGGTGGCGTCGTTGATTGATGGCTTTTTCTCTTGCATACCAAGCGCGCCTGAGTTGGTTCTCGGCGATCTTCCGGATCTTCTGGAAACAAGGTTCCGTCGATTCGTGAGTTCCGTCTCGAGCGGCGGTCAGTTCGCTAGTGTTTGGAAGTCGTACCTCGCGGCCGTAAGTGAGTTGGTACGGCGAGTATCCGGTGCTGTGGTGAGGCAGGTTGCGGTATGCTGCAACGGCGAATGGCAATGCCGCCTCCCAACCTCGTACGCTTCCTTGGAGCTTAGCAACGATGTTCGCTAAGGTTCGGTGAAACCGTTCGCAAACACCGTTGCTCTGCGGATGGTATGCGGAGGTTTGTATGTGCCGGATATTCCAGGCCTGACACAGTTCTTTGATCACACTTGAAACGAAGGCCGCCCCTCGATCCGACACTAAGACCTCAGGTGCTCCGTGGGTGGGAAGGTATTCAGTGGTGAGTACTCGAGCCGTGGTTGCCGCAGTACAATTCGGTGTCACGTAAACTTCTGCGTATTTTGAGAAATGGTCTATTACAGTTAATAGGTATTTGGTGGTGTGAGTTCCTTTTAGTGGCCCGACGTAGTCGATTCCCACTATCTGTCCGACATGAGTAGGAAGTTCCGGTTTCTGTATTGGTGGATTCAAGTTATTTGGCGTATTGCGTTTCTGGCATTGTGTACAGCTCTGCACGAAATTCTTCACATCCCGCGCTAGTTTTCGCCAATAACCGTATCGCCGTGCGATACTTTCGGTAACGTCGATACCGGGGTGTCCTGCCCATAGTTGCTCATGACAGTTCGTAAGGAACCACCGTCGTAATGTTTGTGGTATGATTGGGACGAGCTCTTCATGTCCGTTGATGTTGGTTGCGAATTTCCAGAATTCGCCGTCTTTCCGAATTCGTGGATTGTTGTTCTCACGGTCCAGCGTCCGGATCCATGGGTCCAGGGCTTGTGCCGCGAGGAGTAGTTCTCGGGGCATACTCAGATTGGTGATCGCTCCGATAGGTATTCGGCTGAGTCCGTCTACATGGCTCATTTTTGATCCGGGTCGGTATCGCGCCTCGTACTCATACTCCGTGAGCCTGAGAATCCATCTCCCGATCCGGGAAGTGGGATCTCGGATGTTCATGGCTGCTGTGAGCGCTGCGTGGTCTGTCTGGAGTACGAATCGTCGTCCTAACAAGAATTCTTGAAAGTGACGCACTGCCCAGACCACAGCGAGCAACTCTCGCTCGGTGGTTGAATATCGAGTCTCGGCGTCGTTGAGTACTCTACTGGCGTAGGCGACCGGATGACTCTCGCCGTCCTTTTCCTGAGATAGGATCGCGCCGATGGCTTTTCCCGATGCGTCGGTTGACAGCACGAACGGCAGATCGAAGTCCGGGTACGCAAGTACTGGCTTCGTCATGAGGGCGCGCTTCAAAGTCTCAAATGCGATCTGGTGTGTTTCTGTCCATACGAATGGTTCGTTTTTCCGCAACAGTTTGTTCAGTGGGACGACAATCTCGGAGAAGTTCGCAATGAAGCGTCTATAGAAACCTGCGAGACCCAGGAACGAACGTACGTCACGTACCGTAGTGGGAACTGGATGGTCTCTGATGGTACTGATCTTTTCGGGATCCATCTCGACTCCGTCTGTTGTCACTACGTGCCCCAAATAGTTCACTCGATCTTTCAAAAACTCGCATTTCCGTAAGTTTAGTTTGAAACCGGTTTCCTCAAACCGTTTTAACACCGTCCGCAGCAGTTCCAGGTGCGTATCCACATCCTCGGTGAACAGGATGACGTCGTCGAGGTAGATTAGGCAACCATTGCCTATAACGCCGTCGAGGACATCGTTCATTGCCGCCTGGAATGTCGCCGGCGCGTTTTTCAAACCAAACGGCATTCGGGTATATTCGAAATGTCGGTTTAGAGCGGTAAAGGCGGTCTTTTCTTGAGAGTCTGGGGCAACGGGTATTTGATGATAACCCATCGTTAAATCGAGCGTCGTAAACCACTTACTGTTCCCCATTAGGGACAAGGTCTCGAGCAGTCTCGGTATGGGATACTTGTTCCCTTTCGTGACGGCGTTCAGTTCCCTGTAGTCTGTGCAGAATCTCCATCTCTGAGGTTCTCCGGGCGGGGTCTTTTTCTTTGCGACCACAATGGGTGCGTTCCACGGACTTTTTGATGGTCGTATGACGCCTTCGGCCAACATGTCATGTACTTGCTCCTCTACGAATTCCCTTAAAGCGTGTGGTACCGGGTACGGTTTCCTGCACGTCGGTCCAGCTTCTCCGGTCTCTATTTCGTGCGACACCTCCATGTTGCAGCCGTCCTTCCCTGGTTTGTCGAAAAGATGGATGTTTTGGAGGAGGCAATCCTCTACCCTCGTTCGGTCATCGTCCACCAAATGGCTCAACTGATGCCTTATGTGAGACGCGGTTTCTTCACGGGAGGGCTGCTCATCCCAGACTTCCGTGGGAAGTTCCTCCAAATTTTGTAGTTTTACAGGGACTACCGCTCCAATGGCTGACTTCGTTTCCGGGGCCGGTCGGGGCTTCTTGAGTGTCGGTCCACGAGGGTCATAGAGTTGAGGGGTCGGATTCGAAGATGGTCGTCTTCTGACTGTTGGGCTTGTTGGGACCGTCGACTTGACCTTTTCGTCTGTCTTCGCTTTCGCCTTCAGGTGTCGCAAGCTTATCAAGGTCTTCGGGCTTGTCCATATCGCTCCGAGGATCATTTGTCCTCCCGTTTCCTCGTTTGTCATCGTGACGAGTCCGGTGTTGGTTCGAATCTCGATGGGGAACTTTCCCAGGAGATCCAGTCCCATCAAGTCCAGGTGTGAATCGGCTCTCTTGAACACATAGAATCGATGCGAGATCCTCTTGTCCCCGATTCGTACGGGTACTTCCTGAGTGCCAAGCAGTGGCAATCGTTGACCGTCGGCTCCCCAGAGCTCGGTGGTTGTCGATTTCACTGGAATTCCTGGTACGGGGTGTGACAAGGCGGAAACAGAGGCACCGGTGTCTAGTATCACATCACGATTATATTTTCCTAATCCGATCTTCATTCGGATCATCGGGCGCGTTACACAATTTACTGTAGCTTGGAAGGCCACCAACTCGTCTCCACGTATCTCTTCCTCCGGTACTTCTTCGGCCGGCTGGATCGTTACCGCTGCTGCGGGTCCCGCAACACCTCCTCGGGGCTGTGACACTGGCAACATTTTCTTCTTTCGGAAACATTCATTTTCCAAATGTTCCCTTGCTCCACAAAAGTCGCAGAAAATGGCGCTTTGAATGCCGTGCGGACAGCTGACCGGGAAATGGCTGTAATCCCCACAGTATAAGCACGGGTATCGGGGGCTCGGAGAAGGTTGCTTCCAAGGCGATCTGTTCTGCCCGGCAGGTGATGATGGTGGTGTCTGATTTCGGTTTTGTCCTTGAGCGCTCGACTTTTGAGGGCATCTTCCAGAAAAGTGTCCGGCTTCACCGCAGGTGTAACATTTCAACGAATCCTTATTGAGAACGCCAGCGATGTCCCATTTGAAATCGGCGGGCGGTTCGCTCTGAGTCGAATCCTCCAGGTCCTCTGCGCGTTTCACCGCTTCCTCCAACGTGTCGGGGAGATTACTTTGCAGAAAGGGACTGATTTCTTTGTTGATCCCTCTGACGAAGGCTCGGAGGGTCTTCGTTTTCACCCACTCCTTACGTTGTGCGGCAGTCAGGTCGACCTCGCTTCGAACGGCCGTTTTCGCGGTGGCTATTAATTTCTCAGCGAATCGTCTTATGCTTTCCTCCGGTTGTCTTTTTGTCGTCCACAGACGTATCATTGCCTTTTCCGGATCTTCATTTTCATACCATTGAAGGATGGCCTCTCGAAGGTTGTCGTAGTGGTTCGCTCCCAAGTCTTCTTGTAGGAATCGCTTGGCTCCTCCCCTAAGTCGAGTGCGAATAAACCTGAGTCGCTGCTCTTGATCCAAATCGTGAGTGGCCTGCTCCACTTCTGCGAAGAACGAAGCGGCGGATATGGAGTCTGGTTCATCGGGGTTCCAAGGCTCTATCTCCAAAAATAATGATCGGGGAAGGTCTCTGGGTTGCGGTGCTTGTCCTCCCTGAACCGGGGGTTGAGCGTTTCGGAAAAACTCTCCCATGCGGTTCATCGCCTCAGTCATGGCGTCGGCAAGCTCCGTCGTGGTTTCTGCTGTTTTCTTCCACGGTTCCATGGTATTGGGGTATTAGTTACACAAAAAAAACGAACAAGAAAATGGCCCGGGCAATATCAAAAATAATCACTTCACCTTTCCCGCAACGCCGAATTCGACAGTCGAGAGGGATAGGCAGATTTTGATCCAAAACTTTACCCCAGGGGACTTTCTCTTGAACAAGGTCACAATCTATGACTGATTCCGAATCTAGAATCGACACGAACCGTGAAGCGATTCGTTTCAAATGTCGAATTTAGTTGGGTCGGTTCGAATTGCGAATCGGTGCGAATCGCTAATCGTTCCGAACAAGGGACTCTGGTTAACCAATGTATCGGTAGGACAGTAGTTCGGTTCGAATTTCGGTTCGATCCGAATTTGCTACTGTCTGGTCTGGTTTTTGTCTCGGTTCGAACTGTACAACGGTTCGAACGGAGTACCCCTATTGGTTCTAGATCGTATCGGACTGTGACTGGGTCCGAAAATGGTTGGTATAGTTCGAAAGTGGTTCGAACTGCGTTACTGATGCGAACGGAAATCGGTACGAACGGGGTTCGGCGGAGTGTGGAGTGACAAAAATATGTTAGAATGCACAATATAAAGTACGAATTGCGTACTGAATTAAATTCGCTCTGCGCTCCTCTCACTCTCCGGCTGAATCTTTTGTTGTACAATGTGAAATGATGCAAAATTATTACTATTTTACTTTTAAAACGTTCCAAATTTCAGGAATCTGGCCGCTTTTCGAACTCTAAGGCTGGTACTCGCTAGTTTTTGGGTTCTGAAAATCGCAATTTTCGTCGATCCCACAGCTGTTCACCAATTGTGATAATAGGTTTTTGGTGTAATTTATTTTAGTTTATAATTTTTGTTTTGTAGAAATTTTAGATAGGTAAGTTGGTGCGTTGCTGAAGGCAGGTAAGTACTGGTTTACTGACTCTATTATTACGTTAAGTTGAATTTAAGTTGTGATAATAAAAGTTGTTACTCCGAATTAAATTGTTACTTTCTTTATCCTATTTCCTATCTGATCTTCTAGTTTTAAGTTAAGTTAAGTTGTAAAGGTTCCTAGGGATCTCGTCAGGTAGAAAAAGGGGCCTCGGACTGAAGGTCCGGGGGTCGTTGTTCGAACCTGGTTGAAATTCCTTGGGGTCGCTGCCACCACCCTGGTCGGTAAATGACCTGGGAAATACCAAAAGCCTAATTGCGATATACCTGTGCCCTTTTGGTGAGTTGAAAAGGGTAGATTCTGAAATAAGCAACAAGAGTTAAACACGTAGGGTTTTTATTCAAGAAAATTATAAATGACTGACCGTGAAGCGGAATTTTACGTACATACTCAGAAGGAGTCAAAGCTAAATATCGTATCGGTAAATGTCGTTAAAAAAATATATATATCACTTCGTAGGAACAGCAACGAGATATACAAGTTAAAATATAAGAATTGAATCTACTAATACTAGACTGGTTTTGACTTAGTATTTATACTTTATCGTTACTTTCTTTTTACAAGTTTACAAGGTTAGTTTTATAAAATACGGTTTCAATAGTTATCTTTCCAATTTCTACAATTTCTTTCTTATGGCGGGACTAAAGATAAGAGGGGGTTGTTTGCCAGATTTGAGTAAGAATGTAAGCGCTTACAGATGGGGTTTGAGGGAATGGGCTCACCGTGTGCCGAGCTTGGACCTCTTGAGATCTCCGTAGCTGATGAGTTGACCAGGGCCTCTCCTTCTGAAGGCTTGTAGTTGGGGGAGCCTGGAACGGGGCAAGTCTGCCTCGGTTCGGGGGTCGTCCGGGGTTCGGTACGATCTTGTCGGCGTACTGGAGAGGGCGGCAACGTTCCGGAGTCCGGGCCTTAGCTAAACGGATCTCGGGAAACGAAGACTGGCGGGTTGAAGTGAAGACTATTGTTGTTCGAAAACACTCACTAATTCTCAGTTCGTTCACTCCACGTTACAATTAGAGGGGATGAGTCTACAAGGGTTAGGTTCGTACTTTCCACTTGACGAGACGCGTTACTTGTGAAGACTGAAGGCGCGAGGGAGGGGGCAGCCCCTTTTATGCCCTCGGCCCTCGTGGCCGTTGGATGGAGAAGGCCGCGATGGTGGCGCGCTCACTGTCCTCGGCCCACGTGTGGCGGACATCGGTCGTTGGGTGTTGCTGGCGGACATCGGTCTTGCGGTTGCTTTCATGGAAGTAAATCGAACATGGAGTTGTGAAGTGTTGTTGATTTAAATTGAAATGTGCCTGAAGGGCATTGATGTTAATTCTGGCACATTACATCTTAATCATCAGGAAATGTGATTACTAGATGCTGGGGAAGCAAAACTGAGTACAACTCGAAAAAACGAACAACGATCGGATTTTGGTCAGCTAAAATTTGAAAGGAGGCTCTTTTGCGATTCACACTCGTGTTTCTGATTTACCGTAAGTCCAACCCTTCTCATGGGGAGCGAACGGTTGGTCCCACAGTGGGTGCCACCCACTGGGTGGTATCATTCGATTCTAAAAATTCAATACTATTTTGTATTAATGAAAAAACAGTATCTACCTTCATATCGAAATTTTTTGAGCTAGGGCGTTTTCATAATGGGGTATTTCGGTGGGTCGGAAATTCAGGTTTTTGACCTCAAATTTGGATTCAGCACCCTTGAAAACCTATTTACTACAACTTTAAGCCCAATGATACTATAACATGTGGTAGAAAAATTAATTAAAGAGATCACACGTTTGAAAAAGGCGGGCCGCTATAAATGCACACACACTAGGCAAGGACTACGCCGCGCGCGTGTGTGAGTACTATTTTGTAGTATCCAAGAGGTCTTTCAAGGGTTTCCGTGCATGGATACTTTTTTCAAGGACAGTTGGCTAGCTACGTCACGATTGGCTAGCTACGTCACACTATTCAAATCTTCAACTTTCCTTAGCTTCTCTGATTTTTTAAAAACATTTTCTCGACGAACAGACCCGATTACCGTTATTCCTGAGCTATACTCTTTTGAAAAAATAAATAAAAAAAATTGACCGAAATACCCCAACCCCTTATTTTCCAACTGACATCAACCAAAAGCTTCGGGGCACAACTAATGTAGACCCTAAGTAAGTAGACCCCAAATGGAACCCGTACTTATACCAAATTTCATCAGTGCAACTTGTCTCCAGTACTCTGTGGCCCAGTGCTATGGTGTATTTACTAAGGGTGTTGAGAACACACCAAGGGCCTCACACACAAATTTTACTGGGTCTTGAACAAATTGATGACTCTACAATATCTTGGGAAACTCACTTTTTTATTCAGAGGAACAACTCCGTAAAAAACAGAAATTTCAATGAACGAACGGACGAATGAACAAAATGGCGAACCGAATTACTAAGCACTTTTCTATATGGATACTACAAAATAAAATTGACGTAACTCAACACCATGGAAGTTTCAACCCTAACTCTATGGAAGTCATCACCTATTCTCAACATTCTCCCACCTTGATGAGTAACTCACGAATCAACATCAATTCAAGCATACATGGCCCACAAATTCAAAAAATTACAAATTATACATTTCAAACCAATCACCTAAGTGTCAGGTGCAACAAAATTACAATTGAGAAATTACAGCCATCAAAAATAATTAATTCAAATATCACAAAAATTAGATCATTGGTATCTCACAGGCAATTTCACCTTTCGACCACATCGCGTCACACTGTCCAGGACAATTTTCTTATGAGATGGACTTGAAGGAGCAGACAGATCATCCACAGAGCGGTTGATGGATTCTTCAGCCAGGGCCAAGTCATCTGCGTTGTTGACGTCATCAGATCCAAAGACCTCCAGGGGATGAAGCCTCTGCACGGGACGACAAAGCCTACCCTCAGCTGTCCTCACATAGACAACTCTGATTCTGTTGTCCTTGCCACGAACGATTTCCTCTATCACACCCAATGGCCAGTCCAAGCGTTTAGTCCCATCTTCACTCCTGCGAGGTTTGAGTCTTCTCACAGTTACAGCGTCCTTCTCTGCAAAAGCCTCACTTTGAACCAGGCGTAGGATCCACTTTTCTGACACTTCCAATTCAGACATGGTCAGTCGTCCTCTGGTTCTAACAGAGTCCCTGCGAGCATTATGACGAAACCTCACCATCCATCCAACTATCTTCTGCAGCTTCCAGTAGCCACTCACTCTCTCAGTCAACATTTGAGAGAATGTTGGTCCATCATAACAGGAGACAACAGGAGACTTACGTCTCTCTTCCAGAATCTCTGTCTCATCTGTTTCTACAGGAACTGATGGCCATTCACATTTGGGTAACCTGAGCCATGCAGGTCCCTCCCACCATTGGGCTCTAATCAAACCAAGCGGAAAACATCCTCTACTAGCTAAATCAGCTGGGTTCAGAACACCTGGGACATGGAACCAAGAGTCTGGATTAGACAGGGAGCGAATTTCCTTAACCCTATTCCCAACGAAGACGGCCCAGGGTTCCTCACGCTGAATCCAAGAGAGCACTGTAGATGAGTCACTCCAGTAGTATGTGCCACAAATATTGTCAATCACCTTCAGAACACTATGACACAATCTCGCTCCCACCGTGGCTGCCAGAAGCTCCAACCTGGGAATAGTGATCTTCTTCACTGGAGTCACACGGGATTTAGCTGCAATCAGTTGCACAGTCACATTGCCCTGATACTCAGCTCTGAGGTAGACCACCACAGCATAAGCCACCTGGCTGGCATCACAAAATGTGTGCAGCGTAAGCAAAGCCTCCACAGAATCCATACCAGTCAACCACCGTGGAACAGCTACTTCCCTCAGCAATGATATTTCCTTGACCCATTGCAGGAATTCTTCTTTGGATTCATCATCCACAGGTGTGTCCCAATCTCCCCCAGATACCCAAGCCTTTTGTATCAGTCTCTTGGGTACAACAGTCACTGGGCATGTCAGCCCTATGGGATCATACAACCTCTGTGTAGATGACAAAAGAACCCGTCTGGTCACTGAACCAGAATCCAGGTCTGAAAAGTCAGGTACATTGACCTTCAGAAAATCAGAGCTCTTCTCCCAAATCATACCAAGAACTGAGGTTCCTTTAACCTCATCAGTACTTTCTCCAGAATACTCCCATCCACGAAGCTCAAATTGAGCCATGGAGAACAATGAGCTAGCTTGTTCCCGGAACTCCTCAACTTCA
Organism: Apolygus lucorum; assembly: GCA_009739505.2. Classification (NCBI taxonomy): domain Eukaryota; kingdom Metazoa; phylum Arthropoda; class Insecta; order Hemiptera; family Miridae; genus Apolygus; species Apolygus lucorum. The sequence goes on from CM019182.2 coordinate 42,856,817, forward strand.
TTCATGGTTGAATGGCTCCCAACATAATTATCAGCATACAAACATTGTAGTACCTGGTCAATCACACCAGGGGACACAGGTAGTTGTCCTTTGTCAATCATTTCCTGACAACGGTCCAAATGATGGTCAAACACGGCTCCGAGAGGGAATGGGCTACAACAGACACCAAAAACAACTCTAGCATGTCTGAAGATTCTCAGTTGGTTGTTTTCACCCTTCCATATAAATCTGAGGAAGTCGCGATCAGAGGGATGAATAGAAATTTGCAGAAATGCCTTTTTAACATCAGCAATCAAACCAATACGTCCAATTCGAAATCGTAAGAGGACCGAAGGAATCAGCTCAATCAAGTTGGGTCCAGTTTCAAGGCACTGATTGAGTGATGGTTGTCCCCTTTCTCTAGCAGAAGCGTCAAAGACAGGCCTAACAGGTGTCGTACTACCCTCCTTGTAGACTGGTCGATAAGGCAGATAATGGCCAACATTCCACTCCTGAGCTGGCACCTCTTCAATAATGCCTGAATCACACCATTTGGTCAGGACATCCAAATATCTCTTCTCACTGGAGGTACCCCTCAACCTACGCAGAGTAGACTCTAATCTCTTAGAAGCTAATCCAAAATTTCTGGGGGGTGGGGGGTGGTCCTCAAGCCAGGGCAAATTCACCTCATATCTGCCATTCTCCAGGATGGTCACAGTATCATTGAAGTGTTCTCTAGCAGCAATGGCACGATCCTCCCTAGACTTCACCTGAGCTGTATCTTCAATTCCAATGGTATCTAACTTCCACAAATCAGGAACAGATAGGTCAGCCGAAAACAAACTCAAGTGTGAAAGAAGAGTTGTGTGATTTGCCTCCACCTCAGAAAGTTTACCCATCAGAGTCCATCCAAGAAGGGTATGGAAAGCCACCAGTCCACAATCCAACTCCACTCGTGCGCCTGTCAGTAGTTTCCCAAAAATATCCGCACCAATCAGAATGTCTATTGGACCTCCATGAATGTCAGTCAGGGTTACCTTCTTGCGTTTGAGTTCAGGCAACAGGTTGGTAACAGGTGCAGTAGGTACAGCCTGACAAATGATCTCAGTATCAAGAACATCAAAATTGCAAGCATAATCCCCAGTCATGCTCTCAATGCGTAGCTTGTAGCAATGGTGCTTCTTGGGCTCAGACACAGAACCACCAAACAGCGCATGCTCCACACGGACCTCTCCAGTAGGGCCAGTGTTCAACAAGGAGGCAAGTCTCTTGGTGATATACGATCGCTGTGAACCACTGTCAAATAGGACCCTAGCTGTGACATTGGGAGCTGTCTTCAATCGAACCAAAACAGTTTGCATAATCACAGAATTATGACATGTATTCGACAAGTTGCTCTCCACCTTCAAATCAGTAGCAGGTTTCCTATCAGTGGGCACTTCACGCTTGGGGCACATCAAAGGAACGTGTTTACCTTCACAGAGAATACACTTGTTACCAGACTTGCAACTGCGTCTGCTGTGACCCTTGCGCAGACACTGGAAACAGGCACCCCGTTCCTTCACCACCCTCTGATTTTGCTCAAGGGAGCATCCTCGAGCCACAAAACAATTTTCAGAAGAGTGGGTTTCAGTGTTACAGAAGATGCATTCCTTCCTCGAATCATTCGCCCTCACATTGACCAAATCAGCTGCAGTCACAATTTTGGATTTTGGGGGGAGTGTAGAAGAACTGCTGGAAGACTTCAAGCGCCCATCAGAAGAAGAAGTCTGATCATTGACACCAGAAAATGAAGTTCGAGCTAGTGACAAGCGCTCCTCACTCTCAACTTCACGCTGCAGAAATGCCAACAACTGCTCCATCTTGCCGTCACCTCTTGTCTCAGCACTGAATCCACCTTCACTCGAAGTAGAAGACCGTTTTAAAGTCGAATACTCCCTCTCCCAGTCCTTCAAAACGCTCTCAGGCAGGGCAGATTCTACCAGTGGGATCAATAAATAGGTGCACTTATCACCTGCAACACCTAGGGTCTCCAAAGCCCTCAGTTGGGTGGTCAAACTATCATACAACAACCGTAGAGAGTCAACTTTTTTTTCTTTAGCCTTCACCAGAACCAACGACAATAACTCTCTCACATACAACTCAATGAGAAGGTCCTCACGCCCGAATCTGGCTTTGAGCTGTTCAATGGCCTTTGAGTAATTGCCTGCCGAAGGTGGGAAACTCTCTACTAAGTCTCTAGCAGGGGACTTTTCAGCAGTATACAATAACAAATACTGGAACTTTTCCTCATCATCGAAGTCACTACTTTCGTGGATACGCTTAAAAGTAGCCCAAAACGAGATCCAGTCTTTAATTTGACCACTAAATTGTTTAGGAACAAGTTTAGGTAGTTTCAGTTTACACTTAGTGGGACTATCAGCCAAGGAACGAGCAGAAACAAACGACTTCTTATCATCCTCCTCCAGGGACCTCTCAAAACGTTCTTTTCTAGCTAACAAAGAAGTGTACCTATCTCTGTAGACTTCCATATCATCAAAATCCTTGTCAATATCATAATCACACTCACTGGGATCCACAGAAAATAGCAGCTCGCTTATCTTGCTGTCTAAAGTGAACAAACGAATGCCTTTGTCCACAAACTTATCATAATACTCTCTTACCTCGAGAATTTCCAGTTTAGCTTCCAAACTAGCTTCTAATTTGTTACCAGCAACTGAGAAGAGCCGACGCAATTGCGATCTCTCATTTCGAAGTGGTTCCAGTTTCCCAATGATCTTCTCCATGGTCAAAAAAACGTTCAATTCCCCACAAGGGATGCCACTATGTTGAGAACACACCAAGGGCCTCACACACAAATTTTCCTGGGTCTTGAACAAATTGATGACTCTACAATATCTTGGGAAACTCACTTTTTTATTCAGAGGAACAACTCCGTAAAAAACAGAAATTTCAATGAACGAACGGACGAATGAACAAAATGGCGAACCGAATTACTAAGCACTTTTCTATATGGATACTACAAAATAAAATTGACGTAACTCAACACCATGGAAGTTTCAACCCTAACTCTATGGAAGTCATCACCTATTCTCAACAAAGGGTTTACTAGAGATTATTTGGGGAGGGCTCTTTCCAAATTTCAATAATTACCTATTGTAAAATAATACAAGTGCGAGTTACAGCTCTGGTGTTTTTGAGCAGCCTTCGTCAAAGGCGAGAAATTTGTAGGTAGGTGCTCCATGAATTTTTCAAAGTTTGAAAACAGCTAACTTGGAAAGCTTGCAAACAATCACCTATCAGCCAGATAACCATTGGTCATTGATGTACAGTTTTCGGTTGAAAAATGTCGTGTTTACTCACCATTACGTTCCTTTACAACTGCTGTCAGATTTGGGACGTTGAACTTGATGATCTCGCTTCTGTTGAAAATTACCCTTGGCGTAATCTGAACGAGCGACGAACTACATAACTACTACTACGCAAACTATTCATTCTCAATACGAAAAACAGCAAATAAGCCTGGAACAAAACAAACTAAACTACCAAAAATAAGGGAAGAAGACAGTTGACATCGAGAACGACGCGAGGAAACTGGCATGGAAGAAATAATACTTCATCCATGAAACTAAACTAGTCTAGTGTTGTTATCGTTATGATAAACTATCGATAGTAGGTAATGAAACTATCGATAGTCGGAAACGATTGTAAACTAGTGAAACTATCGATAGTCAGGAAAGTCGGAAACGATACCTACTATCGAACTAGAAAAGTGGATTGGATGTAAAAGCCGGAAGAAAAACAACAATTTAGGAAATTAATAAAAAATTCTGTTCAAGACCGAAAAAGTACTCACGTCGATAAGTTAATAATTAATTAAGTGAGTACATAGCTAGGAATAATAATCGCATTTTTTTATCAATTAGGAACTTCATAGTCTTATGTTACCCTCGGAGTAGCTAATTTATTCAAGGTATCTTTTTGGAACACTCAATTCATCGACTTTTGTTCCACAGTGATTTTTACCTTTAACCAGAGTAGGTACCTACCATTGGCTACCGTGGCATCTGAAGATAATTAGGTTTCAAAAAGCAAAATTCAAACAAGGAAGTTACCTGTTTTACATTCATGAAGGAAGGATGAGTTTAGTTTTTCGTTGACATTAATTTTTGTCAATCTGATAATGCTGAACCAATAATTGGTTCAGACAATTATTGTCTCAAATTACCTAACGTAGTAATGTTGTGATGTGATTGATGTCATTGTGACATCAATCCTAAGTTTTTAAACACGATTGTGATAAATAGGCAATGCAATTGTGATAAATAAGTGAGGGAAGACTGATTTGTAGGGCCCACTATTCACCATTATGGGGGTTTTCGCATTTTTTGTACCACCAAGGAAATTTCGTACCCATCGATTTTTAGAAAACCACTAGTTCAAATGTGTTTAGATAGTAAGAATGAACCAATCAACTACCAAGGTGTCTTGTAACAAGTCCAGACATAAAATCTTACCCCCCCCCCTCCACCCCAGAGCTCAATGTACCCAAAAAGATACTGCTTTGTTTCTCAAGATCGTGGGCAAAATATGGTCCAATGTTTTATAACGCGCATTACGGACTGTAATCCATCCAAATATGAAAGAATAATTGGTCAATGAAAAACACAATGTAAATTATCACAATTTTGGTTTATTATTTTCAATAATGACCTATTGGAATCGAGCAAGAAAAAAATTGTTAACCCCCTCTCAAGATTTGATGGTTTACGTTTCAAGGTACCTACTTAGAATCCGAAAATCGAATAAAAAATTTTCCGTCCGTCGGCGGCACTTTCCTTAGTTCCCGTGGGCCGATTTGGTTGACATTTGGTATATGGGCTCCATTTGGGGTCTAGTTGTGCCGCGAAGCTTTTGGTTGATGTCAATCACTTAAGGGTTGAAATTTTCAAGAGTGCCCTAGCTCGAAGGGAAAATTAACTTAAGGGAAAATTAAGGGTTGAAATTTTCAAGAGTGCCCTAGCTCGAAAACTCTCGAAATAAAAGTAACGTTTTTCACCAATTTAAAAAAGTATTGAATTTTAAAAAACTTTTGAGACCACCCGGAGCTTTGTAGGACTAACAGTTCGCTCCCTACGAGAACTTAAGGGGTTTCCTTCGATGAAACAGAATAACGAGTGTGAATCAAAGAGGTCTAATCATTTCAACGGTTTTAGCTAAACAAAATCCGATCGCTATTCAGTATTGCTTCCTTAGCAACCAGTAATCAAATTTCTGAGTTAGAGACCAACCCTTGAGTTCTCATAGGGAGCGAACGATTTGTCCTACAGAACACTGAGTGGTCTCATTCGATTCTAAAAATTCAATTCTATTTTAAATTCGCGAAAAAAACAGATCCTGTATATCAAGATTTTTCGAGAGGGCTTTTTGATAATTTCAACTCTTACTTTTCACCCTATCAATAAACAAAAGAAGTTGGTAGGTTGAGGGAGGATTTACTGCGGCTTAATGGGGTAGTTGCATGATATTTTTTTGTATTTTTTCTGTGTAGAGAATCTCTATTGAAGTACGAATCTACAAATAAAACTCCCGGAAACGCTTCCAAAAAATTTAGAGATTTTTTCAAAAAACGGGATTTTGGATTCAGGCGGGAAAACCTACACACGGCTTGGACACTGCGGGGTGGGGGCCACGTCACGGGTGTGAAGGGGGCCAAAAGACCCCTTCCTTTGCCCGGGGGGTCCTTTGATAGCAACCCTCTGTTGGGTTTGTTTACGTTCGTTTGTGGCAATAAAATTGGAGAATCACTCACACTTTGTGGTGCTTTCATACTGAATTTTGCTAGCTGCGCAATCGAAACATGTTGCATCAAAGATTTTGTTTCCTACTGGCATTCCCTCCAATGTAACTTAAACCTCATATGGTTGTGAAGAAATGCGGTGTTCTGGTGTTACTCGAGCCACAACCTCGCAAATTTGCTAGATTCTTCTAAGTTGGACATAACCAACATCGTTTTATTCAACAATTTACAAACACTCATTGGTACTACGTTGTACAGGATAATGACACTACAATGAAACTTCCAATAATGGAAGATGGATGAAGAAGTACTACACACAAGAAATCACAATTACAACTGACCTTTTGCTATAAAAGTGTCAACTTACCTCACATTATTGGCTCCTTTTATTTCGGCGCTGACAAACTTGTTGTTATTGACGTAAAAATCGTACAACATGCCAATATTTATGTACGGAATATTTTCCAGGGAAGCTACCTCGAAACTCTAGTCGATGGCTCTCCTTTTTGGCATATTGACATTTTATGTCAATACTCTGGCACATAAACGAAAATAAAGTAACGGTTGTTTTTCTGATGATTTCTACTTACAGCCAAGTTGTTCCTATCGAACTTTATCTTCGTCATTCGCGTTCGTAGAAAAATCGTTCACCATTCGTTGGAAAGCCCTACATTTACGCATAAATGATATACTGCCAAAACCGATGTACTTACGGAAGAAAATGAAATATACCTACCCCTGAGTTAAAATAACTATCAACAACATTCGAAAGCAGATTGGGTAGCGGGGAAAAGTGAAGACATGTGTTGCAGACTCGTATGCAAGCGTTTATTAAAAGCTTCTTGAAACTTTACAGTGAACATTATCTTTTCCAAACCAATCAACTAATAAATTATGGTAAATACTGGTGTAAACTATAACAACTAACAACTGTAACAACTCGGACCGCACTACGAGAAAGGGCCACCCGAAAAACTGATAACGTGATAACTATGACCTTTAAACATGGACCTAGTATCCCATGGACCGGTACTCCGTGCTCAGAAAATGCGTGCGGAATCTGAAAATAGGCATGTGGCGGTTCCGAGGGGCGTGGCATTCCCCTGAAGTACCGTAGTGTACGGGCTCCCCCCGCCTCTCCACAACTTTGGCTCAGTTGGTTAGAGCGTCGGTCTGCGACGCCCAAGGTGTACAGTTCGAATCCAGGCCACGTGCGGATTTTTTTTTTCAAGTTAATGTTATTTTTGTAGTATGGTGATGAATTTCAACCTGCTGATGTATTAAATCAGTATCTAGAGGGAAAGTATTGTACCTTGGGACGATTTTTTCCATTACAACGTAATTTAGCAATTAAAGGAAGGGTGTATACTCTACTACTCTTGAGGTGTAACTCTCGTGCCTCCTCGTGACGTACTGGGACGATGGGCCCCCCCACCCCACGACTCACTTTAAGCCACACCTCCCAAGTACCGTTCCCCCACCATACTCACTACCAATTTCCACCAGCACGGCGATGGGTGGTGAAAGGGGTGGAGGCCCGGTCCATGGGATACTAGGTCCATGCCTTTAAAGCAACGGGGTTAATCGAAGTACCCCGCGCCGATGTGCCCCCCGGGCATCGGCAAAACAGCCAAAATTATGCTTCAAAATTTTCTATTTAAACGATTAATTCAAACATAAAAAACCTGAAAAATATATTTCAAAGTTTTTTTAATCATCACCATCATTTTGCAAGTACATTTCAATGTTTCTGACTCGAACTGTCCTCGATTGCAGTGATCTCAACGCACTCTATCGTGAGATTCTCGTTTAGGGATGACGTAAGAGGAGTGGCCCGCCAACACTAAAAAGGATGGCTGCCATCCTTTGGCATGGTGCCATCCGATGGCACTTCTTTATTGAAATACGGCTAAACTAAATGGAATTTCGAACTGAAAACTGGTCCATCTACGTTTTTAAGTGCGCTAAATTCGAATCTGAAGTCAAAAACACGAAATTCCGACCCATGCAACTACTCCATTCTTACTTTTTAATCTGTCGAGTGCACTTTGGTAACTAGCATCATCAGGACATCAGATAGGTTTTAATAGGTAGGTACATCCTTATTTTAGTGCCTTTTTTGAGAGCAATGTGTTGAATATATACTGGTCTCAGCAGGGATTTAGGACCACTACACATCTGGTTTATGTCTTTCGATTTATTGGTGTTACCCGTATGAGAATTTCCAATCTCTGCTTTCATAATTCAAAAACCAAATGCAAAGTCAGAGATCCTGATGAAAAAACAATTGAATTCTTCAACTTACCACTACAAACTCACCATACCGGAAGTAGCACTTAAAACCAAACCACGGTACTTCAAGAATCCAAATACGAACCATTCTCATACTGGTAACACCAATAAACCGAAAGACATGGACCAGATGTGTAGTGATCCTAAATCCCAGCTGAGACCAGTATATATTCGACATATTGCTCTCAAAAAAGGCACCAAAATAAGGATGTACCTACCAATTAAAACCTATCTGATGATGCTAGTTAGCGAAAGTACACTCGACAGAATAAAAATTATAAGGATTAACCCCTTGACTCCCAGTGGAACAATATGTCCCAGTGCAACTTCAAAAATTACCAATGGGCAAAGCGGTCTCTGAAACGATTGTAAAACCATCCCTGCATGTTCCACTGGTCTCTAACGCTCATTTGGGGTTGCGGTTTACCACTTGCTAGATCGCAGCCCAGAGAGAGCCTTGGGAGGATAACTGGCAAAGATGGCATTCTGTTGTTCACTTTCTTTCCACCTGCTTTTTGTCACGTTCTTGTCAGTTTTCATTACTCGTTGATTACTGTTACGTTGTTTTATTTACTACCTCTTTGTGGGGCTTGTTTTACTCAGTTGTGCCATATCAGTGGGGCGAACTTTCCCAACCATGGTGTAGAGTTTATCTCACCCATAACCTACAGTTGGGACAACAGTGATGAAATACCGTTGGGACAGGTCGTCCCACTCATGAAATACACATGAGTGGGACACTTGGTCCCAGTCTTCATGTGCCAGTGGGATAACCTGTGTCCCACCATCCCCCTCCCAAGTTATGTATCAGAAACTCATAACTGGACCAGTTCTCTGGCCGTTAGACTTTATTAAAACATTGCGCCAAATTTGATTTAAAATATACCGCAGTAAATCCTCCCTCAACCTGCCAACTTCAATTGAAGAAAGGCCCAACACACAAGATGAATAAAAAAAAAATGCGCGGGCACAATTTGACCCCAAATAGCAAATTTCATCAAAATCGGTCTATGGTAACTAAGTTAGGTGCAGCTTAAAGTGGACGGACGAATCTTTTTCTATTCAATTTTCGGATTTTCTACAAACTTCGTAATTTTGGGGGGAAAAAGAACTTAGAAAAAAATAGATTCTAAAGGTTCATTATTGAAAATAATTACCCAAAATCATGTTAGGCCGAAAAATGGCATTCACGAATCAGCTTGTTTCCTCGCGTATCCATGCATGATGCAATCACACTTTCAGGTGCCTTTCTACGTAAATATGTATACCTATATGAGGGCACTAGCTGTTTGGTGAACGCCAGATTTCCACCTAGCATGATTTTGGTTTAATATTTTCAATATCAAACCTGTGCCAATCCTGTAAAATCGAGCAAAAAAATTATCTTTACCCCCTCAAAATTTCAAGGTTTGTAGAATCCAAAAATCGAACAGAAAATTATCCGCCGTGAAAGTGACGTGTAAAAGCAGTGTTGTGATATGCATGGATACGTGGGGGCACTAGCTGTTTCGTAAACGCCATTATTTAGTTTAAAAAATAATTTTTTCCGGGCTTCTGAGGCCCATTCAACAAAATCGCGAAATACGAGTCAACTGGGTCTCAGAATAACCAGTAAAATTTCAAAAAAAAAATTGGAGTGGGAAGTAAAAGAAGGGACTTCAATACGCTTGTGAGTCTTCTCACTAGGAGAACTATTGGAAATTCGATGAGGGTCAGATCTATTCTACACATTGAAACTCAAATAAAAAATTAATGAGTTTATTTTTGTTTACAATTATTTCTAGAAGTAATAAAAAAAGAATAATTGTTAACCTTTGACTAGAGGGTCATACAAAATTGGTAAAAACAAGGTAGGTACAAGATGGTTTGATGAGAGGAGGAAATTCGCAATATGGCGTGGTAAATAAGTGATTCAAGGGTTAGGACTCTGGTAGTACATGATGGCAGTTGCGGGGAGGTGCCACTTGGTGGCGCGGAGCTCGACGAGCTGAAGGAGCGTCTTCTTGATGGGAGGCGACGTGGAGGGCGACAGGAAGGCGTCGCGAACGCTCCACATGAGGGCGTCGAGAAGCTTCGGCTCCTCCGCCTCGATGTCCCGCCCGACCGTCGTCACCGTGAAGAACAGACACTCCACCTGGCGGCCAAAATTATAAATAAGTAACCGTAAAAAGCTTTAATACAGGCAATTAAGGGGGCTCAGTCGGTCGACGTTCGTTCCAGGTCAGTATTTGGCCAAATCAAAAGGCAAAACCTTGAAATTTTCACTTAAATTGGAAACTTTAAAGGATTTTAAAAATTCGTTAGTGCACGGCCCTAGGGAATGGAAAAACTGAAATATTGCCGCTGGAATCATCAAAATCGAACAATAATTACCAAAGAAAAATGTTTTTCTTGTTTTTCCCTTATTTCTCTGGCAATTATTGTTCGATTTTGATAATTCCAACAATCTACGTACAGATATAGATACTGTCAAGTACTTCATGGCGTAGGTGTTGAAACATAAAACGCTGCAAATCATTGCTCAAAGGTTTATTATTATTATTTATTATGTATAGATCATCCTTCTGTATAGATCACTGGTTCTCCATCAATAGCACCTACCACCATCTGTATTCTCCCTTGACCTTCCCTCTCAAATTTCAGCTCCTGCGTTCAATAGGATTGAAAATGGCTTCGGAGCTCACTCAGCTGATCAGTGATCTGATCAGTGAGCAATGATTTGCAGCGTTTTTTACCTACAAACATTGTTTTACCTACCAATTTTTTTTACCTACCACACCTACCTATTGGTAGGTACTACCTACCACACTATAATGGCTTCACACCTTCACAATCAAGTTTATTAGAAAGAACTAAACGCTTCACACTCGATTCGAAAAATAGAAAGCTTGATATGGAAATTTGATTACTGGTTACGCAGAAGGCAAAACTGTATACAAATCGAAGAAATGAACAGCGATCGCATTTTAGTCAGATAAAATTTGAACGGCGATTGACCTCTTTTGCGATTCACACTCATGATTCTGTTTTATCGAAGGAAAACCTTCAAATACTCGTAGGGACCGAACGGTTTGTCCTACAGAGCTCCGGGTGGTCTCAAAATTTTTTAAAAATTCTGTACTATTTAAAATTGGTGGAAAAACGATACCTTTATTTCGAGAGTTTTCGAGCTAGGGCACTCTTGAAAATTTCAACCCTTAATTTTCACCCCTTAGAAGTGACCTACATCAACCAAAAGCTTCGCGGCACAGCTAGACCCCAAATGGAGCCTATATACCAAATTTGAACCAAATCGGTCCAGTGTTGCTAAGAAAAGTGCCGCGTACGGCGGACGGCGTACGGCGTACGGCGGACGGACGGAAATTTTTTTATTCGATTTTCGGATTCTACGTACCTTGAAACGTAAAACATCAAATTTTGAGGGGGGGTTAAAATTTTTTTTTTCTTGCTCGATTCCAAAGGCTTATTATTGAAAATAATAAACCAAAAATGTGAGAGATAAAAAAGTATTGTCTCTGATAATGGAAAAAAAGTATCGATACTGGGGAAAAGTATTGATATGTATCGATACTTTGGGGACATCCCTAGATCAGTCTAGAGCGGAGGAAAGCATTTTCGTCTCGAGCTAATTCCTCTGGAGTCAGAACAATAAGAATAACATTTTATTTTATTGGCATATTAATATAAGTTCACTCCGAAGAACAAAACGCTGCACATCATTGCTCAAAGGTTTATTATTTTCTGTATAGATCACCCTTCTGTATAGATCACTGGTTCTCCATCAATAGCACCTACCACCATCTGTATTCTCCCTTGACCTTCCCTCTCAAATTTCAGCTTCCTACCTTCAATAGGATTGAAAATGGCTTCGGAGCTCACTCAGCTGATCAGTGCTCTTCCAGGCGTCTCCAGCATTCGAGAAGATCTTCTTCACTCTTCAGATCACTGATCAGCTGAGTGAGCTCCGAAGCCATTTTCAATCCTATTGAACGCAGGAAGCTGAAATTGAGAGGGAAGGTAAAGGGAGAATACAGATGGTGGTAGGTGCTATTGATGGAGAACCAGTGATCTATACAGAAGGGTGATCTATACAGAAAATAATAAACCTTTGGGCAATGATTTGAGCGTTTTTTACCTACCAACATTTTTTTACCTACCAACTTTTTTTTACCTACCAACTATTGGTAGGTACTACCTACCTCACCATACTGGCTTCACACCTTCACAATCAAGTTTATTAGAAAGAACTAAACGCTTCACACTCGATTCGAAAAATAGAAAGCTTCAAATGGAAATTTGATTCTGGTTACGCAGAAGGCAAAACTGTATACAAATCGAAGAAATGAACAGCGATCGCATTTTAGTCCGATAAAATTTGAATGGAGATTAGACCTCTTTTGCGATTCACACTCATGATTCTGTTTCATCGAAGGAAAACCTTCAAGTACTCGTAGGGACCGAACGGTTTGTCCTACAGAGCTCCGGGTGGTCTCAAAAATTTTCAAAAATTCAATACTATTTAAAATTGGTGAAAAAACGATAGGTACCTTTATTTCGAGAGTTTTCGAGCTCGGGCACTCTTGAAAATTTCAACCCCTTAGAAGTGACCTACATCAACCAAAAGCTTCGCGGCACAACTAGACCCCAAATGGAGCCCATATACCAAATTTGAACCAAATCGGTCCAGTGTTGCTAACAAAAGTGCCGCGGACGGCGGAAGGACGGAAATTTTTTTATTCGATTTTCGGATTCTACGTACTTTGAAACGTAAAACAATTTTCTTTTTCTTGCTCGATTCCAAAGGCTTATTCTTGAAAATAATAAACCAAAACAATATACCCATCGGATTCATAGGTCGGTTTCTCCAAACGACCACAAAACTATCACTTAATCCTTCCATTTGTATTTAGTTACAATCCGAAGAAGGCCGTCTGAAGCCACATGCACTTTATGATTTCATTAACACTTTCTCCATTCAACACGCGGCATATTCGAGTCTAGAATCATTATTATAGTACCTTTACTTCATAATAATAACAAACCTCAGTTCTGTGAGTCAAATTCTTCTGCGAAAGAACACTCTGGCAGACTTGGACGATGAGACTCAGAACAGTGAGGGTCGGCGAGACAGTTGCGTGAGGCCTCAAGTGAATTTGCCTCGGCTTCAACTGCAAAACAAACAGAAAATTAAAATAATAAATCACAGGTTTGTCCAATAATCTACTTTCAATTTTAAGGCACCAAAACAATATTGGTAAACCGTGCAGAATCGAAGAACTGACCTTAGTTCCAGTCCTAACCGGTCGTTAGGATGCTGAGCGGAATTGCTCTTGGAAAAATATAGGAAGTTTCGTGGATCCTGCAGTAATGTGATAAACAGTTCCAGGCAGCGTTCCAACGTCGGAAAGCAGATTTCAGAGCGGATTGAATCCCGATATCTTACAGAAATCTCTAAACTAGATCTCCAAGATCAAAAAGCCTCTACCAGAAAGCAATGTAGCACTCCTCTAGCGATTGCACCTGCCAACGCTACATTTTATCTCAGAACACCTCACTTCGAAGGCATGACTTGTGTGGGCTAAGAGGTTTAATCATCCCTGGCCGCCTAATCTAACGAAAATCCCACTTTTCTAGCAGACCATGCTATCAGCACTCTCGTCGTGTCTCTCTTTCCCTGAATAACATCGTCCATCGACGCCGTTCCTCGCCATTTCTGTCCTCTTCTGTGCAAAGCACCTTGTTGCTCGGCCACCACCTGACTCCCAGCAATAAAATATTCCTAGGAATATAGTACCTGCATCAGTCATTGGTATTCGATGAATCGTATCTTGATTAATATAATATACAATCCAATCAAAGAGAAAAATGTTAAGACTCATCTGCCAATAAAAATTCTTTCAGGGTCAGAACCTTATCATCAGTCTAGAGACTACATGTTCGAGCAGCAGATAATCGTAGCAGTTCAAGCAGTAGATTCAAATTCAAAAGTTTTTATTTTGCACATCCTAAAAATAAGCAGTACAAAAGTCAATACAATTACAAAATTTCAAGTTCAATTAGGGCAGTGCCGATCACAAGTGGGTGAGGGGAGCGCGGGCAAGAGCCCCCCCCCCCCCCCCACCCACCGGCCGGCGCCACCCGACCGGCCCCAGGCCCCACCCACCATGACGGCTCCCCGCATAAGGGAGCTCCACGAGGGAAACAGCTGCCACGCAAGTAACCAGCCGCCCCCAACGCAGGACATCCCCACGGATCCCATTCCCAACAGGGAAAAGAGAACAATGGAGCCGCCCAGCAGCCAGGACTATAGGGCGACCACCGACCAACAGGAGAGGAAAACCCACCCATACACTCATTCATTCAATAAATACATTCACCCCACTAATAATTAATTCTTAAATATAACAAAAAAAAACGAAGACAAAGAATATCACAGATCACGCACTACCACTATACTAGACTAGCTATACTAGCACTATACTAGCTCTTGAACGTGGCAGTTCTGCTTTATCATGTCGATACCTTAAAGCACAAATGAGCTATGTCCAAAAACGGAGTTTTCAAAAACCGCAAAAGAAGTTTTCACAAGTGCACTATTCCTAACATAATGGCTTACTACACTAAAATATTTAATTTCTTCAACTAATTTTTAAGGTGTAATCGTCAAGAAGGTCAATAATAGTTTTGTTGAATTTGAGTTTTTCTAAAATTGAAAAAAATTGAAAATTTGGAAGGTGGATGGACATAGCGCCTTTGTGCTTTAAGGTATCGATGTAGTCTCTGGACTGATGATGGGGTTCTGACCCAAAACCGGTCTCCAATAAAGAGAATTTTTATTAGCTGAGGAGTCTCAACATTTTTCTCCATGATATACATCGCCTCTGCACCATCGGCACCAATCAAAAATCAATAAAATTCAATGTCTATTAGCCTGTTTATTTGTCGCACTGAAGGCAAGCTCTGGATAGCTCTTTCGAGTGAAGGGCAGCCCAACCTGATCACTATGCCAGGCGAACGTATTGATGACAACCGACCATTTATTTGTATGTCTTCAACACAGGGACATAAGATCAAGTTGTCTTCCTGACGACACCAGATGGTTGAAGATATCCAAACTATATTGGGCTGCAAGAGGCCGGAATCGCCAATGGCCTAATGAAGGGAAAAAATGTTTTTTGTGCCAGCACAGGACGAACATGACTCAGAGAAGGCAACAGGTCCAGCTTTAAGCAATGTGGAAACAGTTCCAGGCTGAGCTCCAACGTGGGAAAGGGAGATGACGTTTGAATCCCACACAATACAGAGGTGCGGTCCCCTTCTGATATCTTACGGATATCACTAACAACCAGATCTTAGACATTCTCTCATTTACCTGCTGAAAAAAGTTACTTTGGAGTTGAGATGGAACATCGATGGCGATTGACAGTTCTGAATGGAAAACCCCCAGGGGACTACCTGTAGCAATTTACACATTTCAATACCATGTTTTTTGTATTCTTTTTTCGTTCTTCATGACACTTTGAGATTAAATTGTTCCCTCATTTGCTTGAAATAAACTTTTTAATTTCTCACTTTTTGGTTCATTAAAAACTATTTTCAATTTTTCCTTCATTTATCGTTTTTCCTCTAATTATTCCAGTGAAGCCAGTATTTTAACATTCTAACCCACCTGCCTTGTCAAAACATCGAACATCGGTGTTTCTTCTCAATGTTTTCCTAAGATTAATGATCAGTTTTCGATGGCGACATCGACGTTTTTTCCTCCCTGAGGGCGCAACAATAAACTTGTCAACACACTTTGACAAATATTCTTTCTCACGAAATCTTCCAATGTTCAATCGTATGAAAATCATTTTAATAAAGAGGTTATGGCCCAGCACGCTTCCACTGGCTGGTAACATTACAATCGGAGGAAATTCATTAAAATTTAAGACCCGTCACTTGATCTAAAGGAGCCCCAAAAGATGGAGTGTTTAAGTCCCACTCTCTTCCAATGGCAACTGTAAGCAGTTGTTGATTGGTAATTAATGTTGGAACCTTTCTTTTAGTAAACAATTATGAATTTCTACAAGGCGAAAAAAAATTGCGTTCAATCTAGCAAAGCCAGAGAATATAGCATTAGCTACGTAATCTGCAGGTATGCAATAACTTCGAATCTACGAAATTACATTATTACTAGAGGTCAGTTAGCCTCTGTTCCTCGAACTGTCAACAGGTCTCCGTGTTTCCTCTCTGTGTTTTGATGAGTTAAATGTGGTTTCAAATGTGAATTTAATTCTGAATTTTGGTGTAAACATTCACTGCTTCACCATCGATCGTGCCTGACAACCTGAAGGTAGTACACCTGATTGTATTTAAATTAATTAATCACCTACCTGTCATTCGAATCTTTCTTCATCTCAGTTATCGGATTGTCCTTGACAAGTGCACCTATTTGACCTTGGCACGCGCCACAATTATAATCTAAACGACCTTGACACGTGTGGTGAACTCTTCCAGACCCACGGGACGGTTTGATAAGCAGTGCGTTCGTGCGTAATAATAAGTGTATCAACAAATAATAACCCTCAGGTCGTCTGTGATTGACGGACACTAACCAGATTAACAGTTAGGTATTGCGGGCTATAGCTGGGATCACTTATCGTCGGGCGGTTTTTGGTGACCCTTCGGGATGGATGAACGTAACTTTCTCGCACAAATTGCTGAGGTACTTGACCAGATTTACTCCATGCGAGTGAATGAGATTGAGTTATCGGAGATTAAAGGAGATCTGATATCTGCCTTGAACAATTTTTTAAACAATCAAAATGATTTGGGCCAGTTCTTGTCTTTTTGTTCGAACCTGTCAAGACTATTCTACGTCATTAATGACAGATTGGATGAGCAGGATGGCCTGAAGAACGAGATTTCATCGCTCATGAATGCATATAGCTCATCACGGGACACTTTAAACAGCTCCATGTCTACCTATCTTCGTCAGGAGGATCAATGGGAAATGGATAGGAAAGTTCTTGAGGAATCCATAATTCAATATAAAAAGAAAATTAGGATCCTAGAGAGTAGGATTGTCTCTCTCCCCATCAGTCCGGTGGGTACTGAAATAAGTACTCAGACGGATGGCATATGCTATTCTGCCGCGAATATTCAGACACATGATACCATAATGCACAACAGGAGTTCTCAGACTGACCCTAGCGATGATAGCACCGAATCGTCACAGGTATCTCCTCTAGTCAGTCAGCCTGAAGGTGCCAGATACTCGGGACTTGAGTGTGATCCGGGTTTTAAAAACATCGACGCTGTGATGTCGCCTCCTACGGTTTCAATCAATTCCTCAATTATCGAGGATCCCAATTTCTATCAATCAGAGCTACTAACTCGGAATAACCAGTTGCAGGCGGAATTGAAAAATATACGCTTGGAATTGGAAGAGTTAAAAAATGAAAAGGTTATTATCGAAGGCCAGGCTGGCCGTAGTACAAATGTCTCAGTCGGAATTCCGCTGTCTGACGAAATTATTACAAGTTATGATATTGTTGGCATTTTTAACAAACTTACTGCCAATATGCACATTGTAGAGAACCTCAACAGGAAGTATCGGGAGATTGATTCAGTTATATTAGATTTGAGGAATAATATAGCTAGTTTCTCGAATACAAATAAAAGGAATCCCCGAAATAAAACTACGAGCTTCTCCCCTAAATCCCGTGGGAAGTCGGTTGGACACGAGAAGGTGGGTGATCCAAGAGTCGCTTTCATCGGTGATTCTTACTTGTTTGGGATGAGAGATGAGCTTTCCTCAGTCCTACCTCGTAAGTATGTTTCTTCTGCTACCAGAATGACTGGTGCCCCATTAAAAACGCTGTTAGAATCATGGGGTACTTCACAATCCCCGCCAGACTTCCTGGTCTTGTCGTCGGGGTTTGTTGACGCAGCTTATAATGAGATCCGATCGTTCAAGCATGATTTATTGAGGCTTTGCCGGTCTCTCAACGGAACCAAACTGATACTTCTTAAGATCCCGTTTAACTATCTGTTGCCGGGCTGGTCATGTGTGAACAGGGAGATTGACCGATTAAACAAATTTCTATCATGGATCCCTAATAAATTTCGCTCAGTGCAGGTAGTTGATACTGACTTGATTGGTCGAGATATGATATCGTCAAAAACAGTAGACCCCTATTATTCCGTAAAAGCACGTCAGATACTGTGTAACTTAATTAAAACCGCCATTATGGGTTCGGAAGACATTTCGCCTGTACTAATGATTGGAGATGAGTGTGAACCAGTACCATTGTGACTATCCCCCACTTCACTATCGGCTGAGTACACGACAACTATACTCCACGCTAACGTCGGAGGATTCAGGTCGAAAATTCTCGAAATTAACGCTTCATTGGGTGCACGTCCGGACATTCAAGTTTTAGGATTAACAGAACACTTTCTTGGTGACACCGAAATTCCTTTCTATGTTCCCGATGGTTTTAAGCTCATTTCGCACTTCTCCAGAATGCGATCGAAGCGTGGTGGTTCTGCGTTATTCGTCAGAGAGTTCGTGGAGGCCGATGAGGTCACAGGCTTATCTGGCAGGTCCGCAGAGGAGGTATGCGAAATATCGGCAATCAACCTAAAGAGTCTGAACACCATTATACTCTGTGTTTATCGTCCACCGGTACATCAAAACTTTCATATATTCATTGAGTGTCTAAGCGATGTCTTGCACTGGCTGTCTAAAAATCGTGGAAACTGTACGATTGTGCTTATGGGTGATATAAATGTCCACCATGAGGCTACCGCAACGGACCCTACCCAGCTTGCGGAAAGGAGAGAATTTTCCGATATTATCTTATCATACGGGCTTCAAGTTACTCTCGTTGAGACCACCCGCTGTCCATACCCAGGTCAAACGGGCAGCCCATCTTGCCTCGACATAATGGCCACAAATTTGGATCCGGAGTGGTATGCTGCATCTGTCAGCGAACTTAAATTCTCTGATCATTACGGTATTGAGCTGTCCATCCGTGAGAAGTTACAAGCACCTGATCCGAAAATAGAGCTTAGACGTCGTAGTAGGCCCCCGAATGTTGAAAACCTGAAGTTGCTCCTGTCGTCATGCACATGGTTTGAAGTATACGCCAGAGGAGAGCCTAATGAGGCGACGGAGGTATTTATGGACATCGTTCTTCATGCTCTTGATCTGAGCTGCCCATGGGGCACCCGCAGATCTTACCCCGACAAGAGGCGAGATTGTCAAATCATGAGTGATGAGTTGCTCGATATTCGAGATCGCTACCACTCGATGAGAAGCCTGGCTGAGTCGACACGCAATGACGAGACCAAAATTAAGGCCAATGATCTGAGAAGGAGGTATAGATCAGCTTTATCCCAGTCTCAAAAAAATAGAAATGATGCAACTATAACTTCATCGAATAATAAAATCAAAGCCTCCTGGAATGTGGTAAATAAAGTTCTTAATAGGAAAACCAAGGGTTCTAATTCCTCCAACCCTCTTCTTGATGCCCAGGGATTTGGAGACGTATTCTCAGCAGTCTACGGGTTGAGTAGCTCTTCCCCTTCAACATTTGCAGCAATGGAGAAATTTTTGTCAGTAACCCCCAAAAACTTGAAGGAGTTCCACTTCCGCCAAGTCTCAGTAGAGGAGGTGTACGCAGTTATGTGCAACCTGAAAAACACTACATCAGAGGACATCTTCGGGATCACAACACCAATAGTTAAGCACACGGCGTCACTTCTCGTTGAGCCTTTAACATTTTTAATCAATATGTACTTTGATCGAGGAGTCTTCCCTGATAGATTGAAGTTTGCTTCCGTATCACCGATTCCGAAAAAAGGAAAGTGCTCAACCTTCGAAGATCACCGCCCTATTACGAAGCTTCCTCTTTTTGTGAAGGTGATTGAGCGCCTGGTTCTTGTGCAGATCAGGGATTTCCTGAGTGAATGCTTCATTTTGCACCCCCAGCAGTTTGGTTTTCGACCGGGTTTTAGTACGACTGGGGCCGCTTGTTCGCTCATCACGAAGGTGTGTGCGGCCTTAGAAAACAGAGAACAAACAGCAGTTCGTTTGTATGATCTGGCTAAAGCCTTCGATACGGTACCGCACGACCAGTTGTTGGCGAAGCTCGGACATTATGGGTTCGGTCATTCAGCCCTTACTTTCTTCGAAGGTTTCTTGAGAGGATGGAGCCAGACGGTATTTTATAATGGTGGGGTCTCCACAGCAGCACCAATCTCAAGCGGAGTGAAGCAGGGTTCAATTCTTGGCCCAACACTGTTTCTCTTATTTGCAAACGATCTGGCTTACCAGTTTGATGAACTGAAGGGCGAAATATACCTATATGCCGATGACACGACCGTGCTAGCTACCGGGACAAGTGATGCTGCACTTGATGAAGGGCTCAACTTTTGCGACGCGATTATCGTAGAATGGTGTAACGCGAATCGTTTGGTGCTCAACACCACTAAAACACAAGACCTTCGATTCCGTCTGAATGGTCCACTGGAGTCCTCCGCCAGTTTTCTGGGACTTCGAATGGACAATCGGTTGTGTTGGAATACCCACATTGACGAACTGCGATCACAGCTGGCAACAAGTAATTTTGCCCTCCGTCGGCTTTCCACGGCAGTATCTTTCCCTGTCCTGCGCTCGGCATTCTTCGCTTTGTTCATGAGCCGAGTGACATATATGATTGCATTGTGGGGTGGTTCACCAAATTGGAAATGTATCTTTAAGCAGCAAAAAGCAGCCATCAGGACCCTGTTCAATTTGGGATATAACGAGAGCTGCAGAGGCTATTTCAGGAAGTTGCATTGCATGACGGTTCCGGGTCTGTATGTTCATAGATGTTTAATGTATGTACGTGAAAACTTAAGTGACATTCATTGTGGGTCGGATGTTCATGGCTACCAAACTAGGCATCGTCACGAGCTGCGCCCCCCATCAGTCCGTTTGACTACAAGTCAGAAGACGAACCCGATCCATAATGGCGTACGCTTTTATAACTCTTTACCTGGAATGTGGCAAAGTCTTCCGAAAGAGCAACTATCCACACGTCTGAAACTCCTTCTGATCGATGAGGAGTTGTATGATCCGCGCGACTACTTCGGCATCAAATTCTGATCATCATTTACTTGTTTATACAGATTAGATTGTTTATGTTATATGACTACATATTTATTTTATTTATTACCAATGAATTAATGTAATGACGTATATATTGACCTTGTTAATTTTTCTTGTTTGACGATTGTTTATACACTTTGTACCACAACAATAAAAATAAACTTTGAAACTTTAGAGGATTAGGAGTTAGTCATGGCGGAAGAGACAAATCAACCGTTTCCTCATCTGCCATCCTTCCAAACATAATGAAGCTATCTGCTCCTTCGAAACAAGTGATACGAAACCAGCTCAGCGTGGAAGAGATGCAGGTCTGGCCTAGAACTCACATCGCAGAAGCTCCCTAAGACGAATCGACATGGTGGTATACCATGGTATGACTATCATCAGTATCAGGATTTCAGACTCCCGAGACATAAAATAAATTCCACTGCCTCTATCCAATTTTGTAGCGTTATATCATTATCTACCTATTTATAGAGAAAAAGCCCCTGGACCCCCGGATGGTTACTACTAAGAGCCTTAGGCTAAAATTCAAGAAACATGGAACATGTTTTAGCCGTGTTTTGTATGTTTGCTGTTTCCTTTTACAAGGAATTTGTTGTCTGTTGTTTTAATTTAGCTCTCCAAGGGCCTGCTTTTCAGATTACTCGTCGTTTCATTCACCTCTTGATGTCCCAAAGGTATTATTATTATTATTAAGAAATCGAAAACATCTAAAACGTGGAAGAACACATCGCGACTAAAGCCCGCGCTCATAACAGAATCTCGCCTAGGTTTCAAGATCCTTTGATTACTTTTCGGTAAAAACGATGTCAGCCAACTACATAAATAAAAATCCACTAAATCGAAGTTGGTTTTTACCATGCATAAACGTGTAGTTGACATAACTTCGATAGAAAAATTTAAAAATTGTCTATTGTTTATTCAATTTAACTTCAATTGTAAACATAATTTGGAGTTATTATTTTGTTATTAAGCCAGAACACATCGCGACTAAAGCCCGCGCTCATAACAAAATCTCGCCTGGGTTTCAAGATCCTTTGATTACATTCGTAAAAACCAAGCCAACCAACATCAATTAATTCCACTAAATCGATGTTGGTTTTTACCGCGATTGTTGTTTACAGTTCTTTTAAATCAGAGGTATATCTCAGCTTAGTCCATATTTACAGCTGTTTTGACAGTAAATAATTTAGGCATAAATTGAGGGCTTTTCAACGAGTGGCGAACGATTTTCGTTGGAAAATCCCGCGCTACTTTCGTTCCACGGTTTCGTCCCGTTTTTGCCCAATTAGGTGATGGCTAAAGCATGTTCCATGCTAAAAGTAACTTACAAACGACTATAACTTACAAGAGAGTAAAGCTCATTCAAAAAGGCCATGAAAGCATGGTAGCGATGAGTTCCATCCTTGTAACACTTTTTCTCAACAGTGTACTGAGAGATGTTCAAAAGCGACTCAAGGAATGTGCCGGAGCTTTCTTTCTGCGGAACAAAAATTCAACAAACCAGTTTTCAAAAATCATCAATCAATCAAACTTATGACAAATTGAAAATAAAAGGGCGATACAAATGTACCGCCAAGTGCGACAACTTAGTGCCACTTTAAGAGGGTTTTCCTGTTGTCACACCCAAGTTGTTTGTGAAACTTGGTGTGTCCACGAGTTTTTTATGTCTTCTAGTTGCTATTAAAAAAAATTTATTGTAAAACTCGATAGAAAATTCTCAAATTCATCTTGATTAAAACTTTATTGCAAACCGTTGAGGTTTGTTTTTTCCAGTCTTATGAAAAACGAAAATCAAAGCGGGAACCAAATCAAAAGTAGGAAAATCAAATTAAACAGGCACTTGGTTCCTTTCAAAAATCACGAAAACTTAGGTAGATACGAAATTCTCATCATTTAACTAAAGCTAGGAATACATTTTCTGCTATTTTTTTGGAGATGGATTTATTGATTCTCTTATCTGGTGTGGACGGTACTAAAGAACGCCAGGCAGTGGCGCCTCCTCCTGGCAAACATAGCAAACACTGATTGCCTTACTAAAAATATGCAAAATGAATAAATTAATTTTTATTGAGATTCTCCTATATTTCCGTTTTTTGTAAGTAATATTTAGCCGATTTTGGAAAACTTTTATAATATTTGGGGACTATTTCATTATTACCAAGGAAGCTAAATGAAATAAGTACGTACGAGGGTGGATCAAATATAAACGGGACTTTATTTTTTTTTTAAATTTTATTTGTTAGAAAATAAAAAGCGGGTATATGTCACTTTTCTACATAGTCTCCTGCTTTTGTGACACATTTTTCCCAGCGAATAGGAAGTTTTTTAATCCCAGCATCAAAAAACGATGAAGGTTGCGTCTGAAGCCAATTGCGCACGAACCCCTCGACCCCCTCATCATCCTCGAATCGCTGTCCGCCTAGGGCTTCTTTAAGTGGCCCAAACAAGTGAAAATCACAGGGCGATAGGTCAGGGCTGTAGGGAGGATGATCAAGTGGAGTCCAATTCATTTCTTCCAATTTTTGAACAGTAAGAGCTGCAGTATGGGGCCTTGCATTGTCGTGGAGGAGGATGACGTCACGAATTGGTTGATTCCGTCTTTTGCTGCGATATGCAGCCCTCACCTGAGTCAGCAGCTCACAATAGTAGGCAGCATTGATTGTTCTTCGCTCATGCAAAAAATCAATGAGCAAAACGCCTCGATAGTAGAAAAAAACAGTTGCAAGGACCTTGCCAGCAGACAGTCGAGTTTTTGCTTTCACTGGGGCTGTCTCCCCCTTCCTCCGCCACTCCATACTGGCTTGCTTCGATTCAGGTGTGTAATGATGGACCCATGTTTCGTCGCAGGTGACGATGCTAGCCAAAAATGCTTCCCCTTCTTCCTCAAACCTTGCAAAAAGCCTCTGACAGACCTCCAAACGTCTCAACTTCTGATCTGCAGTCAAAAGGCGAGGGACCCATCTGGCACACACTTTACGGAATCCTAGGTGCTCTGTAATGATCGTTTGGCAGCTCCCATAACTTACCCCTACCTGCTCAGCGATTTCGGAGACAGTCACATGTCGATCATCTTCAAGAATGTCACGAACCGCTTGAATGTTCTCATCCGTAATGCTGCTCCGGGGACGACGATCGTGTTCCTCATTCTCTACTCGTTCTCTTCCCTCCTGAAACTCTTTGTGCCAGGCAATGACACGGGTCCTAGAGAGGGTTTGGTCCCCGAACTGGGCAGTCAACCTTTGAAAAATTTCCGAAGGTTTGACTCTTTCACGGGTAAGAAATTTTATGATAATTCGTTGCTCAATGGAAACGGGCACCTTTTGTTCAGACATCGCGATAACTACTCATGAAAGGTTGTAAAGGGGGAGACGCCCCCCTCATCCACCTTCTAATGAACCTGTTCAAACTATCTCGAAGTGACGGGCCTTGAAGCGAAGTAACGGGCGCTTCTGTCAACCGTCGGCGCTCAGAGGTCAGAGTCCCGTTTATATTTGATCCACCCTCGTATTTTGTCGTAGATACTAGCCCGCAACACGACTGCGAGTTGAAAGGTCGGTAACTACGAGGGATTGCGGATGATACACGAACTAGCGCGGCCTGGCGATGCAAGGCAAGCAGTTCAAAAAAAAAAAAAAAAAGAATTTTGAATTGAATGAAAAATGAATTTTGCGGGACTGTTTTAGATGAGAAAAGACAATCAGCGGGTAGTCAGTGCGGGGTCAAGTATTGCTATGCCCCCACTACCACAGCATAAGCCAAGGCAAACAATTGAGTAACTGTTTCGTGGCCTTGAAAGAAGAGAACATAAATTGGAAGATGAACCATGGGTTACGCTTCCTTAGCAACAGTAATCAAGTTTCTTAATGGAGGAATTCTTCATTTCTTTGAATGGAGTGTGAAGCGTTTCGTCTAAATAAGCTCGATTATGAAGCGAAAACATGGTTGGTAGGTGGTTACAATGGCAAAGCTGTGTTCTTTGCTGGTGCTTGATCTATTCAGAAAAAAAATAAACCTTTGTGTAATAATTTTGCTGCATTTTTCACTATTGCTTATTCCTCTAAGACTAGTCAAGGTGTTTGCCTGACGAATATTGTCACCTGAAGCCACTGGTTGGGCTATGTTCAGAACTTCCCTTTCTTGTCTGTGCCCAACACCAGACCTGGGTAAAGCTTTCCACAATGAAAGACTTTGACAAACATAAAAAACATTCTATAGAGAAAGAGAGCAAAAAAAGGGAAACAGGAAGAATTCAACGGAAAAACAGGTGGCACAAAGCTGTCACAGGTTCTTCTCATTTATGATACTGTGGCTGCAGCACCTACAATAAGTACTTGATGATTAGCAGATTTGGGTAATTTACCTTTGATTGCATAGGAATGAAATTATAAACTCACCAGGAATCACAAATGATTCAGAATTGCTTAAAAAAATTGGTAAACACGAAAAACCGCCGCAGCACTGCCAAATTTATCCTGCAGATTTTTTTTTCAAAGATCTAGTTTTTACTACCAGAGCCCCTAGGTAGCGATAACCACCTGAAAACACTGGTGGCACAAAGTTGGCAGTAGTCGTTTAGGTTTAGATGATCCTTATTGGATATATTATGTTTCCTCATTTGCCTTCTTAATTCGAAAAAAGTCGTAACAGTAATATTTTTCAAAATTACATTCTTATAGGAGAGATCATTTTTGGAACCAACTTAGACAGTCCTGTTTGTATTTCAAGTCTCTCTGATGCTCATTTAAGGTTTATTCTATCAATATTTTTCAAGGTCAACTACGAGGATACGACTCATCTGGTCTTTAACCCTTCAGTTAGGAGTTTCTTACTTAGCAAAGCAACTGATGTGATGTGGAACTGATTTGACACTTCTTTCAAGACCTTGCTCATCATTTGCTTCACGTCAACGAAAAGTCTCCACGGGAAACGAAAAAAGTTGTCTTCCCACATTACGAAAATTTATTTCTCTTAACGAAAACACCTTCGTAACTACTGGGATAGAAATGCGGGAAGTACAAAAACACTTTATTAGCAGTCAACCAACAAAGTTTGCACATTTTTAACACATTGCTCCAAAAAGTTACCTACGAGTATTGTTAAGAATTGGACATTGAAATTGGAATTGAAAATTGAAGAATTGGAAAGTGAGTACAGTGACTTTAAAATTAACTAGGAAGGTAGAGCTTGAAAAGACATACAGAATATATGGCGCTGATGTAACCGAGAATCTTAATATCCGACGTTGGTTGTAAGATCTTTAAACATCTTTCCATCCTTCCTGACCATTCCTGGCTTTCCAAGTTATCGACCCTCTTCCTGATACTGTTAGAAAAAGCTTAGAAAGGAGTGCATCGTAGAAGGAGTTTACAGAGGTGCCTCTCTGGAAGAGGAGGATTTGGAATACTTAAATGACGTGCGTCCATCTTCCAGCTCATCGCTTCAAAGACATGACTTGTAGGTCATTAGCCAATCCAAATCCTTCGAAATGCAAGTCAATGCTCCCAATTCAACAAATTTCATCCGGTATACCGCACCTATAAAATATGGAAATCAGGTGGTTTACCTAGACACCGCGGTTTCTGGTGATGGAGGATCCGATGTGGATGTCCATGCTATAATGAATAAAGCTTTTTGCCCAACATTGCTCAGTATGGCGTGCTTAGGACATCCTCCTGCTTACCAAGCTTAGGCTGTTCCAGTCAAATGTGCAGTCAGTGCCTTTTTACACTGCACTTTTTAGAACTGCACCGATCAATAAAAAACTCCACGTCTTCTTCAATCGGTCACTGCACACCATTCTTGGTGTCAGTCGACCAAAAGTCTTACCGATTGAAAACCTTAGGGCGATGGCTGAACAGGAAAGAGCTGAGCAGGTGAAAATAAGGAAATGGCGGTGGCTGAGACACACTGAAAGGAAATTGTATCGTGGAAGCTAACTTGAGTGGAACCCACGGTGTAAGACCCACGG
Source organism: Apolygus lucorum (assembly GCA_009739505.2). Taxonomy (NCBI): domain Eukaryota; kingdom Metazoa; phylum Arthropoda; class Insecta; order Hemiptera; family Miridae; genus Apolygus; species Apolygus lucorum. The sequence goes on from CM019182.2 coordinate 42,884,003, forward strand.
GGAGACCAAGAAAGGAGGACCAGGAGAAGGTCAGGGAACAGGGAGGTAGCTGGTCTACCTCTTCTTCCATCTTTGATCTTGCAGAAGGAAGCTTGTTGAGGCCCTCCCCAAGTCAAGTAAGTCAACACTGTTAGGTACTGGAAGTCGCAGCTGTCAATCACGACAGCCCTAGGTTACAAATCAGCAGCTCTTGTTTTGTAAGAAGGTTTCTAAATTTCATGGAGACCACAGCAATGAAACCACGATTCTTGCTTCTTACATCGCTCACAATTCTCCTATTCCGCATTTGTTTAACACACTACATCTAGAAACCATTTACAGGACAACTCACTTCAACGATATTTAGGCATATGGACGCATAAGACTGAGCGTGAGCACGATCATCCATCGCTTTATCCACTAGAACCTTGGCCAAGTCCATCAGCTGCATCGACTGCAGCTCATCAGGATCTGGATTAATACAAAGACAAAAAACGTTATTTAAAAAATCACACCACCAGGTTTGATAACTATAAAGATTAATAACTACCTAAAAGCAATGAAATGGGCTCTTCTCATGTTTTCAGTAACAGTTTCTCAAAGAAATGAAATTTGTGTGGTAGGTTCCCTTTGAGAATAAACCACACCTCTGGCACCAACTACAAGGAAGTATCAGGTAGGCGTACCTACTCATCAGGCACCCACATTCATCATTCATTCTGAATTTTCAGACATTTCCCCGTACTTATCTAGGTACTCATTTTTCTATCTTGCCATTGAAAAGACCCCCAAAATAATAAAATTGAGTTATTCATTTGATGACACCTAACGTTTCTTAGCTTATTTGCATCCAGTGTCAATGTAGGTTCACAAAGACAGATAACTTTATCGTACCTGACGGGAAAATTCGTTCGAAACGACCTGTTAACTATTACAATACAGTTTGTCTAAAGCAATGTCCTAACTATGACTATCCCTTTTTCCTGAAATGTCGACAACATATTTTGTAAGGACTTTCGGGTTAAGCGTGCTAAGAATTCAAGTTAAAATCCCTCCTGATTGTTAATGTTCTACAAGAAAACCACAAGGTTTTTGACATTATTTTATGTCTTTACTTTGGCACATGAACTCGAAAAGAGTTTTAAAAAAAGCTTTACCGTAAAACCGTCAAACTTTACCCCACCAGGGGTAACTTTACCCCAAAAAGTGAGAATCTTAAATTGTGACGTAAACGTGGTAGAACTTAGATAAAAGTTAGCTATTGTGTTTTCGTTATTCTCCACATCCCAGAGAATCGATGTGGCTTGTGATGGCGCCTTAATCATGGTATTAGCTGTTATCAGTCATAGTTTCCTGTTCAGCTGTTTTTGTCCTGTTTCTTGTGCTCCAAAATGTCTTCCATATCAGGTGTTTGGAGTGGGTTTACCAGGCAAGCCCTCATCATATCACTTTCAATATCTTATTCTGAACAAAATACACTAATCAAATTCTCAAAAAAGTGTTTTCTTAGTTATGCCTTTGTTTACCAAAAATTTGATGGTAACTTTACTCCAAAAACCGGGTATCTTTACTTCACTATAAAGGTTGGGGTAAAGGTAGCCTCACTCATATTTTTCTTATTTAATCTCGAAAAATATTTGAGTTTTATAATTTTTGCAGTGTTGAATGTAAGGTTTCTAGTGTATCTCATGTCAGAAGTTAGAGATGGGGAGAAGAAATGAGAAAAAGCTTGGTACGCTCCCCTACCGAGACTTTACAACTGAACACCTGCATTATGATATAAACATAAACGTGCTTTGGTCTCATAAGTTGTGATTTACAATATTATTTACTCGTGGGTTAACTTTGAAATTTACCATTGCAATTCATTCGAAAGTTATCGAATGTGAAACAGACTTTTTCTGTGATTTTGTTGAGTCATTCGTTTATTGTTTATTGTCCTTCAATATTTCTTTACTTGTAGAAGGTTTTGCTCGATTACCTACACAAGTCTGTCTATACTGGAAGACTGAAATTGTGATCTCTTAACCAGAAATATTGCATTTCAAGCAAATTCGTTGAAATAAATGATCATTGGAATTTATATTTTTATTAGGTATAACTTGTATTTTTCAAGCTAAAAAGTTGAATTTTTCAGAATATATTTTATAATAATATTATAAATACTTGATGTTATCAAGTATTTCTGGGGTAATGAATTCAATCCCGACTAGTAACATTGCATCACTGCCCGTTTCTGTAGCGATAACCGTGAGTTTTTCAGAGTGGAGTAAAGATAGACGCACTCGTAGGTAACTGCACTCCAACATTTAAACAATTAAATAGGGGGGTTACAATTATCTGATCAATGAGCTCGACCGCTCAAAATGTTCAGGAAGCCCTGAAGATCAATTCACTTATTAAAGAAATCAATTTAACCCATTCCGAGTGGGGAGAAATTGTATTTGGAAATGTTTTGGAGTAAATATTGGGGTAAAGTTTGACGGTTTTACGGTACAGTTGATTTCTGATGATTTTCACGCACAACCAATCCGTTTCTGAGGAAATGAAACTTCTTTAGTTTTAAGGGGCTCTCAGTCGGTCGCGGTTCGTTTCTCGTTCCGGGTTAGTATTTCCCTAAATTACAGGCGCTCAAACTTTAAACGTTGTACCTAAATTTGAAATTTTCAAGGATTTTCGAAATCCATTAGTGCAGCAGCCTAGGGAGTTAAAATACTAAAAGATTGCCGCTGAAATCATCCAAATCGAACAATAATTTCGCCGGTAAAGTTATTGTTCGATTTTGATGATTCCAGCGGCGATCTTTTAGTTCTTCAATTCCCTAGGATGCTGCACGAACAAATTTGAAAAATCCTTGATATTTCAAATTTAGGTACGACTTTTAACGTTTGAGCGCCTGTAATTTAGGGAAATACTAACCCTGAACGAGAAACAAACCTCCACCGATTGAGATCCCCTTAGACGAACAGAAAATGTTCACCATTCGTTGGAAAGCTCTCGATTAATCAAGCATTTCTTTTGTACTTGTTCTTGATATTTATGTCGTCATTTTATATTTATTAATTTTATTAATGGATGTAGAAAGTTTTGATACCTGGATTCTACTGAGCCAATTAAAACACAAGTTTGGGTAAGTATTGCAAATAGAGACTTATGAGTTGGATGAGCCCTTACTGAAGCAGGCCTTTTTCACGAGGTCAGACGCGCTGTGCTTCTCGAAGAGGCTGAGCTCGGAGGACACGTAGGTCTGCGCTCCGTGAGCTGCACTCATGCTTTTGGACCGCTTCAGAGTAACCTCCCTCTTCGCTTCCTGCTCTTCAACGAACTGGACGCCTCTGCTTTGCTGGGCCTGCAAGCAGGAAAAATGAGGACAAACTGATGTCGAAGTTTGTAAACAGATTAATCAATATTGTAAATCAGATAAGATTCACATCGGAAGTACCAAAAAGCAGAATTTTAAATAGAAAACCTGCAATTACAATAATTAAACCAAGTATAAGGTAAGGTGGTCTGAAGAAGCCGGAGGGGTATTGCTAGGCGACTCCCACACACTCAATTCTCTAACAACCAAGTGAACGTCAATTCTCCCTACCCTTTCTGTTACTAACTATACATGTATACAATTTCTTTCTTCTTTACTTTTCATGTATTATTAAAATTGATCATACAAGCTAACCAAGGATTTCCCTAACACGATTCATCAACTGATTTGCAACAAAAAATGTCTCGTAGCAATTTTTTCAAACCCCTTGTTTTTCGAAGTTTTTTTTAAATTTTAAGATTTCTTCGTTTTTTCAATTTTTTTAAACCCCTTGTTTTTTGAAGTTTTTTTTTCAATTTTAAGATTTTTTCGTTTTCGAGTTTAAGATTTTGTCCTAACCTTACTAAATTGGTCGAACTCACTTAATTTGCAGAGTAAATTCAAATTTGAGAAAATCGATGGAAATAGAATTAAATTTCCTTTCGGTTAGATCGCTGACCTTTTCTTTGAATCAAGGTTTGAGGCATGAAAAGCCCCTCTGAAAGGGAAATTTTACCTTTGTTTTACCTTTTTGTTCGATGATTGAAGGGTTGGGCGGGCGACAAGGTAGACCTCCCGAAACAATTCAGATCGTCTTAGCCAGAGCGATGATTCCGTTGAAAAAATTCACGTTTTTCCGCGTTCAAACACAAATTTCTGTGATAAGTTCCACTTAAAAAATATATATTACTGAACCGTTGGAAAGCTGAGATTTTGGCGCAGTTTTTGCATCTTGAAAAATATTGGTTTTCATTGTTTAATTTTCTAGTTGAAAAAAATCAAGGTTTCTCAAAAAAGGTAAAATTTTCTTTTCAGAGGAGTTTTTCATGCCTCAAATCTTGCTCAAAGAAAAGGTCAGGCACCTAACCTATAGGAAATTTGATGCTTTTTCCATCAGTTTTCTCAAATTTGGATTTACACAGCAAATTAAGAGAGTTACGACCGATTTAGTAACGCAAGGTCAAAATCACAAAAATCTTAAAATTGAAAAAAACTTGGAAAAACAAGGTGTTAAAATCAACCCCTGAAGTTATGCGTGGAGGACAAAATTGATCGAAATTCCATCCGTGAATAGGTTTCCTACAGCCTAAAACCCCAAAACGAATATAATTATTGAAGTTCACCATTTTTAGGCTGCTTAAGTAGTAACGTAGAATGCGAGCGGTTGATCGGGAACTCGGGAAATTCGAATGAACACTGAGGGGCTGGGAACTTTTCTTGAAACAGTCGCACATCAAGCAAACTGAAGAAACCGACCTCTCAGCGGATTTCATGACGAAGGTTGAATGGAAAAATTGCGTATATTACGAAATACGACACGAGAAATGCGCTAAAAAGTCTCAAACGATGGAGAGAGCCCGACTGATCACATTTCTCTGAGAGATAACCTACCTCTCATTCTGACCTCGACCGTCTCAAACATGTTAGAAAGGTTGTCTCCGGTACTCTGTGGACCAGACTAGTGATTAGGGATGGGTATCGATACCGGATATTTCAAAATATCGATACTTTTTGAAATTTGAATATCGATACAGTTTTCGCGGAACATTCATTGTAATGGCTAAAACATATTGTTTAGTAATGCATGCATTCCAGGGTACGTCCCATTGGATAAGCATTAGATCAGTTTAACCAGTTGTTAAGTGATAAAACTGTTTCACTCGATGTAATTTATTAATTACTTTAGGCAAAAAATACTGACCCCCCCCCCACCATTATCCACCTTAACATTTCTAGCGGCATGGGAGCCTCGAATCTGAAGAGCATTTTAAAATCCATGATCTACGACACCCAACATGCGAATTCGAGTTCACCCCCCCCCCCCCCCCCACCAACCCCAATGGTACCAGTCTGGCACCAAAGCGGAAATACGTCGTAACATTGAACTTTCATCTGTTAGTTTTGGTAGGCAGTCCGTCGAAGTTCACATCCGTATTCAAGGTGAAACACAAAAAAAAAAAAAAAAAAAAAAAAAAACACGAAATAAGCGGTTTATGACATCATGGCACCATGGTGGCACCACTATTAGTTCCATGGTGGTACAGAGAATAATTCATGAAAATCCGGAGGTATAATGAGAATTTTTCCTCAATTTCAAAGCTTGGGTACAATAAGTAAGCAGTAAAGGAACCGAAATATTGAAAAATCGGATATTTTGTGAATATTATCCCCCCACTCATCCCCTCCCCTTGCGAATTTTGGTACTCTGGTAAAATCATGTACAACTCGGAAGTTATTTGAGTCAAACAAAAAAGAAACACGCAAATCGGTTGGAAATTGAGGCCTGGGCAGAGTTTACAAGATTATGCACGCAAACGCACGTTTTTTAAGCATTAACCCCCCCTTTCCCCCTCTTAAAAAGCAAAATCCAAAATTCCGGCGCCGTAGTACACAACTAGATAGTATTCCGCGTCAAACGAAAAAAGAACCACGAAAATCGTTTGAGAACTAAGGCCTGGGCAGAGTACACAAGATTATGCCCAAACATATTGTTTAGTAATGCATGCATTCCAGGGGACGTCCCATTGGATAAGCATTAGATCAGTTTAACCAGTTGGTAAGCGATACAACTGTTTCACTCGATGTAATTTGGTTTATTACTTTAGGCAAGAAATAGTGACCACCCCCCCCCCCCCTCACCATTATCCACCATAACATTTAGCGGCGTGGGAGCCTCGAATCTGAAGAGCATTTTAAAATCCATGATCTACGATACCCAACATGCGAATTCGAGTTCACCCCCCCCCCACCCCCCCACCAACCCCAATGGTGCCAGTCTGGCACCAAAGCGGAAATACGTCGTAACATTGAACTTTCATCTGTTAGTTTTAGTAGGCAGTCTGTCGAGGTTCACATCCGTATTCAAGGTGAAACACACAAAAAAAAACACGAAATATGCGGTTTATGGTGTCCTGGCACCATGGTGGCACCGCTATTAGTTCCATGGTCGTACAGAGAATAATTCATGAAAATCCGGAGGTATAATGAGAATTTTTCCTTAATTTCAAAGCTTGGGGACAGTTAGTAAGCAGTAAAGGAACCGAAATATTGAAAAATCGGATATTTTGTGAATATGATCCCCCCCACTCGCCCCCTCCCCTTGCGAATTTTGGTACTCGGGTGAAATTATGTACAAATCGGAAGTTATTTGAGTCAAACAAAAAAAGAAACACACAAATCGGTTGGAAATTGAGGCCAGGGCAGAGTTTACAAGATTACGCCCGCAAACGCACGTTTTTTAAGCATTAACCCCCCCTTTCCCCCCCTTAAAAGGCAAAATTCGAAATTCCGGCGCCGTAGTGCACAACTAGATAGTTTTCCGCGTCGATGAAAAAAAGAACCACAAAAATCGGTTGAGAACTAAGGGCTGTGCAGAGTACACAAGATTATGCCCAAAAACGCACGTTTTTTTAGCATTAACCCCCCCTTTCCCCCCCTTAAAAGGCAAAATTCGAAATTCCGGCGACGTAGTGCACAACTAGATAGTTTTCCGCGACGAAAAAAAAAGAACCAGGAAAATCGGTTGAGAACTAAGCCCTGTGCAGAGTACACAAGATTTTGTTACACACACACACACACACACACACACACACACACACATACACACACACACACACACACACACACACAGACATACACCTATGGTTTTTTTCGCGGATTTGGATTCAGAATGGTCTAAAACGGATTACTGTGTGGTTATTTTTTTTTTCTGTTGAGTGTTGTCCAACTTCACCCCAGATCGATCGCATAAGGACGCCCAAGTCTTACTGTGGGACGTCCTAAAAACGCACGTTTTTCGAGCATTAACCCCCCCTTTCCTCCCCTTAAAAGGCAAAATTCGAAATTCCGGCGACGTAGTGCACAACTAGATAGTTTTCCGCGACGAACAAAAAAAGAACCAGGAAAATCGGTTGAGAAGTAAGGCCTGTGCAGAGTACACAAGATTTCGTTACACACACACACACACACAGACATACACCTATGGTTTTTTTCGTGGATTTGGATTCAGAATGGTCTAAAACGGATTACTGTGTGGTTATTTTTTTTTCTGTTGAGTGTTGTCCTCCTTCACCCCAGATCGATCGCATAAGGACGCCCAAGTCTTACTGTGGGACGTCCTAAAAATGAAAAGATGAAGAAGGTAGAGAGGCTTTTGTGTCATTACTCGTTGGTTGCAGCTCCACCCACAAACAAATAAAGTTTATCTTATGAAAAAATGTTCAATAACATACTTAACGGTATGTTGTGTAAATATACTCAGCTCGGAGCCTTCATAGTGAAAAAGGAATGAACATTGTTGAGAAAATTGTTTTTCTTGAGAATATTGGATATATTGATATTTTGAAACACTGAAATATCGAGTATCGATTCTTTTGAGTTACAAAATATCCACATTATCCAATATTCTCAAGAAAAAACATTTTTCTCAACAATGTTTATCGATAATGTATCGTATTTTAGTATCGATATCCAATGTATCGTTGGCACGTGTATCGATATTTCTAACAATCGAATATAGATAGTTCTCGCGGACAATTCAACGTAATGGCTGTTGAATAAAAGATGGAGAAGCTAGAGAGGCTGTTGGGTCATTACTCGGAAGAAATTAATTAATATTATGGAGAAAATGGTCAATAATATATTCACAGTTAATAATAATCATTATTATTAATATTAACTTTAATTATTAACGGTAAGTATGTTGTGTAAAAACACTCAGCTTGGACTCTTGATTGTAAGAAATGAATAAACATTGTTGAGAAAAATATGTTCCTTAAGAATATTGGATAATGTTTTTGTGATACTTAAGTATTAATACTTGATATTTAGAAATATCGGATCCAAAGTATCGGTATCCAAAAATATCGGATAGTGCAGTATCGATACAGAAATATCGAGTATCGGTACGAAAGTGTCGGGTTCGATAATATCGGGTCCCTAGAATCCCTAGAATAGACAGCAGGCAACGTCGTCCCACTGCACCTTCAATCAGAAGAAGGTACCTCAAACTAAGTAGATTTCACGCAACATTTCAGACGATCACGAGCCAAGGGCAGCTAGATAATACTGAAGGGGTTTAGTTAAATATTGGGATCAGACTTGTACAAAAACTATTTTCTAAAAGTTGATATTCAGAATTCACTGTCGTGCTCAGTTTATAATTTAATTTCATCAGATTTGTTGTTGCGATTTTAGAGTGGTTAAAAGACCAACCTGTTGGTGGACACTTTTCGAAGTGGCCAATGGAAAATTCGTTATCGATTTGATGGAGGTTTTCTTGTGAGAGGTTTCGTCGTGTGCCGCATGAAGGATGTTACCGGTACTCCTGAAACCAAAATGACAATTTGAATGGAAAATGAAAAAAAAAATTCAGTCAGAAAGGCATATAAATATGGTATATTTCTGCAGATATGAATGAACTTGTCCGATCCGAATCAACTACAATATCAGAAAAGTGAAATTGAAATAACAATAATTTCAACATCTCGTGCGGATATTTCAGATCAAATAATTGACACAACCGCGAAAGTGGGCGCTGCGTAACCAAACAAGAGAATCAAGATGGTCAGCAGGGTAAGCAGATGACTATAATTTGCAAGCTTATGAAAGCTCAGCACTTTTCGCCTGGCCAAACCGGTGGTTCCTGCGATTATGTCGGGCTTCCGAAAAAATCCACTTACTGAAGCGAACGCGCCCTTCGGCGTTTTGACGTTCTTTCTCGAGATTGAAACGCGATATTTTTACTTCTAAGATTCACAGGTGAAATAAGTGGAAGTTACGAAAGGAAGTTACATGAGTACGTATAGACACGCAATCAAATTTGATAGGGAAACTCAGAATTGCTAATTGCGATACAGTCGTGACATGAAACGCAATCTCCCTAATAAAGGGGGTCTGCTAAGAGGGTGTGGCACATAGCTTCCGACAGTATAGATGATCCTTAGCATACCTACTAGCCAATCTCAAAACATCAATCCATGAGTACCTTGCACAACCCTTATAGGGATTAACGGATTTACCGGATGCGTTTTCGTCTCTTTGCTTCAGACTCCAATGACTCCTTTCATCGGTAAAAGCAGATTGGCAGACTGGTGGCGGGGGAAGGCTTGGTCAGCCTAAAGGCATTCAGATGGCAGCGAAATAGGATAGCTGTATTCCACTGACCGTATACCGCCTGACCAAAGTAGTGTATTCTTGTACATCGATAGTGCATTTCTTTGGCTAAGATAGTCAAAATCAAAAAGAACGGCGAGATCACTGAAGAAATCCGGAAGCACATGCGAGAACTAGGAAAGCAATTGAGGAGAATAAATCTTCAGTGGGTGGAAACGAACACTGGGGTCATAGGCAATAAACTAGCAGACGTATCAGCAAAGGAAGCAGCGATGGACAATGAAGCGGTGGAAAACTTCCATAGGTACTGTGCTGCTTATGCACGTTAAGCGGCTGGCATATGATTCAGCCCTTCGATGTTGGGAAGCAGAGTGGAGGTCCACTGCGAACGGCTGGCATACTAGGAAGTTTTTTCTCACCATCGTATCCCGAATGAAAACCCAATAACCTGGAGAACGACCCAGCTGTAGTCAGGCCATGGAAGAGACAGAGAGAACCTCCATCGGTTTACTCTAAGACCAGACGCAAAGCTGCCCAAGAGGTGGAGTTCAGGATTGGGAGCAGATAGTGTTCATTTGCCAACACTTTGAACAGCCACGTAGCAGATTAGAGAGGAAGGTGGTTCTATCAGGAGAAAATTGGCCCACCGACCTGAGCATTTTAGAGAGAAAATACACCAGCGGATTAGTGCAATTCGTGAATGACATAGAGTTTGAAATTCTCGGATGGACAATTAATTTATAACGAAGAAGTCAAAAGAAGATTTCCAAAGTACTGCAACAATGTTTTTGAAAATTATAAAATAAGTTACTGCAAAGCATGTAGGTTTTACTTTAGAAGCAAGCTTGATTAAACCCCTTCTAGGGGACCATCTACACCTCAATCCGCATAATCCCTGAAAATTTCATTGAAATCAGACTTCATCTTCGTATAGTTTTACCCGTTACAAGGACACGGACAGACACACGGACACGAAACCAAAGTTGTTCAGGAAGGCCTGAAACGTAAAACGCGAGAGGAAATTTGGATTTTGGAGAACATTTTTTTTTAAACTCGGAAAAGTGAAAACAATGCTTCCGCTACCTCGACAGACTCGGAAGAAATACTCTGAAGTGACATTACTTCATAAAATTATTGAGTAGGCCTATTCTCAATAATCAATCGATAAGTACTTATATAATCCGTCAAAATCCAACAAAAATTACATAACTTTATAAAAATCAACAATATTTAAAAATCCAAATTGATAGAAACTGGTCGAGCTGTTTTCAAAACTTGTGTTTTTCGAGAGGAGGGATCTTCGTATCCTCTAGAAAGTGGTTGATTTCTAGGGTAGAATTTCGGAGATTTCGACTGAGCCGCACGCGACTTTCAGCTGAAACCAATCACAGGTCGCAGATTTCTCGACTTGAACTACTAGAAAGACACTCGCGGAGGCGGTCAGTTGACTCTCTCTTTCAGCTCGACGGCTGGGTTTGAATTAGTGGAAGATTGGGCGAGTGGAATGCATAATTAGTCATAACAGGAGGGATCCGGCCGCTCTGCCCTACTCTGAGTTCAAGTTGTGGAGGTCAGCCTCCGTCATCCCGTAGTTAGACGGGAGTTCCAACATGAAAATTCATTGTCGTCGTCGTTTCTATAATCGAGGGAGATGCGAGAATAACAATGAGAAGAATGTTACGAGTGCATAAATACCTCGAATGGTATTCAAAACTCGAGAAGAAGAAAAAATACGAGGTATTCACATGCTAATAAACATTTAACTGTTGACTCGAATGGAATGGCTGCTGGCGACCCTGAAAATTACAATTTTTTCAATGCATGTAAGGCTGTGCGGGAACTCGAGCAGTATAGGTTCACTCTTTTCACTGAGAATCGTGAAATTTGACTCGATTGGACAAGGAAAACAAAACAAGGAAAACTAAAGGAATCCATATTGAATGATACAGATCGGGTAATTGAGCCGTTCAACCGCCAAATGGGATAATATACAGGAGCATCTAGAACGCGGCCCGCAGGTGTTGCACGCGCTTCCTAGCGACACTACGGCGAATCTCTCTTTTATCTAATTAATGCTTCCTGATGACTAGACGTGTGTCATACCGGAGCTAGTTCTCCCTGGCCCCACGAGGAGTGCAGGATAATTGGGATGACCGATGTTACCGATAATTGGAGCAAAGATGAAGCAAGATTACAAAATTTAGGGGTGGTCTGGCTGCCTCATTCTTTCACCACTTTTCTTATGGTATTTGGTGCGCTGAATCCGAATCTGACGTCAGTTTTTTTTTTTTTACATCGGATTTTCAAGATATAGCTAGTTTTACGATTTTTCTAGTAATCACTTTTCTTCATTTTTTAGTGAGCACTCATCTTGCTCAAATCTCCTCAAAAAGTACTCAGACTTATAGGAAATTTCATGTAAAACCGAATATGTACTTACTTTTTAAGTAAAGATGTGTTAAACCCCCTATTTTTCACAAAATGTATCAAAAAACACCGGTTCTCAACGTTTTTTTCTTCGGGTTTTCCCTTACATTTTGCCACTTGAAAAAAAATTAAGGCTAAAAAAAATGTTCTCGGGTTTTTACTTTGTATCCGCAAAAACCGTTTATTATAAGATTATAAGATAAGAATGTTTTTGTGTATTTTCATCTCAGTGCCATGAAAAAGCTCCTTCCTTCAATATTAATGGGTTTAGGAGGCTGCAATTGGACTCATTCTCCTCTGGGGTGTCCCCCTTACGAAGTAAAAGCCCGAGAAAATTTTTTTAGCCTTAATTTTTTTTTCAAGTGGCAAAATGTAAGGGAAAACCCGAAGAAAAAACTTTGAGAACTGGTGTTTTTTGATACGTTTTGTGGAAAATATGGGGTTTAACACATCTTTACTTAAAAAGTAAGTACATATTCGGATTCTACATGAAATTTCCTATAAGTTTGAGTACTTTTTGAGGAGATTTGAGCGAGATGAGTGCTCACTAAAAAATGAAGAAAAGTGGGAACTAGAAAAATCGTAAAACTAGCTATATCTTGAAAATCCGACGTAAACAAAAAAAAACTGATGTCAGATTCGGATTCAGCGCAGCCAGACTACCCCTAAATTTTGTAGTCTAGTGTAATGAAAAACAAAGACAAACAATGAAATGAAATGAAATAATGAAAAACAAAATTTGTTTTTCATTATTTCATTTCATTTCATTATTTTTTTATTATTTTTTTCATTTCATTAGTTTTTCATTATTCATTTCCAATTTTTATTATTTTCATTGTCATTTTCATTATTTAATAATGAAAATGACTATAAAAATAATAAAAATTGGAAATTTAACGCTTTTTTTAACGGTGCAATAAGATTTAAATTTGCGTGTGATTTAAGGAAGTTACGGCCATTTTATTTTAGTCAAGTCGGTAACACGAAAAAAGCAGTTTGCCGTAGTGTCGCTAGGAAGCGCGTGCAGCACCTCCGGGCCGCATTCTAGATGCTCCTATAATATACTTCCTAGTGGACATGACTCCATTAGCAACTGAAAACTTTACGGAATATGGCAGTTGCCAAAACAAACTATGCGATCTAGCGACATACTAGCAAACTAGGACTTAGCCCGTTGGTCAACTGAAAGACTATGAGCATTTGTTCCGTTTGGCACTATAAAACACAAATAGGAAAAAATAGACTTTTCCCATTTGGCAGCTGAACGGTTCAATTTATTCTACATAACACACCTACACAACATAACTCATCAGCTAACACACTTCAAAACCACGTGATTTCTCAATATTCAAACAATTATCCCATAGCAACCCATCAACAACATAACAGAAAAACTGGAGTCACCAAACGTTCAACTACTAATATAATATATTATATTATCCGATTATCAATTCTATAGAACCGAAGGCATCATCAAAGCTTCAATCTCCAAGTACCATCGAACTATGAGAGGAGTCGGACAGGTGGTGAAAAAAATCATGTTCGAAATGGATAGGATCTACGACTCATCCCACACTATTCATAAATATTTTATCTGATAGAACAAGGAGGAAGTTAGCAGTACGAAGGAATTTACGGAATTTATTTATTTAATTTATCCTCGTATTAGACTTAAAATAAACTGATGGCCGATTTGAATGCAAGGCCGCCATTGGGAAACAATAAGACGTGCAATTGGAATGAAAAACTTATGAATAACTAAAATTGTAGTTTGTTAGTACCTCAATCCAAGTAATTCAAGTTAGTATCATTCGGCCGATGAATCACGTACTTGTTTTGTAAGATAATGAAACACATCAAGAACTGTGATTCCAAGGCAGTAGTTACCTTCACTAGTTAGTTACCTCTACTAGAGATTGAATACTGGTGTGGGCGGATAAATCAATTGTATTTCCAATGAAAATAGAATAGAGGTTGTTGTTATATCAAGGACGAATTGGAAAAATGAAATAAATAGTTCAGTGTGATGAAGGAATGCCATGAGAGGTGTGCGAGAGGAAGAGTGTTTATCTTGGACGAATGACGCCACTGCACTGCTGGGAATTAGCGAGAACAAACAATGTACCAGAAGCAAACACTGATGCAAACCCAGAAGTGTAGGAGTATTAGGTACGCGCATCAGGTTAAAATATGTTTTTCTCTAGGCGTATTTCATGGTTTTCACCACTCCTCAAATTACTAAAAATTCACATATATTCAAAGCAATAAACCGACACCAACAGCTAGGATCGCTATTCTCTCAGATCATTAACCTGGAAAACCCCGCACTCCCCCTACCCAGCACTAGGACGATGGATAAAGGGTTAACCCCTTAAAAGCCACCAGCCATAAGCCATTATTGGAGGCATGCAGTCTTCCCGAATTACTCCCCGTGCTAACCTGGCTCTTGGTCCATTTTACTAACTGAAAAACACTCGCATTTATTCATCTCCTCCCAAGGCCGGTATGTCAGATTTGTCTCGACGAAAAGCCTACTCCAACCTAAAAACGTCTGCCAAGTTGGGTGGGCAGTATAGCTTCCTCACTCATTGCAACATGGACGTATAGAATCAGTTGGCGAAAAAATTATGATTCAAAGAGTTATTGAATACCAAAATATTGGCGATAATATGCGGGATAGGGTTGCAGGTATTAATGTTTATAATAGTGTTGTAAATAGTTGTGGTATATAAACCACTGAAATAAAAGAACGAAAGAGTGTAGGTATAAAATGAAACTACGAAGTTATGACGATAATGATTATTATTATTCAATACTAAAACTATAATATTTAGCGGTCCACCGTCTAGGACCTAACCCACACAATCCTTGAAAATTTCATCGAAATTGGTTGAATAGTTGCGGAGTTTTGGTTGTAACAATAAATTTAAAGTTCGCGCATGCGCAGCGGCTATTGCTTGACCAATTTGATTGAAACTTATAGGGTGTCTCTTAGAAGTTAGTCCCTAACTAACCTCCAAATTTGAGCAAAATCGGTTCATTAGAAACCGAGAAACCGAGGTTCCAGGAAATTCACGTTTGCGCATGCGCACTCGCTCCTATTGGTCCGAAGGTGCTGAAATTGATAGGGGACCGTCTAGGACCTAACCCGCACAATCCCTGAAAATTTCGTCAAAATCGGACCACAGGTTAGTATAGTTTTGCCCGGGACAAGGATTGACCACAGACAGACAGACACGGAACCAAAATTGTTCGGGAAGCTCTAAAACGCAAAAAGCAAGTGGAAATTTTGATTTTGGAGGACATTTTTTTTTTTCACTTCTTTCACGAATACAAAGCTTCCCTACCTTCGGTAGTGAGGAAGCAAAAAACAAGTATGTCAGATTCGTCTCGACGAAAACGTTCAATAAAATTTAAATTCCCCAAATTTTGACCTGTTGTTGTGTTCGAATCTGGCGCAATACTTCTTAGTAAGTTGGTAGGACTGCCTAGTTGTAGTGGGAGAGGGTTCCCATCTTATTCAGTCAAAAATGTGAATTCGCCCATTGAATAATTCTTCCATTAAATAGTTCTTCAAAAGTTATCCGGTGTTTTTTAATGTGTCTTCAGCCCTCAGTGTTCACTCTGGTCTTTAGGTTGTGAGCCCAGTTATCCTGCGGGAGTGCGCGAGCAAATTTGAGTGGAAAATCTCGGAAGTTTTGCTCGGAAACGCGGAATAACTCTCGTTCGGTACGCGGAAATGGCGGCGCTACTCGTGGCACCGGGAATGAAGCAGTTCAATGGAGTCGGGTTTTCTAACTGGTCTTTCAGATTGAAACTTCAATTGGAACAACACGGAGTTCTGGATATCGTTGAAAAGTCAGTCGTGGAGTCGGAAGATGAGGATGCTGCCAAACTGAAGGATTTCCGACGGAAAGATTTGTTGGCAAGAGACATAATCGTTAAATGGCTAGATGACCGGATTCTCAACTCCATCAGACATAAGACCACGGCAAGGGAAATGTATATTGCCCTGGAGGAAACTTATGTAAGGAAAGGTCTTTCTGCTCAAGTCTGCATTCGAAGAGAATTAACATCTATGAAATTTCGGAATGGATCGCTTCGTGAATTCCTGGAACTTTTCGAGAGCCGTGTCGGGGAATTCGAGGCCGCTGGGGGCATTATGTCGGAGGCTGAGGTTATCTCTCAACTTTTGTCGGCAATGCCGGACGCCTATCAAACGGTAACAACATCAATCGACATCGCTTTCACCCATGACAATTCGAAGATAACTTTACAATTCGTGAAGAATCGTTTACTTCAAGAGGAGATGCGTGTGGGAAATTCGGCCGGTAAATTTCAAGGTCAATCGAGTTCGAATCAAACGGCGTTTTTTGCGGGAAAAAGTGCATTCGGACCGAGAAAAGGGGGAAATTTTCCCTCATCGTACGATAATCGACAAACTTCGCATCGTGTTGGTAACAATAATGACACTGATGGAGCAAGCAAAGCTGATGCTAACTCTGGTTTTCAGTACCGATGCTATCTTTGCTCTAAGTTTGGACACAAACGAAGCCAATGCCCTCGGAAAAACGGATGGAAAAATAATCAAACCGCAAATATTGTGCAAGATCATCAACATGAGGAAAATTATCAGTCGAACAGTCAATCTGAGATAGCCTTCATCTGCTCGCCCGAGACCAATGGTCTGGAATCTGGCTGCATGGAACCTTCCAATTTTGATGAGCAAGTTTTCGCGATCGCGAATCCGGACAAATTAATATTTTATGCCGATTCTGGGTGCAGTTCTCATCTGTGTACGGAAAGAACGGGAAAATATTTGTTCAACGTTGAGCCTGTTAATATTCAGATAAGTGTTGCAAAACAAGGGGAGAAGCTGCTTGCTACCAGACGGGGATCTCTCAGAGTGAAGTGGAACAACACACCAATGGTTTTGTTGAACGTTTTATTATGCGAAAAACTTCCGTACAATCTCTTATCTGTTTCTAAAATGGAACGGGCCGGGCTAAAGATTGTTTTCGAGAAAGAAAAAGTTGAGGTTTTCTCCTCTAATAATGTAGTTTTGAGGGGCGATCTACAAGGAAACATGTATACTGTTCTTGTTGATGTTGTGGAGGAACAAACTGCGGCTGCTGTCTCCGATCCTGTCATGCATCGTCGGATGGGACATTCATCCATTCATCCTGCGAAGAATTTATGCGACATATGTATGAAAGGTAAGCAGACCCGCACTCCGTATGTAGATCTACCAGACGAAAAGAAACCAAAACGAATTTTGGAGGTTATTAGCAGTGACTTGAAAGGTCCTTTGACTCCTGCTACGTTCGATTCTTTCCGTTATTATGTAACGTTTACATGTCATTTCTCAAATTTTACCCACATTTACCTCTTGAAAAGTAAAGACGAAGCTTTCGAGAAATTTGTGGAATATGAGGCTGCAGTTACCTCGCGGTTTCTTACGAAAATTGCTCGTCTAATGGTAGATAATGGTGGTGAATATCGTTCGGAAAGGTTTCAGCGCTTCTGTCGTGAGAAGGGAATTGAGATGGAGTTCAACATAAGTCACAATCCATCACAAAACGGAAAATCAGAACGTTTAAATCGAACCATCATGGCTAGATGTCTGGTAATGGACAGCTCGTTTGGCAGGGAGTTTTGGGGGGAAGCAGTAAGAACTGCCGTGTATCTCATCAATCGGCTCCCGACAAGAGCTCTCCCTGATGGAAAAACCCCTGCTGAGCTATGGTATGGGCGTCCTGTTGACCTAAATAATATCAGGGTATTCGGTTGCCGTGCATATGCTCATGTAGCAAAAGAGGATAGGAGGGGAAGTTTGGATCCTGTCAGCAATTTTACGTACCTAGTCGGGTACTGCCCTAACGGCTGGCGTTTGTATGATCAGGAGTCTGGCAGGATTGTCAGAGCTCGGAGCGTGAGGTTTGATGAGAGCCCTCATCAAACCATTGAGGCTGTGACTGTTGGAGCTCCGGAGGAAGCTGAATGGAGGGATGATGGCTCCACTGAATCTGTGTCATCGGAGGAGGACTCGGAAAGTGATGAGGTATATGACACCAGTGACGACTTGGATCCATCGATGGATTTGCCGGTCGATGCACCTGCGCCAAGTTCCCAAGTGGAGGTCCTACAGCGTACTAGTGGACGGACCCTTCGTCGACCTGCCTATCTGGAAGACTACGAGCTGAATCTTCTCGCGTTGTCTGCTGGCTGTCTGCCTTCTGAGCTACCTAAATCTTATAACGAAGCTGTCAAGGATTTCACCTGGAAAATGGCGATACAAGAGGAACTTGACAACATGGCATCCAATGGTACATGGGAAATAGTGCCTATGCCGACAAATCAGAAAATTATAGACTCAAAGTGGGTGTTTAGACAGAAGATGAGTGACGATTCCTTGATAAAGCGAGCCAGGCTGGTGGCGAGAGGTTTTCAGGAGGACACCAGCGACCTCAGTGGCAGTGATCTGTATGCTCCAGTTGCAAGGATGAGCACCTTAAGACTCCTTCTGGCCATGGCTGTGGAGAAGAACCTACAGTTCTATCAGTATGATGTCAAAGCAGCTTTCCTCTGTGGGTATCTCGACCGTCCTGTATTTATGAAGCCACCAAAGGGCTTAGATGTTCCAACGGGCCACGTGTGCAAGCTGGTGAAAAGCTTGTATGGATTGAAATCTGCGCCGAAAACTTGGAACACCACGCTTAATGAACAGTTACTGAAAATGGGTTTGGTAAGGAGTAGAGTTGATCCTTGTTTATACAATAAATGTTCTGTTCACATTTTAATTTGGGTAGATGACATGATTGTCTTTGCCAAAGATTTCAATGATGCGAAACTAATTAAAAATCAGCTGGAATCAAAATTCAAATTGAACGATCTATCGAATTCTAAAAATATTAAGTTTCTCGGAATTGAGATCGCTAGAACTCCAAATGGTCTCTTTCTTAGTCAGAAAGGCTTGATCGAAAAAGTTATTGAAAAATTTGGGATGGTTGATAGCAAACATTCTAAAATCCCAATTCTGCCAAAGCTCTATTTGCCAAAGTCTTCTGGTTTTAACGATGCTCCTTATAAAGAGCTGTTAGGGAGTTTGATGTATATTATGACGGGAACTAGACCTGATTTAGGATACTCGGTCTCATATTTTGGAAGATTTCAAAACGACTTCGGTGGTGAACATTTCAAGTACCTAAAGAATGTTTTACGCTACCTAAACTATACAAAACATTTTGGTTTGCTCTACAAAAAGTCAAATGATTCAAATTTTACTATTCATGCTTATTCTGATGCAGATTATGGGATGGATCCCCTTGATCGCAAGAGCGTTAGTGGTTTTTTAATAAAATTGAATGAAAACACTATAACTTGGAAATCAAAAAAGCAGCAAGTTGTGTCTCGCAGCTCTTCTGAATCTGAATATATTGCTATGTCGCTATGTCTGTCTGAGTGCATTTTTACAAAGCAATTACTCTCAAACAGTTTGAATTTAAAAACTGGTCCTATGCTTTTGTATGAGGATAACAAATCAGCCATAAATATGGCAGAGTCACTTGAAACTAAACGCACAAAGCATATAGACATCCACCATCATTTTATTAGGGACTTAGTAGCTTCTGGTGAGGTTGTCATTAAATACTTACAGACAGATGAACAGATAGCTGACATTCTCACTAAAGGATTGGCCATAAATAAATTTGAATATTTCAGAAAGAAAATGAACATTGTTGAAATTGATTAAAAATGTTTCTTTATTGGCAAATTTGTAATTAAATCGTATATTCTATGACTGAACATTTTGTAATGTGATTAGAATTTTTTTTTAGACTGAACATTTTGCAATGTGATTGAATATTTTATAAGACTGAAAACTTTGTAACATGGTTGAATATTTTGTAGTACGGTTGAACATTTTTTTTTGTGATCGAATATTTTAGACTGATATTAATGCTCTAAAGTTAAAAAAAAAAAAAAAAAAAAAAAAAAAAAAAAGAATAACGTTTTATGATATGAAAATTGATGTGATAAGAATTGGTTATTGATATACTTTTGAACTTGGGAACCTATGTGACTATATAGTGTGAAATTTTGTCTTAACTTTTTAATGTTCGTACAATTGAAGTATTGAAGGGGCGTGTTGTTGTGTTCGAATCTGGCGCAATACTTCTTAGTAAGTTGGTAGGACTGCCTAGTTGTAGTGGGAGAGGGTTCCCATCTTATTCAGTCAAAAATGTGAATTCGCCCATTGAATAATTCTTCCATTAAATAGTTCTTCAAAAGTTATCCGGTGTTTTTTAATGTGTCTTCAGCCCTCAGTGTTCACTCTGGTCTTTATGACCCTCCCAAAAATTATTCAAATTACCCAATAAAACGACGTCTCAAGAAAAAACTAGGAAATCGTAAACGGCTTACTAGGTAAAAACTCATAACAGCGTAGTACCTCTAATTTTAAGAAGGTAATCAACATTTGAAACATAAGTTTTCAAATAAATTAACCCCGACCAGGATCTACTCTCCGACGGATTAACTCCTTCAGTCAAGGTCAAGATGCTGAGAGGCTGGAGGAAACAACACCAGGCTTACCCCTCTGGCAACCGCTACAAGCTTCGTTTTCCTCCACTCAAGAAAGCAACATGGTTTGATCTGGTAGCAGATGTTAAGCCAAGGCCATTCTACAGAACCATTTGCAGATTTCGCAATGGTCATTACAATACCAATGTGTTCCAGTTTTCGATCGGAACACCGACTTCCCTCTTTGTCGATTTTGCTCCCAATCGGATGAAACTCCCAAGTACATGATTCTGCAGTGCCCTGTCCACAATAATACTCGACTCACTCTTTTGCGAGAGCTCCACGCAACAATAGGGTGTGCGCCTGGGTAGGAAAAACTGTTTATTGTTATTTTTAATCTAAGGTAGACCTTATTCTGAGAATTTTGGTACCAACCGCGACCTTCTAGCGTGTGTAAATCTTTTCCTATGAACTTTTAAAGTTTCGACCGTTTATGACGTCTCAGTGGGCTGGGGGTCCCGTCCAGGTGAGAGGGGCGCGTGACGTCATAAAGGGTCGAAACTTTGAAAAATCATAGAAACAGAACTCCTCACGCTAGAAGGTCGCGGTTGGTACCAAAATTCTCAGGATGTAGTCTAATTTCGATTAAAAATCTTAAAAAAATCAAGGCGCACCCCTCATTTCCAGCCCTTTCAATCTCGACACCATCCTTGCTGAAAACGACTTGAACAACTACATACTACTTTATCGTACTATATGATTTTATCAAAAAGTGAACATTCCAGTTTGATTAATACATAAGCGAACAATATGTTTTCAATTATTAGTATGTGAATTTGGTTTATATATTTCATTTTTATTTCGGCGGTATGAACTTGTTTTTGAAGCCAATAAAAATTAAAAAAAAAATAAATAAATTATTGAACGAAAACATGACCTCACTGAAACATGAGAGTGTAACGATAAGCTTGTGATACGGCTTGAGCGCTTGGGCAAGTTTTCCTAGGATAAAAATGTCTGAATGGCGGAGGTGAAAAACTTTGACTGCAGCTCAGCTGACTCTAAGCTTCTCAACTGCAACTTGCAGCAAAAGATGCACTAATTTTTTCACCTTTTGTAGTGACCTTTCGATCGAGGTCGAATAATTTCACCTTCTTTACCACCTCGTCAGTATTACGCGGATGTTCTAAAATTAAGAGTAAAAATAATAAAATTTAAAAAAAGTAAATAAATAATAATAAAATAATAATAACTTTTTGCTATGATACAATTTTAAATTCTGATGTGCAAATCATAATTGTCAATTTCCTATTTCTCCCTTAATTTCTTATTTGAGGATTTTCCCGAAATTTTACCTAGAACCCTTTTCACTCTAATTTTTATTACTCAAAATAGATTTTAAAAATGGCTCAAATAATCAATCACATGTGGACTATCAAATTTGAGTCATGAGAAAATGTTTAGAAACTAATCCCAGGACTTTTAGCCTTAAATAATTATTCATTGTTCACTTGATTATCTATGAACACTTAATTGTGGACATTCCAATCCACCTGGTGTGTCTAAACGAGCAGGGATGTACGTCTACTGCTTAATCTATAAATTATTGTAAAGCAAGAGTGTTAGGCTATTAGGGCCGATTCCACCAGCGTGAATCAAATTTTCAAACGTGGATTAGCTGAAGGTAATGCTTTTTCAATATGGCGACATCTTTTGATTCGTAGGTAATCCTCGGATCAGTGAGTTACACCACCTGAAAGGGTGGCCTAAGTGGTGATAAGGGCTAAACCGTGAAAACGAGCTCTAGTTGATCCGCTCTGGTGAAACCGGCCCTGAGGATGGATTAAAAGATTTTTACTCACTTGCTCCCTTGGAGAGCATTTTGCATAACAAATTCCTTAGCGTGCACATTCAGACGGGTGCCATTGGCGCCTTGGTCCCTCTGGTCTGTGAACAAACAAATTTACATAAAATCTATACATTCCTATATAAAAGCAAAATAACAGCTGAAATTAAAGTAATAATCATATTGATGTTAACCCTAATTGGACCATGGTATGGCTAGTATCACCGAAAACAAGTCAGGAACCCTGGAGATGTCCCAAAGTATCACCGGAGTAACCAAAATTAAATTGCATTTTAAATTTAATGGACGGAAGAATTTTTTGGGCTATTGGAAGTCTAAAAATAGCGTTGACAAAATTTTCCAAGGAAATCGATAAAAAAAATTCTAAATTTTCGTCATAACATAATTTTTTGACTTCAAAATTGTTCAAGAATGTCAAAGGGCATTTAAAAGGACATAAATACAAAACGTTCCAAGGAAATCGATGAAAAAATGTCAAAGTTTTGGTCTAACATCGTTTTGACTTTTAATAACTAACAGAAAATGGTTCAAAAAATTCAGCTGTCTATTAAAATTTTAAATTGCAATTTAAATCTAGTTAATATGGTGACACCTTGGGACAGCTGTGGAATTCCCAAGATGTTTTCGGTGACACCAATGACACCATGGTCCAATCAGGGTTAAGAGCTCCAATAATTATGAAAGATGGCAGTTGATTATCAACGATACGAGCGTTCAATTAAGATTTGACAGACAAACCGACATCCTTCAGAAATTAGATCGACACCTGAGAGCACAACGGGCCGTTCTAATTTTGATATACCATTTCTAAAACTCCAATAGCCCCTTGTCACAATGATATAATGAATCTTTCTTCATTGCATTTTCATGCAAATCATACAGTTTCCAATCTTTCCACCGGTTGAACTACAATTTAAAAACGATTTACGGGAAGGGATTCATCGTTGTGCTTTGTATTTATGTGGACCACTCACTACGGGTGCAATATTGGTTTTATTATTTGTAGCCCTTTCTATCGTGGTGCGTATAATCGACCGCATTATCGAGTGCCCCTTTACCAGGAAGAACACTCAGTTTCAGCTAGTCACAAAAGTTATTTTATTCCCCAAGTATTTTCTTTAAAATGATTATATTAAACAAATTAATAACAAAATAGTGAAGTTGGAGCCTGGTTCCAACTGTCTACAGCTTCGCACTTCAATCTCTGTCAGCCCTACATCCGAAAAAACGTTTGCCAAGTGGGTGTGGCACATAGCTTACGCGTAACCATAACCCGATTACATAGATGATCCGATGATGTGTAGCTAATCGTAAAACAACAGTTTCTAAGTTCCTACGTTGCACTACCATCATAGGGGGCCATCCAAACGTCAACGAAAACAATCTCTGAAAATTTCATCGAATTCGGGTACAAAATTTGAAGTTGTGGCTGTTACAAGAATATTCACTAGGCTACTATCAGTCCGCGGCAAATAATTTTCATGGGGGACCATCTATACGCCTACCCGCACAATCACTGAAAATTTCATCGAAATCTGACAATAACTTCGTGAAGTTATGATCGTTACGAGGATTTCATGATAGACATAAAGACACAGGAACGAAACCAAAATTGTTCAGGAAGGTCTAAAATGTTAAACGCGAGTGAAAATTTTGATTGAGGAGAACATTTTGTTTTCAACCTTGTAAAGTGAAAACAAAGCTTCCGCTACCTCTTGATGGACTCGAAAGCAAAAATACAGATTGGCCCATAATAGGAAGAGATTGTTGGTGTATGTTTGATACTTGATATCGATTGATAGGCATCGATAATAGTTATCGATGAATAGGTGTCGAGAACGGATATTGAAATGATAATAAACCGGCTGGACAGTTGTCTTCCCGTCGTCGATTTGACATCATGAGCTCCTTTGTTTTATTGAAATTCCTGATTCCGAGTTAATGTGCGTGAGTTAATTGTGCAGTTTATTAACATAAACAATGTAGGTATGTAAAAGTAAGGTAGGTGCCTACCTATTTACCCTGTTGTTTGTACATAATCTTGTTATTCCACTAATAGAAAACCAAAGGAATGTTGTATGCGTTATGGAAAGGCAGTTGAGGTTCCCGTGTGAAATTAGGCTAATTATCCACACCCTAACGGAACACGACGATTCGGAATCCTCTCCCACACGAACCATTATCTAGTAAACAGATTGGCTATCTCTAAAGTAGAATTCCTCCACGTCGACTTCTACCCGTGAAATTAAGTTAAACACTTACAATTGTAAGTCAATAAGAACGGAGTGGAAGAAATTGCAGCATTTGAAGTTAGAGAGCACCATTTTTCTCACATGAAACATCACGCAATAACTTTTTCCGGAAGTCATGTTTTTTTAATTTACTCCGTCGCTGTCAAGGGAGTCGATAATGAAATTCCTGAATTGAACATTTCTCGTAAATCGTAACTGTATGATCTAATTATGTACGAATTATGTGATCAATACCTACTTGGCGTACTAAAATTTACATTGAAATTAGTATGAACAATCAACATCTTGGTTGATTCATAAAAGTAGATCAAATGTATTACAAATGTAATTTATCAATACATATTATACATTTCATCAAATGTATTACATGCGTATATTTTCTTTCTTTTAGAAATGTTTATTCACCATTCATTCTCTTGTTTATTCAACGTTCATTCATTCTCTCTCTCTCTCATTCATTTCTCTGGTTAGGTGGAAGAATGGTCGACAATACGACCAAATCTTGCCAGATTTTGAAAATAAATCGATATCAATCAATCAATCTCTCTCTCTCTCATTCATTCATCATCCATCCTCGTAGTTGAATCGAAATTGATTGATTGACGAACATGGAATTTCATGGGATCGGTGTATTGCTGAACCATGTTAAAGCGGGTAGAAATTACATACCAACTTCCTGCGATGTTTGTTCAAGTAATTTTAGCTTTTCCGAAACAAAATAAACGTTTTCCATTTCAAAATAAAGATTCGTTCACTGTAGCGGACTGGAATACTTAATGAAAACAAGACATGGCAGCCTGCCAGTCCATTCTCTATCGAGTTTTGTGTCCTATTCCTTATGCATGATCAGGGAGATTTGTGCCGCTCGCGCGCAATAAGGATAACATAAAGAAGGAATGCACGCATGAGGCAGAAATCTCCCTGATCATGCACAAGAAATAAGACATCAAACTGGAGCTGAATGGAAAGGCAGGCTGTCCTTGTCTTGTTTTCATCAAGTGTTCCAGTCCGCTGTTTCCGTGAACGTATCTTAATGATCTATATTTAGAAATAGAAGATCTTTATTTTGAAATGGAAAACCCGTATCTTGAAATGAAAAACCTGTATTTTGAAATGGAAAACCAATATATTGTTTCGGAAAACCTTCAATTTGTTTCGGAAAACCTATAATTTGACGCGGAAAAGTTATATTTCATAGCTGAGTCGGAATACTCGAAACTATCTGAATACTGATACTACATATTAAGTCATTTACTTATTTTGGTCAAAAATCCAGGTACGACTTTTCGACAGTTTTTCCAGGTTCAACTTTGTTTCTTTTCGAATAGTCCAGGAATAGGAATTCCCTTACCTATCCAGGTTCAACCTTATGTCTGTCTGGTGGAAAATCGTTAAGAGTCTTATTCGTGACAGTTTTTTTTAAAACTAAAAACTGTAAAACTTTAAAAATAAAGGGGACCATCTACACGCCAAACCGCACAATCCCTGAAAATTTCATCGAAATCGGATGAGAAATCTAGAAGTTATGGCTGTGGCAAGGATTTCATGACAGACACACAGACACGGAACCAAAATTGTTCAGGAAGGTCTGAAACGTAAAACGCGAGTGGAAATTTTGATTTTGGAGAACTTTTTTTTCAACCTTGAAAAGTAAAAACAAAGCTTCCGCTACCTTGGTAGACTCGGAAGCAAAATTGATTAAGATGAGAAAAAAATTATTACACATCGGTTTATTATTTTTCTGTATAGGTTACTAAACTGATAATAACACGGCTTTTCACTACATTCCCGCTCAAGGTTATTTTGGTAGAAAGTGCCAACCAGCGGAACGTCGTTATCTGGGAGTTGTGGGTGCCTTCATATTCATAACGAAATTTGGTTCCTGGTTGGTAGGGAAGTTCAACTGAGTGACTTGAAACTCCATTCAACAAAAAATATAGCATTTTATCAGCTAATTTAGAACGGAGATTCGGCCGACTTCCGACAGTGAACATTCATTCACATTCGTGTTTCTGCTTTACCATTCATCTCAACTGTAGGAGCTTATAGAGTGTTTTAGAGGTTGGTCTTATAGCTCTCTGGGTGGTCTCATTCGATTCTAGAAATTCAATACTATCAATAGAGCCCATATACCTACAAAATTGTGAGGAGGGATTAAGCAATTATTTTCTCGCTCGATTACAAAGGTTCATAATTGAAAATACTAATAGTACCTAAACCAAAATTGATTGATAAAGAAATTTATTGGTGAATATTAATTGAAAAAAAAAATGTATTGATCGATGAAAATAATTAAAAATTAAAAAAAAAGACTTTTTGAAACACTAAAATTTCAAAAATTAATAATTAGGATGGAAAATTTTCAATATTCTAACTAAATGTTTAATTTAAATCTCAATTTGTAGGATCGTATAATATGAATACCTATATCCGAAACATGACTGTGAATCATTAATTCATTTTTATCAATTCTAGTTTCAAGAGAGAAAAAAGAATAAATAATCACTTTTCAAAGTCCAGCTGATTTCAATCGATTGTATTCTAGTTTCATCAAGTCTAGTTTAATGTTCCTCTGAAACTGTACACACCCATCGAAAGTGCATAACTATGCTGTTACATACCTTACTTTGGATAAAAAATCCAGTACCTCGGCAGCTACTCAGATCAGTGAAATAATCAACCGATATGAAACTATTTGATGATTTTTAGGATGTAATAGCTGATAAGAAGTTACTGCGTAGCATTCACTACATACCCATCGACCACGATGAATCGATCAGACCGGAGAAAGGTTGAAGGTATTTCTTACACGTGACGATGAGAAGTTGAATGAAAGTCTTCCGCGAAATTCTCATGCCCCGAGGGTCCGACACTTTCAGTGCTCCTCGACTCAAGTTTGAGCAGTATCTCCAGTTTAGTCAACCTAGGAGAAGGGATTATGAGAGAAAAAATTCCCTAATTGCCCAGGAAGAACGTTCGAAGAATGAAGAATCACTTTCCCAACTCAGGTGGAAGCCGATGCAGTTTTGCACAGGTTGGTAGGGAAAGGTATCGTCTAAGAATCTCGACAAGCGGCGTTTCACACGACGAATGAACCGTAAACTAGAAAACAAGGTAGGTAACGATCTAGATAGGAGTCGTTACAACAGAGATGCGAGGACTCGACCCGAAAACTATTCCTTCGGGATGTTGAAGCCTCAAAGGTCCCGGGTAGACTGACCACTGGCCTTCGAAGTCTTGCAAGTCCAGCAGGTTTTACCTCTTCCCTTTGAATGCCTT
Source organism: Apolygus lucorum (assembly GCA_009739505.2). Taxonomy (NCBI): domain Eukaryota; kingdom Metazoa; phylum Arthropoda; class Insecta; order Hemiptera; family Miridae; genus Apolygus; species Apolygus lucorum. The sequence goes on from CM019182.2 coordinate 42,911,964, forward strand.
TCCACACGTGTCGGCATAAAAAAATAAAACAATCAACAAGTCTTCTCACTACCTGCCCAACCACAACAACCCTCCAGTTCACAGAAGAGAAAAAAATATGCTTTGAGTAGCAAATTACAGAGTTGTGAAGGTGAAATCAGAGATGAATGAATGGGAGAACGAATTTAACTCCGAAACGTCTGCCATGAAAATAATAAACGAGATGAACAATATCCGAAGTTTCACAAATATCTACCTACTTTCCTCACCAGTGAAAACGCAGAAAATGAATTTTGCCTACAATTTCTTTCTATTCGTGTAATGAAGACCAGGATTTGCTCTGCTATCGAAGGGCAACTTGTTATTATTATTATTATTTATATTATTGTATAAACAATAATAAATCCATACATGAATACGTGATGTATTTCCATTGAGTGCTCCAGCCTCCCAAAGTTGAAAGATTTATCAAAATGCTCGAACACAGTCTAACCACTTCTCTACAACATTATTCGGTAAATAACGGTTGAGTAATTAACTTACGTAAAAATTTACTTCCAAATTAACCCTCAATTACTGGACCCTTGGTTATATTTTACTGTACTTTGGTACCATTCCTGTGCTGATGGTTCTCCGAGTGTAACAGTGCCACACAGAAATTAGACTTTTTTGCTGACGTTGAGGAAGGATAAGAACGAAAATCCCCTTAATTTTCAATCAATTTTGACATGAACATTTATGTGGTTTTACGTTCCAAAAACAAAGGAAAGGTGTTGTAGTAGTCTTATCTACAATGGAATTTTACAAGGTTATTGACTACTCCTCAAGTAACCATGAAAATGCCATCCAACATCTACAAAAAATAACACAGCACAGAGATGGACGTTGGTAATTTGACAAAATGTCAATGTGACTCCCCGGGCAACGATAGGATAAACGTTGATTCTGACGTCGAGATTTTTCATTGAAGAAGATAATTAGCAGGATACAAAAGTACCAATCGAAATCACCCATCTATATTGTATAAACGTACATAATTAGGTGAATAAACTGAAAGAGTTGTCTATTAGTAGAGATTCTTCAAAATATTTATTTAGAGACGAGGAACCCATGAGCAAAACTACTGTAACGCAGATTAGACCAGTCAGATTGGTGCTCTAGGGCTCAGAATAATTTTGTATTATAGTTTTCTACATAGGATGAGCAAACAAGAGAAAGATACTTCTGAGAATCAAACGAGCGCAGAACAATGATGCAATTTGCAGAAACGTGAGAAGGGATGATGAGGGACGGGCTGGAAGTTCGTTGGCTTCTTGAGTTTTTGTTACGTCAATGAAGCGACAGGAAAGAGCGAGCGGAAGAAGTGATGTTTGCTTAAAAACCTACAATGTTTGCCTAATAATTGCCTAATACTACAATAACGATGCACAAGTACATACAGACTTACAGCAATATGTCAACTATGTGGATAACATTTTAAAAAATTAACTTTTTAATAAATAATAAATTAATAATAAATAATATAAATTTAAAATAAACATTTTTTCATCTTTAAGGTGGGCTGAAGAATCAATAAGTCTATCGAATTTTGATTGAGATAACACCTGCGCAAATAACTAGTGGGCGTAGTAAATTAACAAGTGAAAAACCACTGGCTACCTACCACATTAGGTAGATAATGTTCCTAATCAATACCAGGAGTATGTAGAAAAAGATTCCAGAGTCCATTTGAAGAAGAAACCAGAGATTTTTTCAAAGGTAGACGATAAGGTGAATGAATATATCATGTGGCACTCTCCTCCAGGCGAACTGGGAAAGGACATGGAAGCAGACCTTCTGGAAGCACAATAGTCGACCGTTGGTTGCTCATAAATATGACATTTATTTGATGCAGTCACAACCGGAGGGAAATGGAACTGGTTCAAAATCTATCATCACAAAGGCCCTATTCAGGAATTATTGATAGCTAATAAATATGTAATTGGAAAACGAAATTATTGAAATTTACGAGTATATTATTCAAGATGATGTCGATAGCATTAATGCTGATCGTTCAGCACCCATAGATAGTAAGTATTTGCCCATCGAACTATACTCTTTTGGATGTCATGAAAACACCAAATGCAGCCCCTCTACATCATGATGAACATGAAAACCTGGATTAGAAGACTTTCAATTCTCATTCCAACTAAGCAATCACTATCAAATGACTTCTAGCATTTAACTGATAATACAACTGTGAAGTTAAAATGAAACAATCATTTCAGGCTGGATTTTCGTCAGACTGCCATTATTTCTTTGCGTCGCGGACGTCATCAGCTGTCTTTCAAAGGGAAGATCAGAATTTTTTTAATCAGATGATTCCGCTCATGGCTACTCATGGGTTAGGGGTGTGTCGGTCCAGGTATTTCCCTGGAACGGTTCCAACGGTTACAGTGACTAAGATGTAACCGTTCCAAATTACCGGTACAGTTCCATTAACGGTACAGGCGGTCAAATCCCACTCACATGACATTGATGAAGCAGGCAGTCAAATCCCTATCGTCCTTCTTCCATGCTTATGATCTCAACTTGCAATACAATAGCATCATTTTCCTTGAAAATTCGCTAAAAGGTAGGAATTTGAACAAGTGTTACAAAAGAGACAATTTACTATAAATGATGGTGACCAAACTATTCAAGGAAAGAATAATGATGTTGCAATTTAAGAACTTAACATGACAATAATAAATTAATAGTACTGGAGACAACTTCCATGCTAACAACAACTTGTTTTCCAGCACTCATATGCAACGCGCAATGAACGCCAGTTGATGAAGATTCCTCAACATAGAATGGAATTTTACAAGAAAAGCCTAAGGTATAATGCGGTCTCCATCACTAACCATTTCATCTTGAACCTGCAGTCCAAAGTATGCAACTTCGAGTCTCCGATTCCAGTGTTCAAAAAGAAAATCAAAGCGTACTTAATACAACAAGAACTGTATACCATGCTGGACTATTATAAGCTTAATTAATTTACGACTTGTTAAACCTTGAAATTTGTTATACATGTTATACCTAGAAATTTGTTATGCCTACCTATTTGTTATACTTTTTAGAATATTTATACAGCATAACCCTTTTGACAATTGCTCTACTTGTAATTTCAAGTGTAACATGGCAAATAAATAAATATAATATAATATAACCAGTCCAGAAGATCACTTCCCGCTCAAGAGCCATTCCAAGATATTCTCAGTCCCTGGAAGTAGTAAGTGCGCTTCTAACAAGGAACAGAACTGAGAACAAGATCCATGCTTACCAGTCCAGAGCCATTCTCCATGATATCTTATCGGTCCGTGGAACTGAACCAGTAAGGGTCGAGTTTTTGTCACTGCGTGGAACCGTTCCAAGTTGATACTCGGTTCCACAGTCCCGGTACAGCTGTACCGACATACCTCTAAGGAGGGCTCACCACCTGACTGGAAATACTGGGACATGAAATCTTGCCCGCCAACGGTCACCCATCCAAGTATTAAAGCAAGTCGTCTGGCCCTAACTTTGGTGATCTCAAGAGAACCGATTCATCCAATCAGATAATCTGGTGGTACAACTGAAGAATACATAGGAAGAAAGTAGACTTAACAGCACTGTGGTTGGAGGTTTCGTCGTCCTACATCGACACGTCCTTAGCAACGTCTACCCTGAGTAAATCGGCAACCCCAGTCCATAGCTGCAGCTGAAACTGACGCTGCATTTTCTGACTCTAGTGAATGTAGTACCACCAACCATGGAGTCCAACCTATCACAGACGACGTCCCTCCCGCCTCCATTACAACCAGAGGCCGTGGACCTGTGATAAAATCGGCCAAGGAGGGCATGTTGTTCAGAATCAGTACAGTGCTAGGTAACAAAAATCAAGTGCCTCGATTCGATTTCGCCAGATGTGAGAAACAATGCTTGAACATTTGATTAGATAATTATGTTGTCTGTATTTGAGCAGTTTCAGCTCGTCTCTGAGTTTTTATTTCCATTCAGTCCTATTGACAGGTAAGCCCTTAATTTTTGTGAAAAATCTTGTTTTGGAGAAACTACAGGAGCATAAATCTGTACCTGTTTTAAAACCATGGAAAAAAGGTTTCCACCAACTTGAGTCAACAAAATGCATGTCCTTCAAATTCGAAATTTTATCTCGCACTTTGAATTGCTGGGCTTTTTGAAAAATTTTGGTAAAGTGTTTGTCTGTCGATTCGTCTGATGTTGAGAATTGATATTACAACAGAATAGATGGGCCAATGGGGTTTATACCCGCGACAATGAGTGAAGAAGCTTAAGTGCCCACACAACTTGGCGGACTTTTAATTTGATGGCAAACAGTTCGAAGCGGACGAAACCTAAAGAGGCGGTCGACAGTCGGAGATGAGAATGAATAGACACATTGTTAGAGAAATGAGTCATTGGCGAGGCGTGGGTTCTAAGGTCCAAACTACGACGTAAGGGGAGCGAACTGCACAAACCTTGCAACAAATAAATCGTAAAGCTAATACGTTTGTTACCAACGTACACACACGTCTCAAGGACACTTTGTATCAACGAATCTACATCGCAGTAGAGTAGGTGAATTTTCTCTTCTATGATTAAATAATAAGAAGAGACAAATTTTGTTTGCTTAAAAAAAATAACGAACTTTGGAAGAAAAAAAATCTGCCAAGTAGGTGTGGCACATGACATCTTCGTATCCATAACCCAGTTGTGAACATGATTCGATGCATGGTAGCTAATCTAAAAACATCAATCTCTAACCATCCCTAAGAACCTTGGTACCCTGAAATGGGAGCATCTACACCCCAACCCGCACAATGCCTGAAGATTTCATTGATAGGACAATAACTTCGTATAGTTTTGCCCGTTGCAAGGATTTACGGACATAAAACTTCATGACAGACACACAGAAAGACAGAGACGGAACCAAAACTGTTCAGGAAGGTCTAAAACGTAAAACGCAAATAGAAATTTTGATTTTGGAGAATATTTTTTTCACCTTGACAATTGAAAACAATGCTTCCGCTACCTTGGCCAAAAATTTGAATCAATTTCGGACACGTCGCAATGTGAAATCATCTAAAATCTTGATCATCGCTTTCAACAAGGCCTGCCACACCTCTTCCAGTTGGAATCATTATGGTTGAGAGAATTGAGGTATAAAAGGCAAAAATGAATGTCCGTAAAGAGAGTGGATAAATATTAGCTACAATAATGCACAATGAAGAACTCATTAATAAATAAATCAATCCTTAATCGGGTTTGTCAACATAAAAAATGAGGTAAGTAGAATGGGGATGATCACATAGTAGGGGGATGAACCTACATAACCAATATTGATTGAGGTCTTGCGCTCCTGTTTCTAGTGATTGATCGATTTGGAGTCAAAAACACGAACTTGAAATACCAAAATTAGCCGGGGTTGAAAACCATCATCAAAAATATCAGACTCGCGATAAGAAAGTAAGTGGAGTGGATAGTCTTACATTTTGTTTTGCTCTTTCCTAATTCTGTTTTTATGAAATTTCCATGAATTTAGGAATGATTGTATAAAATATATATAGATATATAGATGTATATAAAATATATAGATGTATAAAAATTTCAGTGATCTGTACGAGAAAAGCAGCAGGGTTTTCATCATGTGTAAAATGAACCTTCTCATGCACTAAATAATAAGTTTCTCAAGGTTCATATATAGCAAAGATGGTTCGTTCCAACTGGAGCCGTTAACCCTAATTTTACCATGGTGTCACTAGAGTCACCGATAACATATTGGGAGTTCCACAGCTGTCCCAAGGTGTTACCACATTCACTAGATTTAAAATGCAATTAAAATATTAATAGACAGCTGAATTTTTCGAACCATTATTTGCAAGTTATCAATACTCAAAATACTCAAAAAATGATGTTAGACAAAAGCTTTGAAATTTTTTCATAGATTTCCTTGGAACTTTTTGTCATAACTCTATTTTGAGACTTCCGTAGCCCAAAAAAATTCTCCCGTCCATTAAATTTACCATTGCTATTTAATTTTGGTTACTCCGGTGACACTTTGTGACATCTATAATGTTCCTGAGATGTTTTCGGTGACACTAGTATAATATAATAGACACTACTATAATGTTTAGGCCTCGAGGATCGTCTTCCTCTTCTAGTGTGGCGACGCTTCGCCATTCTACACCGCCCCCGTCCGACAAGAAACCAATCAAATTAAATTTAAGACTGCTTAAAAAAAAAATGTTTTAAAATAAACAGAAATTCAGTGTGAATTAATCCCTACGTTTATGGTTTTTTAATCTCCTAAAAATTCCAGTTTTTTCTTAAATTCCAGGTTTTTTTTTTAAATTTCCTTCATCACAATAATACTTTAGTACAACTGTTCAAATTGACTTTCTACGAGTATGGGTGAGTTTGATTATTTCTAACTGAACTGTGATCAGTGACTTACAATTTTCAAGTGGAACCTCGAGCAGCGTTGCACGCCCCAACACCCATCATTTCCTTCCTCTCTATTACACCGTTCCACACATCACTAGGAATAATCCATTCCATACCCATGAATGTTCCATTATTAGTATCAGCATTGATTCAAATGTGAAGAAGGAAGGGTCAACCGAACTGGGCCGTTACTCTGAACCTGACCTAGGAATGCTTACACCTACCTAAAATTCCATTGCCAATTGACTCCTGGGATGGAACACTTAATTTTAACCGTTAAGACTTGTGTCAATGGAACATTTGTTACGGTGACAAAACCTTACTAGAACGACCCATCTCCAAATTATACAAGAAATACTCGTAGCTACTAAGCGAAAATGCATTGTCTATAGCGTTATTTAAAACGTTTCAACTTCTTTTTCAAAAGAATAAAGAGTAGCTCGATTTACCAGGTAGAAAGGTTTACCTACTCTTTTCAGTGACAGTTTTCACCACCAGGATGACCTACCTACTCGGAGAACCGCACTTGATTAACAATTTAGATAGATAAAATTAAACAACAATTTAATACTTAGGTCAATATGACTGTAAATACCATTATATATGAAGTGAATAAATGAATACCAATCTAAAAATTGTCATTTTTCGTGTTTAAGTTGGCAAGGAAAAAAGTGAGTCTTCGCGCTGGATGTTTTGCGAGATTCTTTGCCCATGTTTGTAATACTACGGCAGGTATGGTATTTTAACCTTGAAAAGGTTTTAGCGATAGGACCCCCCGCCGAAAAACGACAGGAAAAATCGACAGTAAAAAGCGACAGGAAAAAGCGACAGGAAAGTAGCGCTATGATTTATCATATGCTTGACGACAAATATGCTTGACAACCTGATGTTATTATGAATAAGGAGGTATCTTAAATATTACAGTGGAAGAAAGATAAAGAGGGAGAGGGAGCAAAAACCTTTTCAAGGTATGTCACATTTTAGCCATTGGCTCTAAGCGGAAATCATCCGGGGGTGCAGGGGGCGAAGCCCCCGCCGAGGCGCGCAGCGCCGAGTTTATTGAATTCAGATCATTATTATGTATTTTTGACCTGAAACGCGCTCATATCAAGATATTTATTGTGAACAATTATTATCATATTCTTACTATCTTAGAGTATACCATAGTATGGTGAACAGGCTGTGGAAACCAAAATTTACGATAGCATAATTTGGGAGTGTGTGAAAACCTGAAGGTACAAGATTGAATAGGCAACAGAATGTCATAGGACGCCTCAGCAGACAGGTATATCGTGACGGCACGAGCTATTTTAGAGATTTATTTTCAAGACAGGTGGCAAGCGCATCGAGAAATGAAACTGAACCACCTTGACCACTTCGTGCTCGACGCCTTCACTATTCAGTGAAAACTGGTACCTACCAACCTAATGCAGGTGAATTGAGGTCAATCAAACATCTGGGAGTAAAGAGACTAAGGGCGGAACTCATAGACAAGGCTTGAGTGTGAGTGTGCACTCACACTCATCTGAGTAGAGGGTCGGCCTCCACTCAACGGTCCGTATTTATACTTTCAATTCATTTCATTTTCCTATAGACTACAAATTTAACCATAAACCTTCATTTTCCGCCTACTTGAATAAAAAGGTGAATACTAAGAAAGCTTTCAAGTACCTATCTACTTTTTACAAGAGCGTAAAACAAGAATGAATATAGAGAACGTAGGCGAGGTTGTTTTACAACATTAAGAAAAAAACTCGTCATCTTTGACGGAAAAATTCGTTTAATCGCCATATTTTTGTTAGAGAAACAAAATATATGACTTGCTGTAAACAATTTTCGGTAGGAAAATCTGATAATAACTGATGCTGAGGGGCACTTAAGGTACCCCCGACTTGCAATCAGGATTTTGCACCATTGAGTCGAGGGTGGGCCTCAACTCAACGCTGAGTTTGGTTTATGAATACCGTTGAATGCGCCCTTCGAAATCGCACTTAGGCCTCCCTGAGGGCGCCCTCAAATCTTGTTTATGAATAACATTCGGTGCTCACCGACCCTTATCGACGCATTTGAGGGAGCACTCAGACAAGTTAAGGCTATCAATTCCGCTCTTGAAATACCAGTGTAATACACTGTAGGTATTATAATGTCTTTTAATCTGTCATTGTGGAAGTGTCATTAGAACCAGAAAGTTCTTGCGACTAGTTCTTTAGTAGCAATAATAATCAATTATAATAATAATCAATTATCAGAAAGGCTTGCGACTAGTTCTTTAGTAGCAATAATAATCAATTATTCATTACATACAAAAATTCTGGTTAGGTAAGTACCACACAATAGGAAAGAATAATCTTATTTATAAACAGGGTGTCCCGAAACCAATCAACTCTACAACTAAATTGCACTAACTTTCCCCTCTTGGCACGTTTTTTTATCCCGCTTGAAAAGCAACTATTTTCACTTTGAAATAGTGAAAAAACAATCAATTTTTGGCAAAATAATTTTTTTTTTTAACATCAAACACCATTTTTCTTCGCATTTATTTATTTTTAAAAAATAGATACCGTTGAAAGCTGATGAAATGGAGCATGTTTTAAGCTTTCGTAGAATATTGACAAGTTTAGCACTGCATCTCGTAACTATAATACTAGAAATTCTCCGGCTGTTGGTGAGGGATTAAACTTTATAATGTAATCCTAAATCAACTAAAAGCCTTTAACAAAAATAAATTCAAGCACTCGATTGCTCTTTTCTTCAGTGAACTTGCTCCCTATTCTTTAGATGAATTCTTTGAAGCGGTTAAAGGAGCTGAATTGATTCCTAATTTATTGATGTAAATTATCTAATTTATTATAAGACGTGTTACTGCCTGAAGAATATTTGTGATTTTATTTATTTATGTCATCTTTCTTGTGATAAAAATAATGGGGTATTTCAGTCAATTTTTTTTTTTTTTTACTTTTATGTCTTTACTATGGCACATAAATGAAAAATCGCATGGGTCAGGAATAACGGTAATCGGGTCTGTTCGTCGAGAAAATGTTTAGAACAAATTAGGGAAGCTAATGAAAGTTGAAGATTTGAATGATGTGGCATAGTAAGTTGTTGTGACGTATTAACTTGCTGACCTTGGATAGGGACTTTTCACTAATCCCATGCGGTCTCGAACGTCTCGTGGCCTTGGATACTATAAAATACTACGCACACACGCCCGCGGTGTTGTGCTTTTTTTCAAACGTGTGATCTCTTTATTTAATGTTTCTACCACATGTTATAGTATCAATGGGCAAAAAGTAGGAGTATAGCGGTTTTCAATGGTGCTGAATCCAAATTTGAGGTAAAAAACCTGAATTTCCGACCCACCGAAATACCCCATTATGCTGTGATTTTAGGTTAGGATACGTTGTAAATATAAGTATAGGGTATAATTATTGTTCTTATTTGAGTGGTAGTTCAAATGTTTATTGATAAATATTTTATTTTTTCTCGAAACGTCCAGTCATCATTAAAGTCTAGGAGCTGCTGTGCCTTTGTGCCTTGGAGTTTCATTTTCTTTTTTTTTCACCTTCGTGCCTTATCATTTTGTCATTGTTTTATCCCCCATATTTGTTCCCAAAAAAGGGGAGTAGTCCGCTTTTAGCGCCCTGCAGGCGCCTTCCTTTCGTTTTTCTTTCACAATTCCCACAATGGGGTATTTCAGTGGGTCGGAAATTCAGGTTTTTGACCTCAAATTTGGATTCAGCACCCTTGAAAACCCGTATACTACAACTTTAAGCCCAATGATACTATAACATGTGGTAGAAAAATTAATTAAAGAGATCACACGTTTGAAAAAGGCGGGCCTCCATGAACACACACACACTACACCGCGCGCGTGTGTGAGTAGTATTTTGTAGCATCCGAAAGATTCTCATCGAATGGCGTTACTTTATGGTTCAACCATTAGCGTTACCTACGTCTGCTGTCTGTAATCGGTTGTTTTCTGTTCGCTTCGTTTGTGGTTTTGACTTATCAAATTTTCAGCTAGTGTATCGCCCATGGTTTCTTTTCTTTCTTTCGTTTTAAATATGACGGAAAAGAAGAGGAAGATCAATGTTCTGGAGCCTCAATTTGAACTCGCTACCAGTGAGAACATTCCAATCTCTTCTCTGTGCATGGATACTTTTTTCAAAGACAGTTTTGGCTAGCTACGTAACGATTGGCTAGCTACGTCACACCCTTCAAATGTTCAACTTTCCTTAGCTTCTCTGATTTTTTAAAAACATTTTCTCGACGAACAGATCCAATTACCGTTATTCCTGAGCCGTACTCTTTTGAATTTTTTTTTTAAATTGACTGAAATACCCCATTACGTACTAAATTATTTAAAATTTTAAGGCAATGTTCTTCACGCCTGTATTCATGTCTGCTGTAAATTTTGTCCAAGCCGGTCGAATAGAAAAAAATTGAAAAATAACAAAGATTGTTTTTTAATGTAGGAAAAAGGGTCATTTTCATGTTCTATTTTCTGACTAACCAGCCGATCTAATCAAAGTTTTCACATGTTCCCCTCCCATATATAGGAATCAACTTGTTTTGATTCCTTAATTTACTTTTTAGTATCCATGAATCCATGTACTTCAAGAAGGTTCTCAATGACCAGGTTTTGTTAACAACTTTTCGATTTTTTCAGTTCCGCTACTCAAAATTTTCAAAAAATTGTAACTCATCAACCAGTCATCCGATTTTAATTTAATTTTTGCCAAACTGTTCAGAATTTTATGTATTAAAAAATGAGAATGGAAAAATCGATTCTTTAACAACTTTTTTGGACCCCCCCCCCCCCTCTAGGTATTTATAATTAACTATTGTCTACCACATTGTGTGAAATGACAAATAAAGCATTCTGTTATGTATTAGACTTCCTTATTTCATTTCCAGAATATTCCAGAAGCAGTCCCATATCTTATTGCTACCTGAAGGTCGTTCTCGAACCTTCGACTCTAGCATTTTCCGGACCCTTCTACCTGCTTTCACTGGTCCCTATATATATACGCACGCACCCTCCCTATTATTCTTTCTCCAACCGGCTTACTACATGTTACACTACGCTCTGTGACAGTTTTGTTAATATACGTATTTTATACTTAAAAGTGCCGTGTTATTTATTTAACAAATCCCACGATTTAACAGTGGTGTCAGAAGTGGGATAAATAAATAACGTCGCGTGTGCAAGTGAAACCGAGTGAACAACAAGTAACATTTTAACCACGACGCAGTTAAGTGCACCGAACTCAGTTCATCGCCACGCGGGTTAGTGTTGTTCTCTACTCATCTTCACAATGGCCACAGCAGAGCTACTTCGAGAGTTTTCCACACTGATTGCTCAAGCCTTGCAGCAGTCAAGGTCACCGGACACGAGTCAACCTCGTCCACCGCAGTTCTCAATGCAGCCATATCAAGCCGCTGACGGAACAACAGTTGCTGAATATTTCACGCGCTTCACATGGGCGCTGAATTTGAGTAAGGTTCCCAAGGATCAACACGCACAATTTGCCCGAGTCTACATGGGTTCTGAACTCAACGACGCATTGAAAATTCTTGTAAGTCCCGAAAGCCCGGAAACTCTTACCTATGACGAAATCCAGTCCAAATTGACAGGTCATTTTGACGCCGCTCGCAACAAATACGCTGAGAGTATAAAATTCCGGAGTGTCATGCAGAAGCCAGGGGAAACGATCGCTAGCTTCACCTTGAGACTACGACAAGCTGCGACATTTTGTGAGTTTGGCACATTTCTCGACCGCATGTTAATTGAACAAATGCTCGCAGGCATGGAGTCCTGAGAAATGTGCGATGAAATTATCGCAAGAAAACCAGAGAACTTCACCGCGGCGTATGAAATCGCGCATGCACTCGAAGCCACTCGTCACACTGCTGACGAGGTCAAATCTGTCGCCAAGCCAGAGCCAACTAACCGCATAGGCTATGAGAAACCGCTCTCCCGGAAGAGCAACACTCAGCGGCAGTCACGCAGCAAGTCAGCCCATCGAAAACAGGGGTCTTTCAACCAGTCAAGGCAGCACCAAGAGTCTCACCAGGCAAACCAGAGGGCAACCCAGGACAACCACTCGTCGTGCTCAGGATGCGGTGAAGCTCATCCTCGTAGAGAATGTAGGTTCCTGAACGCCGAATGCCGGAAGTGTGGTAAAAAAGGTCACATCGCAAAAGTTTGTCGATCAAAGACGCAACAACGAACAAACCACGTGACCAAAGAGGACCTTCCAGCAGAAGACCTTGATGTCGTGGAGTACCTTAGCAAAGTTGAGGTCATTGGATCAGCCCAGCCAATCCCTAAATCACTGATTGATGTCACCATAGAGGGAACCAACGTTAAGATGGAACTCGACACCGGCGCCCCCTGTTCGACGATCAGCAAATCGCAGTTAAGTATGATCAAGCCAGGTTTTGTGTTACAGAAAAACGACCGCAACTTCATCAGTTACACTGGGCACCCAATCAACTGCATCGGCAAGACGCCAGTTCGCACCACCATAGGGACCACAACAAAGAACCTGCCTGTCTACGTGATCGATGGTGAAGTCCAAACACTCCTTGGCCGAGAGTGGATATCAGAGTTTGTGCGAGAAATCGACTTTGGTCACCTTTTTGCAAAATCTGACCCAATCCACAAGCTCTCTGCCAAACAGTCGCTGTCCCCAGGGCAACAAAAACAACTCAACGACGTTCTCTCTCGCTACCAGAATGTATTCAGCAACATCCCAGGAAAGCTTTCAGGCCCTCCAGCAAAGATGCACCTGAAGGCTGGAGCCACACCTGTGTTTGCCCGAGCACGAGATGTACCAGTTGCACTTCGAGATGCCTACGCCAAGGAAATCGATGCAAAAATTGCATCTGGTTTTTACAAACAAGTGGACTACTCTGAGTGGGCATCAACAACGCACGTCGTTGCCAAGAAAAACGGCAAACTGAGAATCACTGGCAACTACAAGCCTACTCTCAACCCACGGATCATCATCGACGAGCACCCAATCCCCAAGGTGGAACATCTGTTCAACCGGATGCGTGGCGCCACTCTCTTTTGCCACCTGGACGTCACGGATGCTTACACTCATCTCGAGGTCGATGATGAGTTCAGCCACGCACTCACACTGAACACGCCAACACATGGCCTGATCCGCCCAAGCCGAGCCGTCTATTGTGCAGCTAACATCCCCGCTATCTGGCAACGTCGAATGGATACGGTCCTGCAAGGTCTCCAAAACGTCGTGAGTTTTTTCGACGACACAATTGTTTTCGCAGACAATTTTGAAAATCTTTTGCAGGCTCTCGTCACAATCCTGGAGCGGTTTCGGACTCACGGTCTCAAGCTCAACCGAGCCAAATGTGCCTTCGCCCAGCCTGTCCTGGAAGCCCTGGGCCACAAAATCGACGCGTCAGGTATCCTCAAATCTGATGCACACATCCGAGCTGTTCGAGATGCGCCGAAACCAAGTTCGCCAGAAGAACTCCAGCTGTTCCTGGGTAAAGCCACCTACTACAATGCGTTCATCCCGCATTTGTCCACAAGGGATCGTCCACTCAGAGACATGCTGCTGAGTGATCCTTTTACCTGGACACTGGAGGGCGAAAAAGCCTATAAGGACATCAAGGCCGCCTTGATCTCACCACAGGTGCTCATGCAGTATGATCCAGCATTGCCACTCTTGCTGGCAACTGACGCCAGCAAAACCGGCCTTGGTGCAGTGTTGTCACACCGGCTCAGCAACGGGCTGGAGCGCCCAATCGCTTATGCCAGCCGAACGATGACAGGCACGGAGCAGAGGTATCGCATGATCGACAAAGAAGCCCTAGCCATCGTGTGGGCTGTTCAAAAGTTCTTCCACTATCTGTATGCTCGCCATTTTACACTCATTACCGATCACAAGCCTCTCACCCAAATTCTGCACCCGGAGAAGTCTCTACCAGTCTTGTGCATCAGTTGCATGGCCAATTATGCTGACTACCCGGCACATTTCGACTATGACGTCGTCTTCAAGACCTCCAAGGCCAACGCCAACGCTGATTACTGTTCCAGAGCCTGCCCTCCTACAACAGTCAACCACATTCGCAACTTTTTTTCTCCACAGGAGAAAGAGACGAACGGTTTTGATGATTTCGATTTTTTTACAGTGAATCAGACGCAACAGCTACCAGTCAGAGCAGAGGCAATCGCACGAGAAACTAGGAAAGATCCACACCTGGGCCGAATTGTTAAGATCTTAGAATCAGGACAAGATCTGACACGCCATAAGTACAAGGCACCCCAAGCCAAGTACACCCTCGCTGCTAACTGCCTGATGTTTGAGCAACGAGTTGTCATCCCTCTGCCTTTACGAGAAGCCATTCTCAACGACTTACACACAGCTCACCTGGGAATCGTGAAGATGAAAGGCATGGCTCGCTCTTTTGTTTTTTGGCCTGGAATCGACAATGACATCGAGACACTTGCCAAATCCTGTGCTGTGTGTGCAACCCATGCGCATGCGCCACCCAAGTTCCGCAATCATCACTGGGAGTACCCGGGAGCACCTTGGGAACGAATCCACATCGACTACACGGGCCCAGTAGCGGACACCATGCTACTCATAATTGTAGACGCATACAGCAAGTGGGTAGAGGTGAAACCTACGTCATCCACCACGGCCGCAGCAACCATTGCCATCATGGACGATCTGTTCACGGCGTACGGCGCACCAATCACAGTCATCTCGGACAATGGTCACCAGCTCCATAGAAACACCACCTAGACCACTCTTTTAAAAGAGGGAGGAAATGTTATGTATTAGACTTCCTTATTTCATTTCCAGAATATTCCAGAAGCAGTCCCATATCTTATTGCTACCTGAAGGTCGTTCTCGAACCTTCGACTCTAGCATTTTCCGGACCCTTCTACCTGCTTTCACTGGTCCCTATATATATACGCACGCACCCTCCCTATTATTCTTTCTCCAACCGGCTTACTACATATTACACTACGCTCTGTGACAGTTTTGTTAATATACGTATTTTATACTTAAAAGTGCCGTGTTATTTATTTAACAAATCCCACGATTTAACACATTCATTCATTCTTTTGAGGGCCCCTGAAGAAGTCCGTTTTAGTAGGAAAAAAATCACAGAAATGACAAATTTTCAAGTTTGAGGTAACTAGGTAGGACTAACCTGTTGTACAAGTTTTCGAACACATCGTATGGGAAATTTAACGCTCTTTACATCAGCGTAATCACATTTGAATTTGCATGGAAAATGATTAGTTGTTACTGCATTAGCGCCTCAAGGTCGAAAACACGAAAAAATTGGTAGTTTGAGTGGGGTATAAAAAAATTGCTGGGAGGGAAAAGTTGTTGCAAATTAGTTGTAGAATCGATTCCTGAAGTATTGTTGGTTGGTTTTGGGACACATTGTAGGTGCCCAGCACATACCTTCGTCTACAGGGTGTCCCATGTTAAGGACCAAAAAACTTCGGGAGTCGATTCTACAACTAATTTTAGTAAGGAAGTGTCTCTTAGCAATTTCTCGTTAGACGCTTAATTTCCGAGTTATTTTAATTTTAAGATTTTTTTCGTGTTTTCGACCTTAAGCCATAAAAATGACCATAACTCGCTTAATTTACGAGCAATTCAAAATCTAATTACACCGTTGGATAGGGCGTTAAATTTACTATCTTTCTAGTGGTTATACAAAATTTTTTGTAAGGTCGTGAGGGGTGAAAAATCAACTCGTAAAGTCATTTTTGTAAAATTGTCAAAATTTCCTACTTTTTCTTTCGATTGTTAAGGTTTTACTTCCAAATGATTTTTCACGTACCTCTACATCAAAAACTGCGCAAACATCTCAGCTTTCTAGTGGTATAATTTGTTTTAATTTCACTCCGCTAATTAGGGGTGAAAAATACGTTTGAATGCTAAAAAACGTGGTTGCTCTTATGGAAATCAAGGTTTCTGGTTCGTTGGGCCTCGGGCAGGTTCGACGAATGAGGAATTTCGCCGATTTCTGTTTGCATTTTTCCTGAATAGTTAATGGTGTGGGATAGATGAAAATCGGGCTGATTTCGGAAAATAAGTCTCCTGTTATTTTTGGGAGACAATCAAAATTTTTAATTTCAAAACTAACCGGGAAAACAGACGTGCAGCGGGAACGCTCGCTGATTGGGCTGTTCAGGTCACCGTCTCCTCCCAGTGTTGCCCATTGGGACGACGAAATCGTGTTTTCTATGAGAAAAGTTATCAAACAAAAACAGAGGAAACCTAATTTTCCCCATCTCGCTTTTTCTATTTTTTTCTTCAGTTTTTCGATTTCGAACTTTACTGTTTCATGAAATTTTGCATCTGGGGACTATGGATTTCTCGATCTCAGCGCTTCAAGCGGCCATAAATGAACTATTCCAGCATGACGTCATTTTCCAGTTTTTTTTTTTAAACATTCGTATTTTCTACACTGTTTTGTTTATTCGTAAATGAGGAAGTTCGGGCTGAAAGTTTGCCTTAGGAGGTTTTTAGAGGTGCTGAATCCGATTTTGGGGTCAAAAATAGGAAATTCCGACATGGTGAAATTCCTCATTAGGGGTGGAATTCTACGCTATTTTCAACGCTATTAAACTGATTCTATCACCGTTGGTATTAGAAAGCTCAGTATTGAATTTTGGTAGGTCCGAATCTTTTTTTTTTAATTTGCTTGGTATTTGTGCACGAATTGAATTTTCAATTCTCGTAACTTTCTCGATTGTATGAAAAAAGAGATATCTCATAAAGAGTAGTGGTAAATGTGGAATAAAAAAATGAAGATAAATAATGATATTTTAGAGAAAGTAAAAATGATATTTATGAACAAAAATAAACTTTATCTTCATCGAAGTACGTTGACTGAACATAAATGAGATAATACATTATCCTCTACTCTGTCTTAGACTTCGTTTGTCATTCGTCCGGATACCTGTAAACACAAAGCAACGTTTTTACAGCCAAGAAGAAAATAATTGAGGAATGAGACGTCAGGAGACGATGCACATTATGCACTGAAGAAGGAGGAGGTCACATTGAGCACTTACTCTGAATCGGTAATATGATGACCACTGCTTCAAATTTAGACATTCCTCAATTATTTTCTACTTGGCTGTGAAAACTTTGCTTTGTGTTTACACGTATCCGGACGAATGATAAACGAAGTCAAAGACGGAGTAGAGGATAATTTATTATCTCATTTATGTTTAGTCAATAACGTACTTCGAAGAAGATAAATATTATTTTTGTTCATAAATATCATTTTTACTTTCTCTAAAATATCATTATTTATCTTTATTTTGTATTCCACATCCACACGCTATTCTCTATGAGATATCTCTTTTTTCATACAATCGCGAAAGTTGCGAGAATTGAACATTAAATTCGTGCATAAATACCAAGTAAATTTAAAAAAAAAAAGATTCGGACCTACCAAAACTCAATACTGAGCTTTCACATACCAACGGAGATGGAATCAGTCTAATAGCGTTGAAAATGGCGTAGAATTCCACCCCTAATTCGTCGAACCTGCCCGAGGCCCAACGAACCAAAAACCTTGATTTCCATAAGCGCAACCACGTTTTTTAGCATTCAAACGTATTTTTCACCCCTAATTAGCGGAGTAAAATTAAAACAAATTATACCACTAGAAAGCTGAGATGTTTGCGCAGTTTTTGATGTAGAGGTACGTGAAAAATCATTTGGAAGTAAAACCTTAACAATCGAAAGAAAAAGTAGGAAATTTTGACAATTTTACAAAAATGACTTTAAGAGTTGATTTTTCACCCCTCACGACCTTACAAAAAATTTTGTATAACCACTAGAAAGATAGTAAATTTAACGCCCTATCCAACGGTGTAATTAGATTTTGAATTGCTCGTAAATTAAGCAAGTTATGGTCATTTTTTTGGATCAAGGCCGAAAACACGAAAAAAATCTTAAAATTAAAATAACTCGGAAATTAAGCGTCTGACGAAAAATTGCTATGAGACACTTTCTTACTAAAATTAGTTGTAGAATCGACTCCCGAAGTTTTTCGGTCCTCAACATGGGACACCCTGTATATTCTGTTTTCAAAAGTAAGTGCGAGGTATGACGAAAGTAGATACTTAGCAAATATTAATTATAGTAGACTAATTTATTGTATTAAATGGGAGTAGATATTTACATGAATGATAGTTACTCGTACTTGGAGGTTTGTAGAGCTCCATGCCAGGTCTGACTCGGGTCCCGGTCATGTTGTTCGTGGTGTTGATGTTGTTGTTATTTTTTCTCGCGGTGACCTCCGCCTTATGATGCCCCTGTCTGCCCTATAACAAAAATAGTAATATGTGAAAAATCCAGACGTAAAGGGATACGATGGAATTTATCATTTTTAGGATGTCCCACAGTAAGACTTGGGCGTCCTTATGCGATCGATCTGGGATAAAGTTGGACAACACTCAACAGAAAAAAAACAACCACACAGCAATCCGTTTTAGACCATTCTGAATCCAAATCCGCGAAAAAACGTCTGCCAAGTTGGGTGGGCAGTATAGCTTCCTCATTCATTGTAACATGGACGTATAGAATCAGTTGGCGAAAAAAATATGATTCAAAGAGTTATTGAATACCAAAATATTGGCGATAATATGCGGGATAGGGTTGCAGGTATTAATGTTTATAATAGTGTTGTAAATAGTTGTGGTATATAAACCACTGAAATAAAAGAACGAAAGAGTGTAGGTATAAAATAAAACTACGAAGTTATGACGATAATGATTATTATTATTCAATACTAAAATTATAATATTTAGCGGTCCACCGTCTAGGACCTAACCCACTCAATCCCTGAAAATTTCATCGAAATTGGTTGAATAGTTGCGGAGTTTTGGTTGTAACAATAAATTCAAAGTTCGCGCATGCGCAGCGGCTATTGCTTGACCAATTTGATTGAAACTTATAGGGTGTCTCTTAGAAGTTAGTCCCTAACTAACCTCCAAATTTGAGCAAAATCGGTTCATTAGAAACCGAGGTTCCAGGAAATTCACGTTTGCGCATGCGCACTCGCTCCTATTGGTCCGAAGGTGCTGAAATTGATAGGGGACCGTCTAGGACCTAACCCGCACAATCCCTGAAAATTTCATCAAAATCGGACCACAGGTTAGTATAGTTTTGCCCGGGACAAGGATTGACCACAGACAGACAGACACGGAACCAAAATTGTTCGGGAAGCTCTAAAACGCAAAAAGCAAGTGGAAATTTTGATTTTGGAGGACATTTTTTTTTTTTCACTTCTTTCACGAATACAAAGCTTCCCTACCTTCGGTAGTGAGGAAGCAAAAAAACAAGTATGTCAGATTCGTCTCGACGAAAACGTTCAATAAAATTTAAATTCCCCAAATTTTGACCCTCCCAAAAATTATTCAAATTACCCAATAAAACGACGTCTCTAGAAAAAACTAGGAAATCGTAAACGGCTTACTAGGCCTTACTTCTCAACCGATTTTCCTGGTTCTTTTTTTGTTCGTCGCGGAAAACTATCTAGTTGTGCACTACGGCGCCGGAATTTCGAATTTTGCCTTTTAAGGGGAGGAAAGGGGGGGTTAATGCTCGAAAAACGTGCGTTTTTGGGCATAATCTTGTGTACTCTGCCCAGGCCTTAGTTCTCAAACGATTTTCGTGGTTCTTTTTTCGTTTGACGCGAAATACTATCTAGTTGTGCACTACGGCGCCGGAATTTTGGATTTTGCTTTTTAAGAGGGGGAAAGGGGGGGTTAATGCTTAAAAAACGTGCGTTTGCGTGCATAATCTTGTAAACTCTGTCCAGGCCTCAATTTCCAACCGATTTGAGTGTTTCTTTTTTTGTTTGACTCAAATAACTTCCGAGTTGACATGATTTTACCAGAGTACCAAAATTCGCAAGGGGAGGGGGTGAGTGGGGGGATAATATTCACAAAATATCCGATTTTTCAATATTTCGGTTCCTTTACTGCTTACTAATTGTACCCAAACTTTGAAATTGAGGAAAAATTCTCATTATACCTCTGGATTTTCATGAATTATTCTCTGTACCACCATGGAACTAATAGTGGTGCCACCACGGTGCCAGGACATGGTGCCATGATGCCATAAACCGCTTATTTCGTTTTTTTTTGTGTTTCACCTTGAATACGGATGTGAACTTCGACGGACTGCCTACCAAAACTAACAGATGAAAGTTCAATGTTACGACGTATTTCCGCTTTGGTGCCAGACTGGCACCATTGTTGGCGTTGGGGAGGTGGTGGTGGGGGGGGGGTGAACTCGAATTCGCATGTGTGGTATTATATATATATAAGGTTAAGGTGGATAATGGTGGGGGGGGGGGTCAGTATTTCTTGCCTAAAGTAATAAATAAATTACATCGAGTGAAACAGTTTTATCACTTACCAACTGGTTAAACTGATCTAATGCTCATCCAATGGGACGTCCCCTGGAATGCATGCATTACTAAACAATATGTTTATATCTAGGATAAATACTCAATTAGGCAGCCTAAAGGGAGAGCCCATGACAACATGCCTGCTTCCTCTAGAGGATGGCTGAGACACTGTCAGAAAAGTGGGCAAAGCCAATTTCATAGGTTACCCATTGGGCGAGGGTGAAGACATAACTGGCAGTGGTGATGGTGGTTTCCACGAGGATTCGAGGTTCGAGGAGAAGGGTGAGTTGCCCTGGGTTGGAAAGCGGCGCTTTGATGTCACTATAAGCCACATTTGAACCAAACCCCGACAAACTTTGGATCTGCAGACAAGAGGTCAGGTAGGAACAAATAGTAAACATGACTGGAATGGCCTCTCTTCTCTCCTTCATTCCTCATTTCTAAGATACATTCTAAATATACGCCGAGATACAATAGGTCTAGCACACAGGAATGCTTTATCACAAAGGTGCTCTGATGAAATAAGTGAACAAACAAAAAAAAATAAAAACGTTGCCATAACTCTTATAGTTTTGAATGTTACAGGCAAGAGTTCAACAGAATCAGTCCAAACTCAGTTCTTATGACCTGTGCATTACTTGGGATGCTTGATGTATGAGTATCCAAAAGACTGGGGGGAGAACTTGTAGGGTCTCCCAAGGTCCCAAGACGAAGCGATGCACGAGCGATACTCTGACACGAAACTGGGCAAAGAGGCAGATTGATAAATATCGATCACAGCTTCGACCAATCCATACCATAGAGCGTCGCCAATTATAGGTACCACCTAGGGTCTGGAATAATGATCACGCGATCGACAACGACAAGCCCTCCATCAAACGAAGATTAAATAACGAAAAGAGCTATCTTCACAATCGTCACGATGGAGATCACTGGATAACTTCGAAGAGCTCCGCAACCGACAACCAATCAGTCGTCGATCGCCGATATCTATCACTGATACTTCCAGCTAACACTATGTAATATACAGGGTTCGGCAGGGAGGTATGGATGATTTGAAATAATAGCTACACACTCATTTTCAAATGAAACTAAAATTTTATTATTTCAGTGTGTACTTACCTTGGATGATGCCATTGTGAAAATTAAAGA
Source organism: Apolygus lucorum (assembly GCA_009739505.2). NCBI lineage: Eukaryota > Metazoa > Arthropoda > Insecta > Hemiptera > Miridae > Apolygus > Apolygus lucorum. The sequence goes on from CM019182.2 coordinate 42,934,002, forward strand.
GGAAAAAAATAAAACATTGATTATGTACGAAAAATAACATCTGATAAGTGGTGTCCGTTTTTGTCCACACACTCCTGTAGACGTTGTGAGAAGTTGTCCATACTCTTCTGTAGCATTGGACGTGGTATTGCTCGAATTTTTCGAGTTATTGCTTCATTCAGGGCTTCAAGTGTACGTGGTTTGTGTATGTATACACGTGATTTGAGGTAGCCCCATAAAAAATAGTCACAAGGTGTCACGTCTGGTGACCGAGGAGGCCACTCCACATCTCCACGCAACGAAATGAGGCGCCCAGGAAACGTACATAATCAATGTTTTATTTTTTTCCTCTTTAATTTTCATAATGGCATCATCCAAGGTACACACTGAAATAATAAAATTTTGACGTGATAACGTCTTATAAATTGGTTTACCGGGAGACACTTCAAGAAACTGCGTTACGCTCCGCTCACGGAGGGGGTGCAGCTCGGCGCTCCCTAAAGGCGGGCGGCCCCTCCCCTTCCCCGGCGCTCACAAAAGCGGGAGCGCCCCGCCCCCCTTCCCTGGCACTCACTCCCCCCCCCACCCATGGGAAATACCTACTCTGTGCAACTTGACAAAGAATTTTATTTTATCCGTCTTCCTACTATACGAATGAATATTAACATTAAAATTATTTTACCACACAAAGTCGTTGTCACGTAAAACTTTCGCCCGTATACCGACTTTACAGGCAACAACACAGGGTTTTTAGTTTCATTTGAAAATGAGTGTGTAGCTATTATTTCAAATCATCCATACCTCCCTGCCGAACCCTGTATTATACTGGATATCTCTTCACCATGGACTCGTCCAGAGTTGTAGCGATGAATGAACAGAAAATGGAACTCCACCAATGAAGTCTAGACCCGCACAACATACGATAAAAACGACGATGGAATCATCAGTGGGTTAGCCAACGTGAAAGTCAGTACCAACAAGTTGAGAGTGGTATATAGTGGTAGATGTGGGGGAGTTCATGGTAGGTACACATTAGTAGGTACAAGAAAGTTGTCTATTCAGGTACACCTCACAGGTGCCAAGGTAGCCAACACGGTTGGTTCCCCAACCACATGGTTTACAAGGCAGATCCTGCCACTTGTTGCCAGCTAGGCATGATACGTACGACAAAAGAATACAGCATAATGTGATGAAAGTGTAGGTAAGCATGCTAGATTTCATAATGAAATAATGAATAGAATTTATAATGAAAGCATAGCATGGTATGTTCATGCTACCTCCCTAGCTATCACATGAAACGATGATAGAGTCAGAGCGTATGCACTGACACATCTCCGGTCCCCTGGGCCGGACTACAAAACGCTAAAATTACCAGGTACCTAATTCTGCAGTAGAAACTATATACCAAGGTATTAAAAAATAGATTCCTCTACTTACATTTCACATGTTTGTACTTCTCGGATCAAAAGGTTTTACTTTTGAGGCAGTGGAGTCGTACTTACAAGTGCCTACTGAAATCCATGTACAATAACTACACCTGTAGATTAATTAATACAATTCTGCAAAGTTCTAGCCTAGTTCAACACTAATTTTTGATGAAGCACTACCAATACTACACTCTCTAGAAGAGAAACTTCTCGCTAGAAGAGAAAAGAGAACTCTGCGATAAACTGATTAGAACTGCCCTTTGTGCTGATATCTGACGCTTGTAAACAACGCACACCGACGGAGAGTTCAGATTTGAAGGTAGAGGGGATCAAGGTAAAGTAGTGGGGGAGATGGACTCCGCCTTTCAAACGCACCCCGGGTGGCCAATGGAAAAGCGATGTTTGTAGGTAGGTTACCTATCGATCTAACAGTAATCGATCTAATACTTCCCTCCAAATTTTGGGTCCGTTTATGAGGAATATCGCGAAAAAACGCTGCAAATTATTACACAATGGTTTATTATTTTTCTATCACTCGTCTACAAAATCACCAACCATCCAATATGAAGAAAAAAGAAAAAAAAAATCAAAAGCACCAACCATTGATCGCAATTTGGTCAGCTCTAATTTGAACGGAGATTAGGCCTCCTTTGCGATTCACACTCGTGTTTTGATAATACATTATATAATAATTGATAATAATAATATATATATCAATATAAACCCTTAACAGTGACCTACATCAACCAAAAGCTTCGGGGCACAACTAGACCCCAAATGGAGCCTACATACCAAATTTCATCAAAATCGGACAATGCTAAGTGGCAAAAGTGCCGCGTACGGCGGACGGACGGCCAAATTTTTATTCGATTTTTGGATTCTACGTACCTTGAAACGTAAACCATCAAATTTTGAGGGGGTGTTAAAATTTTTTTTTCTTGGTCGATTCCAAAGGTTCATCATTGAAAATAATAAACCAAAAGCACCCTAGTTGGGTAGTTGTTTAAGTCGCGATTTCAAATTTATAACGTAAGATTCAAATTTAGCGCACTTGGAAATTCCTACATCATTTTTCAGTTAGAAATTCCATTTAGTTTAGCCGTACTTCCATAAGGAATTACCGTTTTCAGGCCTACAAGTTATTTTTGTACCTAAAAAGTTGTTTCCCTCATTAGGTAGTTATAGTTCTTCGGACAGATTCGAGTCAAAAACATTAAAATAAGGATGCAAAATAATAGTGATGATTAAAAAAACAATAAAACATATTTGAATTCCTCTCATAGATAGTAATGAAGCATATTTTGTTGTTTTCCTAATGCTTCCCTTAGTGTTGTTTCATTGATCAGCCCAACTCCTAGCCTCCACCCCGCAAAATCATATAGTGAAGGTTTTCCTGCTTGAAAGCATCAAATTATTTTTAGGAAGCATTTCTGGGACTTATTATGTCGGCACCTACTTGAATTGAGATTCACTTCATAGAAAAAAATTGAAAAATATCATGCAACTTCCTCTTTTCTCAATTCTAATCTTGTATTTCTATTAAACTAAGTTTTGAGGTGAAGTTGCAGGTTTAAACCAAACATTTTTTTATTCACCAACGAAAGGTAGGTAAGTACTTACTTAACATTATGTTCGTTGTGATGTGCTGTGCCTTAGGATTCCTACTTAAAGCTAGGAATCATAAGTAGTGCTTCACTAGGTACTACTAGAGCAGTTCAATAAACACTATCTAATGAAAATCTGGCGTTTAAAGTTTATATCTACACATACAGACAAACAATTAGGCCTAATAAGCATGTTGCACCAAGTATTACCAACAACAACGTGGGAAGAAAGAATGACATGATAGAAAAAAAATTATTAAATTATATTAAAATTAATTACACAAACTCTACTAAGCAGGGAAAGAGTAGTACGTGCGTATAAGCTAAAACTTTCATTAAATTCATAAGTGCTGCATCTACCTGGTGATAATGGTGGTGCTGAGATCGGGCGGACCTCGTGACCGGGAAGTCGACCTGAGTGTAACTCCTCTGCAACCCTCGCCCCTCCATCTCCTGAAAGGATTAGGATAAGCGATTAAGTGATTTTTCTACAAAGCTGTGGTGAAAGTGAGAAAGCTTCAAACGATCAAGCATTGTACAACGAACAGGTTGAAGCATGGTGGTACTATTTCAATAAGAAAGAAGGTTTCTGGATCTGTTATGAAAACATAGAAAGTTATGTGTACAGACTGATTGAAGTAGGTTTCAAAAACTAAATCTGCATGACCCACACTTTCCTCATTCCTTATTTATTTATTTTTCTTAGAATTTCCAAAAAGTGAACAATGTTTAGTGATTAGGCTATTAATGATGACGGGCAAAAGGTTCAAACAAATTTGGGTCCTCCAAAATCAATATTTTTTAAGTAGAACTTCCTTCCCTATTTGTATGAAATCATGGTCCGATTTTGATGAAATATCGATTGTTGATGCGGGTTAACCTCGGGAAGGTCCCATACGAATTTCTTCACCACTGGACGCGTACAGAACGCTCAAACGTCGCATTTTCATTATCATCAATATCTCACTATCTGAATACTCGACTTCGCTCAAATTTAGCGGGAAGTTTGGGACTGGGCCCAACAAGAGTGCACGTTGATTTCATCATGATCCGATTAGAAAATGACTTCATTATACAGGGCGTTACATTTTAAAACGGTCACAGGTCAGGAATCGATTCTACAGCTCATTTCCAGCAAAAAATTTCTCTTGATAATTTTTTAGAGGCTTCGTTTTGGAGTTATTTCAATTCTAAGATTTTTTCATGTTTTCGACCTTATCTCAGTAAAACGGCTAAAACTCCTCGAACTTTCATGGAAATTTAAATCTGATTACACCGTTGGAAAGAGCGTGAAATTTCCTATCTACTTGATTGAGAAAAAAAAAACATTTGTTCAAATCGGAAAAACGGGTGAAAATTGGACTTCAAACGAAACATTGGTCAAATCTTGGAAATCTCTACTTTTTTCAAACGCTCATAGGTCAGATCGTCTTACCCGGAGCGCTGATTCCGTTGAAAGATTTCTCGTTTTTCCGCGTTCATACACAAATTTCTGTGATAAGCCTCACTTTCAAAATAAAAATAATTAGACCGTTGAGAAGCTGTTATTTTGGTGTATCTTTTAGGCCTACAGGTAAAAATTCATGTGCCGGAATACAGAACCTATGAGCATTTGAAAAAAGGTGAGATTTCCAAGATTTGACAAATTTTCCGTTTCAAGTCCAATTTTCACCTATTTTTCAGATTAAAAAAAATGTTTTTTCCATCATTGAGAAATGAAATGTTATGATCTTTCCAACGGTGTAATCAGATTTAATTTTTCATGAAAATTAGAAGGTTACACTGAGATGAGATCGAAAACACAAAAATCTTTGAAATGAACTCAAAAACGAAGCGTCTAAAAAAAATTACCATGAGACATTTTTGCTGGAAATGAGCTGTAGAATCGATTCCTAGCCTGTGATGGTTTTAAAATGTATCACCCTGTATATGCGAAATAGTTAATATTTCTCAACATGATCGCGAACGACTCCACAATCTTGTTTGACGTTAAACAACCATTAATATGACTGAGAAAATCATACTTCATATAAAGGAATATTTGAAGAAGTGCTCAATAATGATTATTTTTACACCTTCTAATCATTTATATCCAAAGCCATGGCCGGGAGGGGAGGGCCCCATCGTCTCACCTCCCCACCACGAAATAAAGGAGAACATTTAAAAATAATTTGAGTAGCGAAGGAAAAAACGCTGCAAATTATTACACAATGGTTTATTATTTTTCTATATAGATCACTCGTCTACAAAATCACCAACCATCCAATATGAAGAGAAGAAAAAAAAGGAAAAAAAAAATCAAAATCACCAACCATCGATCGCATTTTGGTGAGCTCTAATTTGAACGGAGATTAGGCCTCTTTTGCGATTCACACTCGTGTTTTGATTTATATATATATATTTCAATATAAACCCTTAAAATCTCGTAGGGAGCGAACGGTTTGTCCTACAGAGCTCCGCGTGGTCTCAAAAAATCCTATATAATCCTAAATTGAAGGAAAAACAATACCTTTATATCAAAATTTATTGAGTTAGGGCGTTTTAAAAATTTCAAGATTGATTTTGGAACCCTTAGAAGTGACCTACATCAACCAAAAGCTTCGGGGCACAACTAGACCCCAAATGGAGCCTACATACCAAATTTCATCAAAATCGGACAATGCTAAGTGGCAAAAGTGCCGCGTACGGCGGACGGCGTACGGCGGACGGACGGCCAAATTTTTATTCGATTTTTGGATTCTACGTACCTTGAAACGTAAACCATCAAATTTTGAGGGTGTGTTAAAATTTGTTTTTTCTTGGTCGATTCCAAAGGTTCATTATTGAAAATAATAAACTAAAATGGGTAGGTATCCAGTACCTAATTGTTTTAAAAAAGTCCATTCATGCAGTATGAGTTAATGAGGGAATTTTCAAAGCAACGAAATTGAAGCATTAGCTATATAATTGTGGATGTGGCACATAGCACGAATTGATAGCTAAGATCGAACGAAAATAGATAGCTATTAATATAATTACAACCTATAACCAAATTTAATCCAGTTCCAAATTAGATATGAAATCAAGATAAGGAGGACAAGGAAGAGGAGCCTTATGGAGGTTTAATAGGTACGAGTATACGAGTAAGAAAATGAATGTGTGAGTGCAGGATTGAAATTTCTTTAGTCGCAGATGAGCGAATTGAAAACGGAGTGAGGTGCATTCAAAACATGAATGAACTGAATAAATTATCTTCTCTGCCTCATTAGGTGGTCCCAGGCCGAAAAATAAGTGGATGACTGGGAAACGACGAAGAAGGAGCCTTTATTGTATTCCTCAAGTGGCGTAAAAAGAGAACGCCTCTGTAACTCTCTATTGTCTAGCAATTAACTTCCGAGATCGCGTCACCGTCATTCCAACACTTGATTGCATTTCGAATGTTCAAAATTGAGGACCCGTACAAATATAATCAGCATGGCGTAACTACCATAGATAGAGATTTCAAAAAAGAGAGAGTTCGGAGTCTGAATTTTTCCATTCAAAAAGTGTTTCCCACAATTACGTACTAAATTATTTAAAATTTGGCGGCTTAGAGCTTAGTATTGGATTTAACTCTCTATTTTATTTAGGTAGGTACTGGATACTCAGTATCATACTAGCTGATAAAGCAGCTGAAGGCAACGAAGATTATTCCTTTTTTAAATTTTGAATGGTTACTACTTTTACTGAGGGAGAGTTCACATATTTAATGGTTATTACTTTTCATAATGGTTAGTTCACAGTTTCTTCGTTATATGTCGTCTAGTCTTGAAGATTTTGAATTTTTTTTTTGAAGTTCTAATTCAACAGTGAAGATGTGGAATCAACTACGTAAAAAAAGTCAACTAGGTAGTTACCGGCTTGAAACGAAGTTGAAATAAGTCACGATAGATAAGTCTTTATGTTGATAAATCTTCGTTCGTATAGTAGTGAAGCGAGTGTGGAAGTTCACTTGAAATTTTCTGTAGTTGGACGTCAATTCTCTTCATCCCTGAGAGCACAAATTTTTATTACTTCTTACAGAGCACTAGCAAAATATCGCTTGAACTGGGTTAAATTCATTCGAACATTTAAAAATTATGCAGATTTCTGAATAATTCTTAACAAAGATCGAACCTGAACGGGAATTCATTTTTGTGAGAATATCCTACCAACGGTGTACGAAATACGGGCACCCGGTGCGGGTTGGAAATGAAATCCAATCCAAAGCGGTTTTATCGCCTGCGACAAGTGAATCGAATAACACCTCCGTAAAAATGACGAAGAACTACATTACTACCTAGCTTGGTAACAAAAATATGATCTAATCTTTCTTTATACCTACCAACGGGTTTTTCCAGTTCGAATTTGACATTAAATGTCAAATTTTGTTGTTGTAAATAAATCAATCACCTGTTATCTTTAAAAAGGAAGCAGAAGCTTTTTGGTTATCACCGCAGTAGTTCCGTTATAGATACCTAGTTTCTCATTTACCAAAGTAGGGGCCTACCGAAGTTTCAGCTGGTAGTGGAAGAGTGCGTGAAGCTTGACTGGCCTCCTAATATTGTTATCCTGGTTGATTGCTATCCTCACAGGTACCTACCTAGTGATTTCCGCGGTAGCGGATATTGGCCAGGCAGGTGGCTCTGATGCTGTTCGGCAATGCAGAGTCACCGATGATGAGTTTACCCGATGCTTTGCTAAATAATGGCATCCAGCTTGTATTCCAGTGAGTGCCCTACCACTGTGGACTACATGGGAACGAAATGACCGACCAGCTATCAAAAGAAGGATCACTGATGACCCATCATGCAGCAAGACGAGAGGTACAACACAGATACTGGAAACAGTTGCTGTGAGACTCGAAGAGAACGCCCAGGGGAAGAAATGGGAACCCCTGATATGGAAACCTGGGCGAATCCCTCAGATCTTCCTCGCAGGGCTGGAATCGCTTGCTTCCGCACCCTCACAAGTCACAACTTCCTACAAAAGCCTCTCCCATAATACAAAGCTCTGTGGGGCAAGAGAAATGGATGGGGACCACTTGGAGCTTTGCGGAGGTCTTTAAGATGTTAGAGCATCCATTGTTGATGAATGTAGTTATCACTATACAGCAAATTTATATTGGGCTGCCAGGTATTGGATGGCTGAAATTGTCACATCGACTCAGCATAATTTTTTTTAAAAAAGTAGTTTCTTATTCTTCCCATAAAAGAAAAGAGAAGAACTTCCCATTCTTGTTGAAAAAAAAAAATAATAATAATAATAATAATTAATTTTGAAAGAGGACTTCATAGTTTGAGGAAAGGATTGTCAACTGAACGAATGACGAATTCTGTACATTAGGATGAACCATGAAATTAATAATCGTCCTTCCAGTTCATTACTTTTGGGGAATTATAACTACCTAAGCAAGCATTCAGACAGAAAACGCGTATTTTTCATAATTTTGTCGAGTTTCTTATATACTTAGATCGGGTAGGTACCTTGAGAGAATTCACAGGTTTATTTACATTATCAGTTAGAACCATTTTTCAATTCGTTTAAAGTCAATATGACAAAGATGTAGTAAAATAGCACCACCATAGGGCCAAATGTCCCTTAATATTTGGTAGACTTTATTATTCATCCGATTTCATGAATTCGACCAATATATATAATATATAATATAATATTATATTATAATATAATTAAAATATATTATAATATATAATAATATATATTATAATAATATATATTATAATATAATATAATATAATAATAATATATATTATAATATATATATCGGATTGATCAATCCGTGACAGGACAATAATGATCGTTTTTCATAATGTCACCCCCTCCGCCGCCATCCTTCGGTCACCCCCCTTGGATGGGTCGGCAGGGGTAACATCAAAGTGGGGAAACAGAGAGGAGGAAGGGGTAGGTAGGTATTTGGATCCGAAGGGAAGAATTCTCCCGTAGGACAGTCAGTCGCTTTCCCTAGTTTCAAGAGAACTGTATTAAACCTTTTCACTACCGTTCTCAAATAGATCTTTTATTTTCACACACTCACCCATCCTGAATCTAGAAGTAAACTTTACCTACTATCTACCGATATCAGAAGTGGTCGAATCCATTCCTACGCCTCAATAGAACGGATTTCCCGCGACGCGAAACTTTTTTTCTTTTCAAGAAAAAAAAAACATTACGAGTTTTTTTCAAAGTTTTGAAGTTCGGAGTTTCTGTGTCGATAAACTACAGTGTTCGTCAAACTCTATTCCTACTAAGTAACCTACAGTGGGAATATGTCGCGAAGCCCCGGTTCACGTCCCGAAGATGACGGAGATTACTACTCCGACCGCGATGGGGTGAATCAGGAAGAGGCCGGCAGCCAACACCATGACGCTCCGGCCTGGGGCCACAGGTACCCGTCGGATCCGCCCGCCAGCCAATTCAGCCCATTTGACATGATGTCTCAAATGAGCAATCTTCAGGCGGCGATGGCGAACGTTGCCAACCAGATGGCTGGTCAAAACGCGGTGCTATTCGGCGGATTGCTTAATCAAGGTAAGCACCTACGTTTCGCCGATTTTCTCCCCGGCAAAACTGATGCAAAGACCTGGCTCTCAACAGCCAGTGTCGTAATGTCGGAGAGAAGAGACGAGACGCTTTCATCGCTTCTTTCAGCACTGATGCAGGCGATGAAATGGCCCGCTTCGTCTTGGTTGTCCGAGATTTCTCATCCGGGCCTAACCTGGGAAATGTTCCACCAGGCATTTTCCAACAGGTTTTGCTACCAAGACACCCCGGGTGCCGTCCTTCATAAAATATTGACGACACCCTACAGATCGGACCTAGCTGTACAGGCCCAATCCCAGCTCACTCAGTTACGGGGCATGGCCTCCGGAAAAACTGTGGAAGAGTTGATCCTCCTGATATTGGCCTCTAACATAGCCCGAACGGAACCACAAATCCGTGAATGGCTATATAAAAAAGAGACCTTCACCGAACTAACTTTGATTAAAAAAAATCAAGTCGGTGAAGTCCCACTCGACACAAGGGACTCAGGAGAGAAACCCCAGATACCAGGGTTCATGGAAGCGTCCATTCACCGCCCCCACGGGCTCGCATACACACCAGCAACCGTACGCTTCCACGTCCACGGAGCCTCCCGCAAAATTGCCGAGGCTCGGTCCTCTCATTCCGCCACGACGGGACGACAACAGAAGTGGACCCCCATATTGTGACTTCTGTCGCATTACGGGACACCCTCGCCGGCGGTGCTTCAAGGACCCGAAGTCACCCTCCTTCAGGCCACCAGGACAACGTCCCGGAAATCTACCACCCAGGATGGAGAACCGGCGGATCAATTTCACCTCTCGAAATCCACAAGGTACGTTGACGCATTTAAGTAGGATTTACAGATTCATGTTTGACTCCGGATCAGAGGCTAGCCTGTTGGCCGAATCAATTAGCCCCCAATTTAGTGGACGACAATTCGTCAGACCCATCAAACTAACAGGTTTAGGGCAAGGGGAACTAATTGCTAATAAGCAAATTGCAGTCAATATTACGATAGATTCTATTGACATACCTATCATTTTTTTAATAGTACCTGATTCAGCGCTACCTACGAAAATTTTGTTGGGAAACGATATTTTATCCGCAGGGTTGAAAGTCACTATCTTCCACGATCGCTACGAATTTACAAAAGTAGAAAAAGATTCCCTACCAATTACAGAAAAATCGGCAACACGGATACCACACCTAACCGCGAATAATTCACAAAAAGAAATTGAATTGCAACAGCCGATTAATCCGGGAAACTTTTTCCATAATGCACGAGAAAATCATGTTCAGATTTCCGCAAAATTTCCTACAATAGATCGTAGGGTAGACACATTATACAATGCCGAATCAAATATAGATGTACCTAGGTTAATCCAAGGACAGACGGACGGGGATAAAACACTTGAAACATTCTCCCCTCAAACCGAGAAAATAGACACGGATTTTAACGACCCCGAAGACTTGGGTCGACTTAGGGGAATTTTGACAAAGTACACGGATTTATTCACCAGGGGTCTCCCCCGTAGAACGGTGAATACGGCCGAGTTTAAAATCCAATTGTCCGACCAGAGTAAAATGATTTATAGACGTCCCTATCCCCTTCATGCCAAAGACAAGGTGATAGTGCGTAGTTACATCAAAGACCTTCTCGAGGCCGGAATCGTTCAAAGATCAACGAGTCCATATTCTAGCCCAATTCTCTTAGTTCCCAAAAAGAACGGGAAGCTTAGGATGACCACAGATTTTCGTCAACTGAACTCGGTAACTGTACCCGAGCGCTTTCCTCTTCCACTAATCAGAGATCAAATCGCTAGCATCAGTGGAAACACAATTTTTACGTCGCTCGACGCAGCGAGCGGGTTCTACGCCATTCCAGTTCACGAGGACTCAAAAAAATATTTGGCGTTTGGAACACCCGATGGCCATTTTGAATATGTTCGCATGCCGATGGGAACGCGGAACGCGCCCACGACATACCAGAGAGCGATCATGCACGCCCTCGGTGACTTAGCCAACCAAAACGTCCTCGCGTACATGGATGATCTGTTACTAGTTAGCTCAACTAAACAGGAAGCCTTCCTACTTCTAGAGAAAGTTCTCGAAGTATTAGCCAAGGCGGGATTTTCCTTAAACCCGGATAAATGTAGCTTTTTCAAATCATCTGTTGTCTACCTAGGATATTTGGTAAAAGATGGTCAAATTCGCCCCCATAACGATAGGATCAAGGCATTAACTAATTTGGACCCACCTAAAGACCGAAGTAAATTGAGGTCGTTCCTGGGACTAGCGTCATATTTCCGCGGTTTTGTTAAAAATTTTGCCACAATTTGCGCCCCGCTCTACAATTTAACTTCCGACCAAGTACCATTCAAATGGACAGGGGAACACGAATCGATTCGCCAACAAATCATAGGTATTTTGACTGGCGATAATGTACTAACAATTTTCGACCCAAATGCGCCAATTGAGGTCTGGACCGATGCCTCGAGCCTAGGATTTGGCGCAATTATGTTTAACATAATTAACAAAGAACGACGGGTAGTTGGGTATTTCAGTCGTAAAACCACCCCCGCGGAATCCCGATATCACTCATATGAATTGGAAACGATCGCAGCTGTGAAAGCACTCAAGTTTTGGGAATGCTATTTGATGCATAGTGAATTCCTGTTAGTGACAGATTGCATGAGTTTCCAGGCCACATATGTTAAACAAAATTTAATAACAAAGATACATCGCTGGTGGAGTTTTTTGCAACAGTTCGATTTTCGCATTCAATATAGGCCAGGGTCAAGAATGCAGTGTGTTGATTTCTTGTCACGAAACCCCGTCGGAGAACCCTCCGAGGTTGACGTCTTTTTTTCACAACAAGTCACAGGTCCTCACCAACAAGGGAGGAATGACGTCATAGCCTCCCTTGTGCCGCAGGTAACCGACCGCAGACACGCCGAGCTGATTCGTAAACAAGTTAATGTTGTTTCAATAACAGCGGAGTGGATCCTCTGTGCCCAACAAAGGGACGATGAGATAAAACAAATCATCTCACAACTAAATTTGTATGCTCTAGAACCCACTTTAGCACGGACCTATGAAATAATTGGTGGGGTACTTTTTAAAGTGTTCCAGTATAGGAATAAAACTATTAAAGCCCCCATTGTACCATATTCCCACAGATGGATCGTAGTAAATTCTTTCCACGAAGCTACGCTTCACCAAGGATTTTTAAAGACACTCGACGCAATTATTCAAAAATTCTGGTTCAAAGGCATGAATAAATATGTCCAAAAATTCATTCAGAATTGCATAACATGCAAGGTGGCCAAATCCCCTTCGGGGAAGAAGCAAATGTCTCTCCACCCCATCCCTAAAATAGATGTTCCGTTCCATACCATTCATATTGATGTAACAGGCAATTTAACAGGACGAGGATCACCAGGGTATTATATCGTACAAATTTGCGCTTTCACCAAATTCGTACACCTGTCCTTCATCACGTCCATCACGGCCCAGGCATCTGTCAAGGCAGTTAGCGAACTAATGTCACTCTTCGGCACACCGTCACGAATTATTTATGACCAAGGTTCAAATTTTACGTCAAAAATTTTCAGTGATTTTTGCGAGCTCAACGGAATTGGCACACACGTCATAGCATCGGGAGCGTCCCGCGCTAATTCACAAGTCGAGCGGGTTATGGCTTCAATTACAAATTTGTTAACGGTGGCACAATATTTAAAAACTAAATCGCCCAACATTCTCCGTCCACAGGTACAATTAGTTTTAAATTCCACTATCCATCGAATCACCGGAATCTCGGCGATCGAACTACTCACAGGGAGGAAACCCGTTCTCCCGGGTGCGCTCAAAGTACACGATTCGTTAATTGTCCCGACTCGGTCTGATATGATACAGACACGAGCGGAGGCATCCATTAATATGCAAAAATCTGCCGACTATGAGCTCTCAAGATTCTCGGGCACAAAAGCGCCTGTTGTTCCCTTTCAGTTAGGAGATCTGTGCGTTCGCCATGTGGAACCACGGACTTCAACCAAAACAGCTCCGAAATTCAAGGGCACGTACAAAATTGACAAAATTTTGCCCAATGACCGATACCTTATTAAAAACCTCGTCAATGGGCAACTCCTTAAATACCCACACGAGCGACTAAGACTTATTAAAGAGGACACATCCTTATTCCCGGAAATGAATCTTTCCGACTCAGAAACAGACAGTGAGTGATAGGATTATAGTCGAAAATTTTAACAATAATTATGGGCAACTCAAGTCACTTTAAACATTAATTTCAAGTCTTTTTTTTTTCTTCACATCCTTTGAGTGTCCAACAGTAATACTTGAATTAGAAAGATGCACCCTTGATTGTAATTACATGCAACCGGCTTGCGGTTGGTATGATTCGAAGCATACAAACCGTCTGATTCCGATCGTTTCCGCTTATTACTTCGCACTAGCCTTGAGTGCCCCGTTTTATGCCGCTCTGGGGCCTAGCTACCCCCTCTGCGATTTGGCGGGATCGCTCTCCGTTTTTTTGCGGGTTCTGGGTGTGTACGAATGAATCTTACCACTCCCCCCTTGGTCTTGATCGCGTACCGGCGGCGGCCGGCGGCGACAGACCTATAGCTGGCCTTGACAATGGGCGTGTGTCAACTACCTACAAAATTCCCATACACACACCCCCCTCGAGGTGCGCTGACGCTCCGGGCTACATCCGAGTTCGTAGTACACTAGGTCGCTCTTGGGTCCGGACGTCAGACGCCATAGGGAGTCACCGGGCTCGATACGTCGTTCTCTGGGGCTCCAACAAAGACAAAATGGATAAACACTACTAAACCAATGATAAATATATTAATCCACACCATAAATTAAATAAACAAAAATAAACGAGTGGCCTAAAGGTTAAAAATACCTATCCACATACTTTGTCGAGTGGCCTAAAGGTTAAAAATACCTATCCACATACTTTGTCGAGTGGCCTAAAGGTTAAAAATACCTATCCACATACTTTGTCGAGTGGCCTAAAGGTTAATACCTATCCACATCCTACATACAATTTGTTGACCAGTGTCTCAAGTTCCCTTGTTGAATCATCGTGCATCACAAGTTCTCTTAATGATCAGTGTCTCAAATTCAAATTTTCCCTCAGCTGATTGATAGATGTGAATTATCTGGCGGACGTAAAACTTAACAATTCAGTCCCTCCATTGTCAACGTGCAATCGGGGGGTCCACCGTCAATCAGCTTCTCTCAGCATCTTTACAATCAAGGCGTATGCAATACTTATTAGACACGTAATCGTCAATTTCCCAGTCTTTGGTCCCTTATAAATAGATAATAATCACAACTTATCCAATCCACGTCTGCCGGGGCATATGATACCGTTTTCCCAAAAGTCTATGCCATGATGCTAGACAGTCTATGTCATGTTACTAGACGGATACGGCAAACACACCTGTTAAAGTAGTGGTTGCAGCTCAAAGAAAAATTTATAAATCCACTCTGGGCACGCCAATGTGTGTGTTTCGGAGGGTACTTCCTGCATTTTACCGCCTGAGGTTATCAGGTCAGGGGGTCTCTGCTAGTTTAAATGTGAGGCAATAACAGACTATGTTTCAGCCACCTTCCAGATGTGTGTTAATGTGTTTGAATGCAAGGGTTCCAGCTACGTTCCAGATATGTTCAAATGTTTTCATTATAAGGTGAGAATGTTGCGACGCCCGACTACGTTCCAGAAAGTCTATATGCACTCTAGTTTCCCGTACTAGGTCTCTTAGTGCCTAGTACACAATTAATTGACGATTACAGCAACTCTCTGGGCTTTCTGACAACGACGTTTATAATGCAAGCGTCCACCTGGCACATTGCTCAGAATTGTTGCAAGTTGGCTTCACCACATTGCCTTACCGATTTCTAAATCGAAAGTTTAAAAAAAAAATTTTTTTTTTTTGATTCTCTTAACTTTTGAATTTTGTTCAAATATCACCGAAGCTGTTCCAATTTTATTGATAACTAAGGCTTTTCAAACAGGCCACAACGACTCCTATCACAACAAACTGATCTGAAGTAGATAGGTAACTACCTACACAAATATTTTTCTCACCCAAAATGCAGGGTTATGACAACCAGCACATGACTAAGCCGCTGGACTACGATATTCTCATTTCAGGTACACGCACCGGTAAAATGTATTTACTTGGTAATCCTCTCGTACATCATCCACGTTGACAGCTGAGGGGCGACACTCTTCCAGAACCCTTTGTTACACGGGCTAAGACGAACACCCTTCTCAAATAAGTACATACCTACTTTTTGATTCCTTCATGACCATTCGCAAGAAACCCAACACTTGTTTTTCTCCCTCGCTCCTGGAATCTTCCACTCGTCACTTGGTCACGTTGAGGCTTTACTTACTCCTCAAATCCTTTTTGTCAGGAACTGGCCGAGGGTCTTTTGACACTACCTGAGGTCCTGCTTCTGCGTCCCGAATAAGCTGATTCCACAATCCATTGTACACCCGTCTTCTCGCCATGGCGATTATTTTTGGGGATACCCACTACGTATAAACCCCATCGTTGGCAAAGTATTTCAAAACATGAATCTCTAACTCTTACATGCGCTAATGACCTGTATTCCTGTTACAGACAAGGACTTTTCTCAACAGCAGTGATTTACTACTATACATAAGACTAGGTAGTACGTTTGTCATTATATCCACTACCACTAGAACGGAGCCCAGCCTTAGCACTAACGATGTCATTTTCCTACACTATTGTACCATTATTATTACTATCATGACATTATTTTGAAGTAATCTCGCAGCATGTTGGCGTAAAGAAAAAAAAAAAATTTTTTTTTGGCGTCTTGCAGTATTTCATGGTAACCTTTGCCGGATATCTTTTGTATATATTTCGGATATCTTTTGCATATATTTTTTCTAATAGCCTCCAGTACGGCTTGTACATAATTCGCAATGTTTCCTGTACATATTTTTGCGTGCATTTTACTGTCACGTTACAGTCCTTTTACGACACCGTTGTAAATAATTTAATATTTACATATCAATGATATACAATTTTCCCTGTTGACATACCTGTCAACATATATGTTTTGAAGTTAACAATGTGCATCTACTTAAGTTCTTTCTCAGACATTACGTAGGTACATACGGCCCGTTCTAGCTAGATATACTTTCTTCAGTTCACCCTTCTTCTCTCTGAGGTTTTGAGGTTTTTCAGCTAGTTGTCTACGGACAAATAGTATGTTTTTTTCCTCCTAGATAGGATTATTAGGTAGTGAACCCACTTTTAGGTAGGCATAGAGGCACCCACTTGTTAATGGTTGAGAATTTTGAATTTTTTTTTTTTGCTTTTTGCCACGTGGGGCCGTGGCTTGTCAGTATGGCCGTATCGGATTGATCAATCCGTGACAGGACAATAATGATCGTTTTTCATAATGTCACCCCCTCCGCCGCCATCCTTCGGTCACCCCCCTTGGATGGGTCGGCAGGGGTAACATCAAAGTGGGGAAACAGAGAGGAGGAAGGGGTAGGTAGGTATTTGGATCCGAAGGGAAGAATTCTCCCGTAGGACAGTCAGTCGCTTTCCCTAGTTTCAAGAGAACTGTATTAAACCTTTTCACTACCGTTCTCAAATAGATCTTTTATTTTCACACACTCACCCATCCTGAATCTAGAAGTAAACTTTACCTACTATCTACCGATATATAATATATATTAATATATAATAATATATAATAATATATAATAATATATAATAATATATAATAATATAATATATTATATATAATATAATATAAAAATATTTCCAATATATTGGAAATATTTTTAGAGTGTCAAAACTAGGAAGAATTTAAATTTCTATTGTCTTTTGTAGGTGAGAAAAGTAGTGTGAAACCTCATACATGATCTCTTAGATTGTGAACAGAAAAAAAAATCTTCAAAAATGTTCGTGCAGTAGGGATTTTTCGAACGTCACAATTGAAATGTGTTGGTGAAGTAGCCCATGACCCTTAAAGGTTGAGCCTTAAAAAAACAGTTTGGCAGAATTTTGTTGTATTTCTCAAGTCGGCACAGTAAGAAGGATTCAAAGCCTGACACCAGGAGTTAGCGCGGAGATTTTTTTCCCCCGAAATGGAAAAACTTCAAGAGATTCAGAAGTTTTCAAACCGAACACTCGAAAGAAAGCAAATCGTGAGCTGTCTGACTTTGCGTCTCACGCACTTTGGGAACTAAAGTTTACACCCTTATTTCCTAGATTCGAAATCACGAAAGCAATTCTAAAGGAAGTGGCGATTGAAAGATCACCAAAGCCGCAATTGTCAAACACAATGATCAGGTGTCACCGTAGACGCTCTAGGGCTAATAGTCAACATCAAATCGTGGATGTAGCGCATGCCTTCCCTTAAAAAGTAGCAAGAAATGAAAATAATCAGTAATAAAACGGAGGTTTTACGTCATGTACGTAAAACTCGTACAAGGTTTTATCGATTTTTCGAAAAAACTGAAGCTATTGCGACGGCCTCAACATTTTTGTTATGGACAGTTTTGAAAATTTTCTCCATTCGAATCCGTTTTGGAACATTATAACACGTTTTCCAAGTAAAGTTTAACAGTTATAGGGGTCTCACACTCGACTCGCCAAACTTCAGGGATTGATTCTACAAGGTATTCCTACAAAAAGGTCTTTTAGCAATTTCGTTTTCACCATTCGTTTTTCCAATTTTTTCTATTTAAAGATTTTTTTCTCGTTATTTCGCTTTAATTCCCTCAATTTTTAAGATAATCAAAATCTGATTACACCTTTGGAAAGAGCCTTAAATTCCCTCTTTCTGAGGTCAAACCAATTTTTTAAAGTAGGTAGGAATCAATGATAAAAAAGTAACACTAAACGATGAACTAGTCTGATTTTTTGTTGAAATCACTATTTCCGTTGATCAGTCGTGGTTTACGATAGCCGCCTTCCATTCTCTCTCCGGCGAGGGAACAACTTCCTCAGAATCTCATTTTTCCAACGGTATAATTAATGAAAAATATATAAAATCTAACTTGAGGAAGAAATTTGTTTTTGAACGCGAAAAACGTGAATTTTTTTAACGAATTTATTGGACTGCGGTGCCCAGTCTCCTATTCGCGGACTCTCACGGCTGAACGTTCGATTTGAAAATTCACGCTTTTACGTATTTAAACACAAATTTCTCCCCTAGATTCGATTGTTTTTCTTTTTTTTTTTTGAATTGCTGAATTGCAGATTTTTTTTCCGGAGAGAGGAATGTTTGAGAATTGGTAAAAATATTGTTTTAAAAAACCTTCTTTGAAGTTTAGCAAAAACCTAAAATTAAACGAATTTATCACTTTGGACGTAATTTTAATACTATTTCCTTTGGAATCTTCAAATTTGAATTTGAAGATAATCTAAGGGAGTTGCGGCCATTTTTACGAACTAAGATCAAAAACAAAAGATATTGAAATAAAAAAAGTCAGTTAAGATGTGCTTTTTGGAAAAAAATTTCCTGCCACTGTCGGCCGTATGGTTCGACCATACAATTTGGAATACCACTAATTAGTTTGAGAATCAGAAACTCTGCCCCTAATTACTGAATATTTAGGTAATACGTTTTTTATTGAATATATAGAGACTGTATAGAAATATATACGCTTCTGAATATGAAACTCCAGATAGGGATGGAGGATCCTGAATTAAGAATAACATTTTGGAAGTTCTTCCGAGTTTTTCTGCAGGTAGTATCTGATTAACGATACCTACTCGACTTTCAACTCACGAGTATATTAATTTCACCTTATCGAGAGCTTCAGTCCTGGGTAGGGCCATGGATCGTGACTTAGAAAAAAAAGAATCACAATATTTGATACTTTTTGAAACCCGAATAGTGTTACCTACCCACTCAGCTAAAGTTTCAAGATGTACCAAGATGATATTTCATACCTATTTGCAATAACTCCTTGAACCACAAGGACTTATTCCCAAGAAATATGCAGGTCCTGAGTGGTAGGAACGTCGGGATTTGTTTACTGAAAACCCTACTTAAATGTAGTAAATGGTTAGTTGAGATTTTGACCAGACAGTAAGTAAAATAGGTATAAGGACATAAACAAGGACACCGACCGTTCTATGTTTGAAGGATTTGTTCTACAATTCAAGTCCTGTTTCCCTTTTTAGAAAGGATTGTCTGCCAATTTGGATGGGCACATATTATGTTGTAGGTACTATTATTGACCATAAACTCAAAGGCATCAATTACGAAATTCGATTTCCACAATCATAAAGTATAATATTTACAAGTCTTTGACCATCCGTTCACGATTATGTTGACGATTTTCCACTTTTTCGCATATGCCGTGGCTCCTGATATTGATTTCATCGGAATGAGATGAAATCAATATGCATTCTAGTAGGGTAGGTACTTTTTGGGAACAGGGTGATCAAGAGATTCACATTTTGGTCGAATTACATCTTTTACTTTTACCCCCAACCTAACATACAGTATGTTAGGTACCTATGCTAAAAACAAATCCTCAACATAACAAAAAGTGTGGGTATTTTTTGGAAACAGGGTGATCAAGAGATTCGCTATTTGGTAGAATTACATTTTTTCACCCTCACCCCAAACATGCAGTAGGTATGTTGGGTATGCGAAAAAAAATCTTCAACAAAACAAAACGTGTGGGTATTTTTTGGAAACAGGGTGATCGGGAGATTCACAATTTGGTAGAATTACTTTTTTTAAGGATATCTGTCTGTGGGGATGAAACTTTCAGGGTAGATGAGGATCAACCTCGTGACGGTCCACAATGAATTCCATCACCATACGTGATTTTGCACACACATCAATCTTATAAACTCATTTTTGTCAAGTTCGGGGGGTAATTTCAGGCATCAAAATCCAAAAAGAAGGAACTATACTTTCCAAGGACTTTGCCAGACGTTTTTACTATGGACATTATATAGGTAAGCCCATGCAACAAATTGCTTAGAAATATGCAGCGATTTTTAAAAATTTACCTATCTTCCCTTTGAAAAATAATCAATATGTTATAAGAATACTCAAGAAGATCGAAAAACACTTTTATTAATCCATTTATGCCAACAATCAAGCTTTAAAGGTGCCCTATAATTGCAGTAACAAAACATTTTTTGTTTATCGAATGAGTAAGAGAAGGCCTGTACAATTTCAAGTTCGTGGACGGCGCGTATTTGGAGAAGAGATCTGGCCTTCCTCGACCCGGATTGGTATGTTTATTATAGAGGATAGAAGAGGTCCCCGCGAAACGTCTGCACTTAATAACCTATTGTCGTCTTCCTTTGTGTTGCAATGCAGTCGACAGCTTAACGATTTCCATTGTCTTCCATCCCGTACACCGCTCGCAGTACGATTTCATGATAACCCAAACAACAAATATACCATCAAGAGGGCTTCCTCTTGTACCAATAATGAAGCCTACCAGATGCCGTACCTACACGTGGGCAGTTTTTGCTAACTTTAAAAAAAAAATTATAGCGATTTTTGCTTCCGAGTCTACCAAGGTAGCGGAAGCTTTGTTTTCACTTTTCAAGGTCGAAAAAAAAAGTTCTCCAAAATCAAAATTTTCACTCGCGTTTTGCGTTTTAGATCTTTCTGAACAATTTTGGTTCAGTGTCTGTGTGTCTGTCTGTCTGTCATGAATTCCTTGTAACGCGCATAACTATACGAAGTTATTGTCCGATTTCAATGAAATTTTCAGGGATTGTGCGGGTTGGTGTGTAGACGGTCCCCTATGAAAATCATCACCTTCGGACTGATAGTAGCTACTGCGCATGCGCAAACGTGAATTTCCTTGTAACGTTCATAATTTCTACATTTTCTATCCGATTTCAATGAAATTTTCAGGGATGTTACAGATTAGTATTTAGATGGTCCCCTATGAAAATCACCACCTTCGGACTGATAGTAGACACTGCGCATGCGCAAACGTGAATTCCTTGTGACGGCCATAACTACTACATTTTCCATCCGATTTCAATGAAATTTTCAGGGATGTTACAGATTAACTTGTTTTGATGTTTTGAGATTAACTACTATGCATCGGATCATCTATACAATCGGGTTATGGAAACGAGGAAGCTATGTGCCACACCCACTTGGCAGACTTTTTTTTGGTTTATTATTTTCAATAATGAACCTTTGGAATCGACCAAGAAAAAAAATTTTAACACCCCCTCAAAATTTGATGGTTTACGTTTCAAGGTACGTAGAATCCAAAAATCGAATAAAAATTTGGCCGTCCGTCCGCTGTACGCCGTACGCGGCACTTTTGCCACTTAGCATTGACCGATTTTGATGAAATTTGGTATGTAGGCTCCATTTGGGGTCTAGTTGTGCCCCGAAGCTTTTGGTTGATGTAGGTCACTTCTAAGGGTTCCAAAATCAATTTTGAAATTTTGAAAACGCCCTAACTCAAAAAATTTTGATATAAAGGTATTGTTTTTCCTTCAATTTAAGATTCTATAGAATTTTTAGAATTTTTTGAGACCACGCGGAGCTCTGTAGGACAAACCGTTCGCTTCCTACGAAAATTTAAGTGTTTATTTTGAAATATATATATATATAAATCAAAACACGAGTGTGAATCGCAAAAGAGGCCTTATCTCCGTTCAAATTAGAGCTGATCGAAATGTAATCGATATTTGGTGATTTTGATTTTAAAAAAATTTTTTTTGATTTTTTTTTATTTTTTTTTATTTATTTATTTTTTTTTTCCTTCATATTGGATGGTTGGTGATTTTGTAGACGAGTGATCTATATAGAAAAATAATAAACCATTGTGTAATAATTTGTAGCGTTTTTCATCAATTACCGGCAAGTGATCGGTACATGAATGTGAATAACATTCATTAATGTTATTCACATTCAATACACCTGCCAGAATTGATAATGTTTCATGATCGTGTTTCTGGCCATTTGAAGAATAGCGATCAGAACATGATCGAGAATAGTTGTAAAATTTTCCATTTTGATTATTATTTTCGATACCTAATGAACCTTTGGAATCGACCAAGAAAATTTTTACCCCCCCGCCCCTCCCCTAAAAATTTGTTGGTTAACGTTTACGGCAAATGATGGGTAAATGATTGTAAAAAAACATGCATTCCACTAACCAGAATTGATAACGTTTCATGGTCGTGTTTCTGACCATTTGAAGAATAGTGACCAGAGCATGCTCGAGAATAGTTGTAAAATTTTCCGTAATTTCTAATGGGGTGTGCGCCTTGATTTTTTTTAGATTTTTGATCGAAAGTAGACTACATCCTGAGAATTTTGGCACCAACCGCGACCTTCTAGCGTGAGTAGATCTGTTTCTATGATTTTTCAAAGTTTCGACCGTTCATGACGTCACGCGCCTCTCTCGCCTGGGCGGGACCCCCCAGCCCACTGTGACGTCATAAACGGTCGAAACTTTAAAAATTCATAGGAAAAGATTCACACACGCTAGAAGGTCGCGGTTGGTACCAAAATTCTCAGAATAAGGTCTACCTTAGATTAAAAATAACAATAAACAGTTTTTCCTACCCAGGCGCACACCCTATTGATTTCCCGCAAGATGTACGCCAGCAGCTAGTACAATCATTGCTAATTCCAAACTTGGCCTACGCCATACTCGCCTTTTGTGATCTTAATGCAGAACAAGTACAATGCAGAAAAAGTACAATGCAGAACAAGTACAAAAAAAAATACAAAAATCACAAAATACAGCTATTAGATTCATTTATAGGCTCCCATTTGATGAGCACGTAGCGCCTTAATATAAAAAGTTAGGTGAAATTCAGGGAAAAAAAGATTAGCTCTCGCAACAATGATTTTCAAAATTCTGAATTATCATACACTGTTAAATCTATATAAAAAACTTAATTTCATGCAGTGTATCCACGATAAACACACAAGACATCCACCTCAAGAACACCTTTCAAGTTCCGAACCACTGTATACATATAATAAGTCATTTATTATTCAAGGAATACAACTGTATAATATATAATGAGTTGTTTGATACTACAATATCAGTAAGAAGTTCTAAGTATAATTTTAAATTGAGCATTATCGAAAAATATGATTTATAAAATGAAGGACATTTTAATGTAAGCATTAAGTAAAAATATAGTAGATTAAAAGAAAATAGTAAGCGAGGATTATTAAACTATTGCCAAGGAAACAATAAAAGACGGCCACCTGACCATATCCTCTCCCTGGTATTGTAAATATAAAGCCTAAATCAATCAATCACATGATCATGACGACTCAACAACTAATTTCAAGGTGGCAACTCATGTAATTTCCGTAGGTGGCAAACAATGAATTAAAATATTATTTGCGAGGAACTTTTATCCCACAACCAACTTGGCAAATGTTTTCTGCTGCTCTTTATAGAGCGCTGAAAATTACATGAACACCATCCTGGATCGTCTAATCGGCCCTGGGTGATGAAGGTTCTCCCTATTTAGATATGTGGGGAATTTTGGTACACAGCCTCTCAGGCGGGAGTGATCGGGAGTTAGTCAGCTCAGTCGCGAAAGAGGCAAAACTAAATTCTTTCCAATTGATTTAGAGCAATGAAATGTAAATCGCTCCTCTGCAAGTGATTGGGATGAAGTTGAGACCAACGCTGCTTGAGTCATGAAGTAAATCCATCTTCCACGCACCACATGAAACCGTTGAAAAGTATTGTAAGGAGGTAAGATTAGCTGGGTAATTGTTTAACGAACACTCCTCTTCTTTCGGGGTCCTCTTCAGTACTGTACTGCAAAGATCACTAGTTTTATACCTACAAGATATATGATCAATTATCTTTCCAAAGCACAGATAAACAACCGGTAGAGCAACGATTATCTTCTTGTTTAGAGCAAGTAGACGGGGAGGAGCTCATGAAGGTATGAGAAATCGCGACTCGAGAGCTGTGGGCAGCTTCCCACTATGATTCCGCACAAGTGGTGGAATGTGACCTTTGCTTCCCACGATTATGAAATCACTTGGCAGGGGAGAGAAAAAGTCTGCGGCGTGAAATGCAGCTTTCAGAAAATAATAAGAGACAGGTTCATTTCCTAGTTTTATTATCACCTTCGTGGTGAGATGGTTGCCTACAATTTAATCAGCTTAGTAGTAAGGAGTACGTGCCATACCAATACACCTACCTGTAAAGATAGATCCCTGTAAGCTACTTAGCAGGTAGAAATTTATCTAGAAAGGTGGCTCTAGATTTCATCATTCGAAAGCCTCTTCGGGACAACAGGAAAATTTGGAGAATTGTCAAAATTAACGTGAGCGACTACAGTTTTCCCCATTGGTTAATGGAATCAGGTTCTGTCTCTTGAATGCCTCTGAAAGTGATCGCAAGAAAGACAAATCAGCTGCGAGAGCGATAAAAAAAACCCTCATAGAGTAGTGGTACAGGACTCGGGATAAGCAGCTGCTTGAGCGGTAAACTTGACTCCATCAGTTATCTTTAAAGTACTGGAAATTAGCTTTGGGCCTCAGGGAGTGATCGTGAGAAAGGCAGATCAACTGTTTGAGCGAAAGAGACAACTTCTCTCCTGTCCACCTGAGAGCACTGTTAAATCGAGCAGTCTCTTATTCAAAACTATTAACGATCGGAAGGAAGTCAAATTTGCTGTTTTGAGTGATAAAACAAAAACAACTAATTTCAGTATACTATTGAACTGTACTCGATACTAGGAGAGATTGGAACAAACTCAGATTGGCAGAATATCTGTTGATCTCCCATCCTTTCTGGGGCTAAGTATTGAATTTAGTATGATCTAGATAAGAGTATGTAGTAGTTATTCCATCAGCCTATAAACATCAAGATGTCTATGAAACAGTTCTGAAAGACTCCGAGAATTGATGGGTAATTTTCGGCCAAAAGGAACACAGGATTTCATTCGCATGAAACAAGCGTTGTCTACCATTCAAAATAAATTTTCTCCCTTTAATTAAAATAAATCTAGAATTTAAGGACAGTTCACTGTTGAAAAGATGAGATTTGAAAAAGTAATTCCCATCAAGTATCGGTCGTGTTGAGATGGCAATGACTTTTGACGTTGGTACTGGTTGGTTAGGCACTGGATTTCACACGGACTAGATATATAAGAACCAGTAGTTGTTCTATTTAGGGTTTCAAAAGAGTTTTGGTGACTTGATTCATTAAATATGAACCGATTATTAAAGATTTCATATCATCTGCTACTGCTATTAGTGCCTAATACCTTAATGAAGCATAGTTTTCACTCTTCAAGGTTAAAAACAAAGTTCTCAAAATCAAAATTTCCACTAGCGTTTTACATTTTGGACCTTCCTGAACAATTATGGTTCCTTGTATGTCATGAAATCCTTGTAACGGGCAAAACTATACGAAGTTATCGTCTAATTACGATGAAATTTTCAGGGATTGTGCCGGTTGGCGTGTAGATGGTCCCCTATGGAAATCATCGTCCGGATAAATAACCGTAGCTTCTACAGTAAACAAGTAGTCAAGTAGAACGCAGTCTATTTCCATGAAAGTAATAAGGATCGTCTCAAGTAACAAATAGGAACTGAAGGTTTTCCACAGAAAACACAACTTTTATAGTCACAGGTGAAAGGGAGCTTGAAACCGATAGGTCTAGAAAGTGAAAGACAAATTGAATCAGAGGTTCAAACGTAAAAACCTTATACCGGCCATAACTTCTACATTTTTCACCCGAATTCGATGACATTATTAGAGTTTGTTGGCGAATATAATATAACATATTATGTTCTCCTATTTGTGTAGGTACTAAGAGATTTATGCTTTGAGATCAGCAACAACTGTCCATCAGATCAACAATACAATCAAATTTTGGATATGAGGAAGCTATGTGCCACATCCACTTGGCAGACGTTTTTCCCGATGCATTGAGTGACAAATAGTCGAAAAGATCACAAGTTTTTGTGACATCGGTAAGAATTATGTTATAACGGTCTTGATGTACGAAACACACACCTCCAAAGGTATACATACCTATACCGTATACCAAAGGTATGCATGTATACCGCACTCAATTTTTAAATGGGAACGAATTTTTAGGACTCCCACAGTAAGTTTGGGCGTCCTTATGCGATTGATCTGGGATGAAGTTGAACAACAATCAACGGAAAAAATAACCACATGCCGTTTCAGACCATTCTGAATCCAAACGCACGAAGAAACCAAAGGTGTATGTCTGTGTGTCGGTATGTGACAAAATCTTGTATACTCTGCCCAGGCCTTAGTTTTCAACCGATTTTTGAGGTTATTTTTTTCTTCGACGCGGAAATCTATCTAGTTGTGCACTACGTCGCCGGAAATTCGAATTTTGCCATTTAAAAGGGAAAAATGGAGAAAAATGAAGAGAAAAAAAAATGCTTAAAAACGTGCCTTTTTGGGGATAATTTTGTATACTCTACTTAGCCCACAATTTCCAACCGATTTGTGTGTTTCTTGTTTCCGAGTTGCACACTATTTCACCAGAGTATCAAAATTAGCATGAGGAGGGGGTAATTGTACCCAAGCATTGAAATTGAGGGAAAATGATCAATTTACCTCTGGATTTGGATGAATTATTCTTTGTACCACTATGGAACTAATTAGTGGTCCACCATGGTGCCAGGACACCATAAACCGCATATTTCGAGTTTTTTTGTGTGTTTCACCTTCAATACGGGTGTGAATTTACAGGGACTGCCTACGAAAACTAACAGATGAAAGTTCAACATTACGACGTATTACCGCTTTGGTGCCACACCGGCACCATTGGTGCTGGGGGATGAACACGAATTCGCATGTATGGGTATCGAAGATCATGGATTTTATACTGCTGTTCAAATTCGAGGCTTGCACGCCACTCGAAATGATATGGTGGCTAAGGGCGAAGAGGGGAGTCCACTATTTCTAACTCAAAATGCTAACTAAATAACAACGAGTGAAACAGTTTTGTGCAGGAGAAAGATAAATAAAAATGCCTGCTTTATCGCCGACCAACTGGTTTAAATTGACCTGATGCTTATCTAATGGGACTTCCCCTAGAATGCATGCATTACTAAACAATATGTTTAAGCTATCATCTCTATCTATAGGTAACTTCGCCCATACGATAAGCATTGATTACCCCCACAGTTGATTCTATTAGGAGCGATGGCCTCATACGAAAAACCCGTAGGTGGTTCTAGTTATAATTATGCGCTTTCCCAATACCTTACAAGCAACAAACAGAACCTTCATAGTTTCGTCTCAACACGTCGAAGGATGTCCGTTACCTACATCTTTAAGAGATTAAAAACTCGCATAGAGAAGGAACGACCGGGTGGAAATTTTGCCAAAGCAGAACCACCTGGGGTGTGCAGAGTGTGACATAAACTGACCGTAGCACGTGCAGGGTTAATTTTAGTCGTCGAAAAATATTCATGTTTATCAAGACTTCAGAAACTGCGCGTTCTGAAAGTTGGGTGTGAACACCACTGCGCACCGGAAACGGAGAAGCGCGACTTCGACCCACACGCTCAATGTTTTTAAAGTTACAGAGTGGTATTTTAGGTGGGTTTTAAGGCGAAAAAAGGTTTTTTTACTCACCAATTTATGTAGTCGATCGCTAAATGTTGTGATTCGTTGACTTTCCCCGAGGCAAGTCGTTTATTTCGAGTTTCGCTGCGAAAATACCAATAAAAAGGTCACAAATTGTCTTTTCCTTATCACATAATAAAAGGTGGGAAGTGCTGGGAGTGAACTTGGGGGGCACAGTGTGTGTTGGACTGTAAATAGTTTGAGAAGGCGGTATATATAGAACCAATGCATCTACTGTGTGGACCTCCACTCTGGTTCACTGGGGCAGAGTGTGTGATTGAAGGGAAGACAAAAAGGGGGTAAATTACGGTAAAAATAGACTTTTAGAGTGGAAATTTCGACCGGTGGTCCTCGACAGTACCGGCAATCGGGGACTATTTGACAATGAGAGGTCGTCACCTTATGACATGTCGTCGGTGGAGGAGGTCCAGGGGAAGGCGGAGTCGCCTGGGAGGGTCGGAATCACCGCGAAGTTCGCGCAACCGCCAGCCCGCGGCACTGACTCCGGGCCGGATGGGAGAACGTCTGCCACCACCACCGCCGACTCCCACTTCCCCGACCGCTCGGGACGTTCCTCGCATACCGAGGGATTGGCTCGTTGGCGTGCCCTGATAATTTATTGGCCCTATCTCATATGATTTATTGTCTGAAATAGTTACATAAGCACTTAATTTCGGAAAATAAAATAATTCCAACCCCTTTCCCCTTCCCCGAAATGAAATGAAGTGGAGAAAACTGCGTAAAAGTTACCAATGTACAAATATTATACAGGGTTTTCTGTGATCTACAGACTACTTACACCATAGATGGGCGTTAATCACGAATACTTTTGAAGTATTCGTTATTCGTTGGGCGAAACGATTAACGAATACAAAAGTATTCGTGATTTCTCCATTTATAGAAAAGATACTGGTTTCCCTCAATGAGTGGTTAGTGATAATGGGCCACCCTTTGGATCGAATGAGTTGAGAGAATTCTTCCAGCGACATATTATGATATTACACATGATCACACATATATTGTCTCCAAGCGACATATTATGATATTACACATCATCACACATGTATTGCCTCCTCCATACCATGCACCATCAAATGGTGAAGCTGAGCGTGCAGTCCAGTCAGTCAAGAAACTTCTGTTGCGATCGGTCAATGCAAAAGGCACATCAGACATTCAAGGCAAGTTAAATGAATGCCTAGGTTCATACCGTTTCACGCCGTCAGCTATCACAAACATATTGTTTAGTAATGCATGCATTCCAGGGGACGTCCCATTGGATAAGCATTAGATCAGTTTAACCAGTTGTTAAGTGATAAAACTGTTTCACTCGATGTAATTTATTTATTACTTTAGGCAAGAAATACTGACCCCCCCCTCACCATTATGCACCATAACATTTCTAGCGGCATGGGAGTCTCGAATCTGAAGAGCATTTTAAAATCCATGGTGCCTCCACACTCACCTCCTCCCCTTGCGAATTTTTTTACTCGGTAAAATCATGTACAACTCGGAAGTTATTTGAGTCAAACAAAAAAAGAAACACGCAAATCGGTTGGAAATTGAGGCCTGGGCAGAGTTTACAAGATTATGCACGCCAACGCACGTTTTTAAGCATTAACCCCCCCTTTCCCCCTCTGAAAAGGAAAAATTCAAAATTCCGGCGACGTAGTGCACAACTAGATAGTTTTCCGCGTCAAATGAAAAAAGAACCACGAAAATCGGTTGAGAACTAAGGCCTGGGCAGAGTACACAAGATTATGCCCGAAAACGCACGTTTTTCGAGCATTAACCCCCCCTTTCCCCCCCTTAAAAGGCAAAATTCAAAATTCCGGCGACGTAGTGCACAACTAGATAGTTTTCCGCGACGAACAAAAAAAGAACCAGGAAAATCGGTTGAGAACTAAGGCCTGTGCAGAGTACACAAGATTTTGTTACACACACACATACACACACACATACACACACACATACACACACACACACACACAGACATACACCTATGGTTTTTTTCGCGGATTTGGATTCAGAATGGTCTAAAACGGATTACTGTGTGGTTATTTTTTTTTTTTCTGTTGAGTGTTGTCCAACATCACCCCAGATCGATCGCATAAGGACGCCCAAGTCTTACTGTGGGACGTCCTAAAAAAGTCACCAGCAGATTGGATGTTAGGATATTCTGCACGAACTCATCTCAGTATGTTGTCCCCAACGGATAAAGTGGAGCCTATAAAAGAGGCTGCTGTTCCACCAAGTAGGGGTTTTGTTGATTGGTCCTGTAGTATACTTGGTGATGTTAGACGGCAATAATGTCAGAAAGGTCCATTTGAATCAGTTGCGAAAAAATGATCTACTTGAGTCAGATCACCCACCCGCCAGGTTGTGGTATCCTGAAACGTCTTCAGATGACTCGGGTTGCTTTCAGGAGCCGTCAGGGGTTGAAGAAAGGACCAGTCCGATATCTCTGGAACAGGGGTTACTTCCACCACAGCCACGAGGCAAACCAGGATTACGTTCAGCTTCTAAGCGCCGCGCTCCCAATCGTTACTCTCCCTCAAATTACAATTAAAATTTATGTTTAAAATATTGTTACTCTATTCTTAGGGGGGAAATGATATGTTATCAGTTGCGCATGCGCAAAAGAGGTTCTCACCAGTCTTCTCAAGTTGGCCATCTCGAATGTTCTGTACGCCTGTTTTTCACAAGTAAAGTGTCGATCTGTTCATGTGTCCCGTTTATGAACAATTACCCTTCCTTCGGTAGTCATATACATAACAGATACCTACAGTGATATCACTATTCATAGTACATCAAATCATCCCTTAGTTCATAAACATGCTGCTCTCCATAGTATGATCAATACCAATGAGTGATCAAAATGCATCCAAAGAAAAACTATTATCAAGATGGATATGGGGGATGTCTCATTGATTCCATATGGAATAAGGTTCTTAGGAAAAAGTGTAGAGACGGGGTTTCTAATTTGGTTAGAGAAGTTGTATTAGAAGAGAAACATATTGTTTAGTAATGCATGCATTCCAGGGGACGTCCCATTGGATAAGTATTGGATCAGTTTAACCAGTTGTTAAGCGATAAGACTATTTCTCTCGATGTACCGTCACACGGGGTCGCTTTGCTCCGGTTTTTTGAATTTTTTCAGAAATTATAATTTTTTCTTTACTTGATTCTCTTGAAAAAATTCCATTTTTGGATGAAAGTCAAGTAGGTACTTCCTATTAACAGAACCTGACGTCACAAATGTTGATACATCTTTTAAAAGTTGAATATTTTTTGTTGAATATTGGAGCAAAGTTACCCGGGGGTATGATGACTTTGCTCCAATTTTAGAATGTAACTGAAAACCAACCTGGAATGAATCTTGGAGCATTTTAACCCCGTCCATTGGAATAATTGGGCCATGTATATACAGGAAAACACGAACAAAAATGTATTTCTTAAAAATTTTAAGTTTAAAAGAATTTTCCAATTGAATTTCAATTTTTGTATACAAAATCTTTTCTCTATTACAAAAAGTATAACTTTCATAGTTTAATGTGAAGCTCAAGCGAACAAAATACTTATTAAATTGTAAATAAGATCAAAGGAAGGAACATTTCAACCAGTAAAATGGTACTTATCTACATTGTATCATTTAAATGATGCTTCCGTGAAAAAAGAAAACTTATTTATGTTCCTTGGTAGAAAGAACTACTTAAAATTAGGAACACACCAAAAACACTTGGAATGTGGCAGGCAAGTGGTAACTCAATAACTCAGGCACTTTGGTAAACTGTTAAAAAAAACTTCACATTGTAAAATCTCGTCCATGTAATCCTTGTAGGGTCTAGCACCTGGTGTCCTCGACCTAAGGCATCTTGTCAACAACGAACAAACAAAAACGGGATTAAATTCAGTACAGGGTTACAAAAAAATACAAACTTTCTTGTAAATTCCAA
Organism: Apolygus lucorum; assembly: GCA_009739505.2. NCBI lineage: Eukaryota > Metazoa > Arthropoda > Insecta > Hemiptera > Miridae > Apolygus > Apolygus lucorum. The sequence goes on from CM019182.2 coordinate 42,966,145, forward strand.
CTGAAATAATGGGCTTCTTCGCTCTAAAACATTGGTGCCAAGTCACCCCACTATTCGGAGCAAAGTTACCCCGTCCGGCTTTTTTGTTGATTGCAACCACAGAAACCGGTTGAAAAGGAAAAACTCACTGAAATTCTGAATCAGCATGAAAATTATAATAAGAGAATAGTGTTACTAACCTGCTGTGATAAATACGTTGGCGTGCAGCTGAGAAATTTGCGGGACCGACTTAGAACAAGATTTCAACTGCACTACAAAAACGGCAATGCCGCGAGTATGAAACGGTTGTGGAAGATTATTCTTCACATGGAAGTTATTTGCATTTATGCCCAACAAAAATATCACTGGAGCGCTACGATCGGATGAAGACAAAAGAGTGACGTCACTCTCAAAGATTTTCGGATTTTGGAGCAAAGTTACCTCAAAGGGAGCAAAATGACCCCGTTTGACGGTACTTAATTTATTTATTACTTTAGGGAAGAAATAGTGACATCCCCCCCCCCACCATTATAAACCATAACACTTCTAGCGGCATGAGAGCCTCGAATCTAAAGAGCATTTTAAAATCCATGATCTACGACACCCAACATGCGAATTCGAGTTCACCCCCCCCCCCCACAACCACCAATGGTGCCAGTCTGGCACCAAAGCGGAAATACGTCGTGACATTGAACTTTCATCTGTTAGTTTTGGTAGGCAGTCCGTCGAATGTTACATCCGTATTCAAGGTGAAACACCAAAAAACCCAAGAAATATGAGGTTTATGGTGCCCTGGCACCATGGTGGCACCACTTTTATTTCCATGGTGGTAGAGAAAGTAATTCATGCAAATCCTAAGGTATAATGAGAATTTTCCCTCAATTTCAAAGCTCGGATACAATTAGTAAGCAGTAAAGGAACCGAAATATTGAAAAATTGGATATTTTGTGAATATTATCCCCCCACCCATCCCCTCCTCTTGCAAATTTTGGTACTCTGGTGAAATCATGTACAACTCGGAAGTTATTTTAGTCAAACAAAAAAAGAAACACACAAATCGGTTGGAAACTGAGGCCTGGACAGAGTTTATAAGATTAGGCCCGTAAACGCACGTTTTTTAAGCATTAACCCCCCCTTTCCCCCCCTTAAAAGACGAAATTCGAAATTCCGGCGCCGTAGTGCACAACTCTATAGTTTTCCGCGTCGAACAAAAAAAGAACCAGGAAAATCGGTTGAGAACTAAGGCCTGGGCAGAGTACACAAGATTTTGTTACACACACACACACATACACACACACATACACACACACAGACATACACCTATGGTTTTTTTCGCAGATTTGGATTCAGAATGGTCTAAAACGGATTACTGTGTGGTTATTTTTTTTTCTGTTGAGTGTTGTCCAACTTTACCCCAGATCGATCGCATAAGGACGCCCAAGTCTTACTGTGGGACGACCTAAAAAGTGGATAAATATACCTTACAATGGAAAGATTTCTGACAAATTTGGCAAAATGTTATCATCTAGAGGTTTCAAAGTAGGGTTTAAATATAAAAATAATTTTAAAGCTTCGTTGGGTTCTGTCAAAGATAAAATTAGCGTTCAAGATAAAAGTGGGGTTTATAAGCTGAAATGTTCTTGTGTGCTTGAGTATTGTGGTCAAACTGGTAGGAAATTTAGGGAAAGAATAAAAGAGCATGAGAAGGATTTCAGGGATAGCAAAGGTGATTCTGCTTCTGCGAATCACCTAAGAGAATCCAATCATAACTTTAGTTTTGATCTAACAAGCGGACGGTACGTATAATTTCCTCATTTTTGCCCGAAGGTAGGTATGTTGGGTGTCCTTGAAAAGTTCGAGATTCTTAACAGATTCTTAAGATAGGTCTGTTAAATGTCGGAATGAGTTGGTCCCTCAACATGTTTCACCATTGATACGTTCCTTCCTCGTACAATAGCTTGGTCCATCTCATTGATTAACAGAAAACATGATTTCTCCATTTATAGAAAAGATACCTACAGTGATATCACTATTCATAGTACCTACATCAAATCATCCCTTAGTTCATAAACATGCTGCTTTCCATAGTATGATCAATAGAGCTTTTGAGTGATCAAAATGTATCTAAAGAAAAAACTATTATCAAGAGTATAGCAGCAAGCAATGGATGTGGGGGTTGTCTCATTGATTCCATATGGAATAAGGTTCTTAGGAAAAAGTGTAGAGACGGGGTTTCTAATTTGGTTAGAGAAGTTGTATTAGAAGAGAAACATATTGTTTAGTAATGCATGCATTCCAGGGGACGTCCCATTGGATAAGCATTAGATCAGTTTAACCAGTTGTTAAGCGATAAAACTGTTTCACTCGATGTAATTTATTAATTACTTTAGGCAAGAAATACTGACCCCCCCCTCACCATTATGCACCATAACATTTCTAGCGGCATGGGAGTCTCGAATCTGAAGAGCATTTTAAAATCCATGATCTACGACACCCAACATGCGAATTAGAGTTCACCCCCCCCCCCCCACCACCACCTCACCAACGCCAACAATGGTGCCAGTCTGGAAATACGCGTAACATTGAACTTTCATCTGTTAGTTTTGGTAGGAGGTCCGTCGAAGTTCACATCCGTATTCAAGGTGAAACACAAAAAAAAAAAAAAAAAAAAAAAAAAAAAAACGAAATAAGCGGTTTATGGCATTATGGCACCATGTCCTGGCACCGTGGTGGCACCACTATTAGCTGCATGGTGGTAAAGAGAATAATTCATGAAAATCAGGAGGTATAATGAGAATTTTTCCTCAATTTCAAAGCTTGGGTACAATTAGTAAGCAGTAAAGGAACCGAAATATTGAAAAATCGGATATTTTATGAATATTATCCCCCACTCACCCCCTCCCCTTGCGAATTTTGGTACTCTGGTAAAATCATGTACAACTCGGAAGTTATTTGAGTCAAACAAAAAAAGAAACACGCAAATCGGTTGGAAATTGAGGCCTGGGCAGAGTTTACAAGATTATGCACGCAAACGCACGTTTTTTAAGCATTTTTTAAGCAAAATCCAAAATTCCGGCGCCGTAGTGCACAACTAGATAGTATTTCGCGTCAAACGAAAAACGTCTGCCAAGTTGGGTGGGCAGTATAGCTTCCTCACTCATTGTAACATAGACGTACAGAATCAGTTGGCGAAAAAATTATGATTCAAAGAGTTATTGAATACCAAAATATTAGCGGTCCACCGTCTAGGACCTAACCCACACAATCCCTGAAAATTTCATCGAAATTGGTTGAATAGTTGCGGAGTTTTGGTTGTAACAATAAATTTAAAGTTCGCGCATGCGCAGCGGCTATTGCTTGACCAATTTGATTGAAACTTATAGGGTGTCTCTTAGAAGTTAGTACCTTACTAACCTCCAAATTTGAGCAAAATCGGTTCATTAGAAACCGAGAAACCGAGGTTCCAGGAAATTCACGTTTGCGCATGCGCACTCGCTCCTATTGGTCCGAAGGTGCTGAAATTTATAGGGGACCGTCTAGGACCTAACCCGCACAATCCCTGAAAATTTCATCAAAATCGGACCACAGGTTGGTATAGTTTTGCCCGGGACAAGGATTGACCACAGACAGACCGACAGACAGACAGACCGACAGACCGACAGACAGACAGACAGACAGACACGGAACCAAAATTGTTCGGGAAGCTCTAAAACGCAAAAAGCAAGTGGAAATTTTGATTTTGGAGGACATTTTTTTTTTTTCACTTCTTTCACGAATACAAAGCTTCCCTACCTTCGGTAGTGAGGAAGCAAAAAGAACCACGAAAATCGTTTGAGAACTAAGGCCTGGGCAGAGTACACAAGATTATGCCCAAAAACGCACGTTTTTCGACCATTAACCCCCCCTTTCCCCCCTTAAAAGGCAAAATTCGAAATTCCGGCGACGTAGTGCACAACTAGATAGTTTTCCGCGACGAACAAAAAAAGAACCAGGAAAATCGGTTGAGAACTAAGGCCTGGGCAGAGTACACAAGATTTTGTTACACACACACACACACACACACACACACACACACACACACACACACACACACACACACACACACACACACACACACACACACACATACACACACAGACATACACCTATGGTTTTTTCTCGCGGATTTGGATTCAGAATGGTCTAAAACGGATTACTGTGTGGTTATTTTTTTTTTCTGTTGAGTGTTGTCCAACTTTACCCCAGATCGATCGCATAAGGACGCCCAAGTCTTACTGTGGGACGACCTAAAAAGTGGATAAATATACCTTACAATGGAAAGATTTCTGACAAATTTGGCAAAATGTTATCATCTAGAGGTTTCAAAGTAGGGTTTAAAAATAAAAATAATCTTAAAGCTTCGTTGGGTTCTGTCAAAGATAAAATTAGCGTTCAAGATAAAAGAGGGGTTTATAAGCTGAAATGTTCTTGTGGGCTTGAGTATTGTGGTCAAACTGGTAGGAAATTTAGGGAAAGAATAAAAGAGCATGAGAAGGATTTCAGGGATAGCAAAGGTGATTCTGCTTCTGCGAATCACCTAAGAGAATCCAATCATAACTGTAGTTTTGATCTGACAAACGGACAGTGCATAGAATTTCCTCACTTTTGCCCGAAGGGAGGTATGTTGGGTGTCCTTGAAAATGAAATTTTGGTTTATTATTTTCAATAATAAGCCTTTGGAATCGAGCAAGAAAAAAAAATTTTAACCCTCCCCTCAAAATTTGATGTTTTACGTTTCAAGGTACCTACGTAGAATACGAAAATCGAATAAAAAATTTCCGTCCGTCCGCCGTACGCGGCACTTTTCTTAGCAACACTAGACCGATTTGGTATATGGGCTCCATTGGGGGTCTAGTTGTGCCGCGAAGCTTTTGGTTGATGTAGGTCACTTCTAAGGGGTGAAAATTAAGGGTTGAAATTTCCAAGAGTGCCGTAGCTCAAAAACTTTTGAAATAAAAGTATCGTTTTTTCACAAATTTTAAATAGTACTGAATTTTTAAAAATTTTTGAGACCACCCGGAGCTCTGTAGGACAAACCGTTCGGTCCCTACGAGTACTTGAAGGTTTTCCTTCGATAAAACAGAATCATGAGTGTGAATCGCAAAAGAGGTCTAATCTCCATTCAAATTTTATCTTACTAAACTGCGATCGCTGTTCATTTCTTCGATTTGTGTACAGTTTTGCCTCCTGCGTAATCAAATTTCCATATGAAGCTTTCTATTTTTCGAATCGAGTGTGAAGCGTTTAGTTCTTTCTAATAAACTTGATTGTGAAGGTGTGAAGCAGTATGGTGAGGTAGGTAGTACCAACCAATAGTTGGTAGGTAAAAAAAAAGTTGGTAGGTAAAAAAGAATGTTGGTGAGTAAAAAACGCTGCAAATCATTGCTCAAAGGCTCCTTACTCTTCAGATCACTGATCAGCTGAATGAGCTCCGAAGCCATTTTTAATCCTATTGAATGGAAGTGCTCTTGCAGGCATCTCCAGCATTCGAGAAGATCTTCTTCACTCTTCAGATCACTGATCAGCTGAGTGAGCTCCGAAGCCATTTTCACTCCTATTGAATGGAAGTGCTCTTCCAGGCGTCTCCTGCATTAAGGAGATCTTCTTCACTCTTCAGAGCACTGATCAGCTGAGTGAGCTCCGAAGCCATTTTCAATCCTATTGAATGGAAGTGCTCTTCCAGGCGTCTCCTGCATTAAGGAGATCTTCTTCACTCTTCAGAGCACTGATCAGCTGAGTGAGCTCCGAAGCCATTTTCAATCCTATTGAATGGAAGTGCTCTTCCAGGCGTCTCCTGCATTAAGGAGATCTTCTTCACTCTTCAGAGCACTGATCAGCTGAGTGAGCTCCGAAGCCATTTTCATTCCTATTGAATGGAAGTGCTCTTCCAGGCGTCTCCTGCATTAAGGAGATCTTCTTCACTCTTCAGAGCACTGATCAGCTGAGTGAGCCCCGAAGCCATTTTCACTCCTATTGAATGGAAGTGCTCTTCTAGGCGTCTCCTGCATTAAGGAGATCTTCTTCACTCTTCAGAGCACTGATCAGCTGAGTGAGCTCCGAAGCCATTTTCAATCCTATTGAATGGAAGTAACTCTGTAATAGTCCGAAAATCCATGCTTCTTCTCAACATTATCTTCCATAAATCATTAAGCAACTTCCATGGAGCAACCGCCCAATGATGTCCGCCACCCACCAGCAAGGACAAGCGAGCGTGCCACCGTCGCGGCCTTTTCCAGCTCAAGCCGCAAGATGGCCGAGGGGTTATAAGGGCCTGCCCCCTCCCTCGACCGTCAGTCTGAAGCCAGGCGTCTCCATTGGAGTGGAACCTAACTTCACGTCTCATCCCCCATAACAGTAGTGTCGGTGAACGAACTGAAAACCCTTGAAGTGAGTGATCCTCGGACATTTCACAATAGTCGCCACCGAACCCGCCAGTCAGTGTTCTTGTTGATTTTCGTAGTTCGACCCGGACCGAGGCACGACTGCCCCGATCCCAGGCTCCCCCTACAGCACTGCAAGAAGAGGCCCTGAAGCAAGAAACCGCCACGGAGATTCTCTCGAATCCAAGCTAGGCCTAGAGTGGAAGGCGAGGATACTCAGAGGAATCGGAAGCAGGAGGAGTTGAAGGCGGAAGGAATTTGAGTTGGGAGGGGTTAGAAGAGTCGGAGGGAGTGGGAGGCGAGGGTAGTCAGAGGAATCGGAAGCAGGAGGAGTTGAAGACGGAAGGCATTTGAGTAGGGAGGGGTTAGAAGAGTCGGAGGGGGTGGGAGGCGAGGGTAGTCAGAGGAATCGGAAGCAGGAGGAGTTGGAGTCGGGAGGAATTGGAGTAGGGAGGGGTTAGAAGAGTCGGAGGGAGTGGAAGGCGAGGATACTCAGAGGAATCGGAAGCAGGAGGAGTTGAAGGCGGAAGGAATTTGAGTTGGGAGGGGTTAGAAGAGTCGGAGGGAGTGGGAGGCGAGGGTAGTCAGAGGAATCGGAAGCAGGAGGAGTTGAAGATGGAAGGCATTTGAGTAGGGAGGGGTTAGAAGAGTCGGAGGGGGTGGGAGGCGAGGGTAGTCAGAGGAATCGGAAGCAGGAGGAGTTGGAGTCGGGAGGAATTGGAGTAGGGAGGGGTTAGAAGAGTCGGAGGGAGTGGAAGGCGAGGATACTCAGAGGAATCGGAAGCAGGAGGAGTTGAAGGTGGAAGGAATTTGAGTTGGGAGGGGTTAGAAGAGTCGGTGGGAGTGGAAGGCGAGGATACTCAGAGGAATCGGAAGCAGGAGGAGTTGAAGACGGGAGGCATTTGAGTAGGGAGGGGTTAGAAGAGTCGGAGGGGGTGGGAGGCGAGGGAAGTCAGAGGAATCGGAAGCAGGAGGAGTTGAAGACGGAAGGCATTTGAGTAGGGAGGGGTTAGAAGAGTCGGAGGGGGTGGGAGGCGAGGGTAGTCAGAGGAATCGGAAGCAGGAGGAGTTGAAGACGGAAGGCATTTGAGTAGGGAGTGGTTAGAAGAGTCAGAGGGGGTGGGAGGCGAGGATAGTCAGAGGAATCGGAAGCAGGAGGAGTTGGAGTCGGGAGGAATTTGAGTAGGGAGGAGTTTGAAGAGGCGGGCGAGTGGGAGGCGAGGGTAGTCAGAGGAATCGGAAGCAGGATGAGTTGGAGTCGGGAGGAATTTGAGTAGGGAGGAGTTAGAAGAGTCGGAGGGGGTGGGAGGCGAGGATATTCAGAGGAATGGGATGCGGGAGGAGTTGGGGGCGGAAGGAATTGGAGTAGGGAGGAGTTAGAAGAGTCGGAGGGAGTGGGAGGCGAGGATAGTCAGAGGAATCGGAAGCAGGAGGAGTTGAAGACGGAAGGCATTTGAGTAGGGAGTGGTTAGAAGAGTCGGAGGGGGTGGGAGGCGAGGATAGTCAGAGGAATCGGAAGCAGGAGGAGTTGGAGGCGGAAGGAATTGGAGTAGGGAGGAGTTAGAAGAGTCGGAGGGAGTGGGAGGCGAGGATATTCAGAGGAATGGGATGCGGGAGGAGTTGGGGGCGGAAGGAATTGGAGGCGGGAGGGGTGGCAGGTATATAAAGGTATTGATTTTCCATAAATTTAAGATAGTTTAGAATTTTTAGAATTTTCCATAAATTTAAGATAGTTTAGAATTTTCCATAAATTTAAGATAGTTTAGAATTTTTAAAATTTTCCATGAATTTAAGATAGTTTAGAATTTTTAGAATTTCCATAAATTTAAGATAGTTTAGAATTTTTAGAATTTTTGGAGACCACGCGGAGCCCTGTAGGACAAACCGTTCGCTCCCTACGAGAATTTAAGGTTTGGACTTACGATAAATCAGAAACACGAGTGTGAATCTCAAAAGAGGCCCTCAATTACCCTTCCATCTTCCGTGATTGTGCAGCGATCACTACATCGTTTTTTAGGACGTCCCACAGTAAGAATTGGGCGTCCATATGCGATTAATCTGGGATAAAGGAGGACACAATCAACAGAAAAAAATCTGCGAAGTGCTACTATCATAATTTTTTATAGGGGACCATCTACATGCCAACCCGCACAATTCCTGGAAATTTGATCGAAATCGGACGGTAACTTCTTATAGTTCGGCCCGATACAAGGATTTCACGACAGAATCAAAGACAGACAGACAGACACGGAACCAAAATTGTTCGGAAAGGTCTAAAACGTAGAACGCGAGTGGAAATTTTGATTTTGGAGAATTTTTTTTCTTTAACCTTTGAAAGTTAAAACAATACTTCCGCTACCTTGGTGGACTCGGAAGTAAGAAATGCGTACCTATTTTTGCTCTGTCCAACTTTTAGGAAATCGTAAATTATAATTTTGTTTTCGAGTCTGCAACGGTAACGGAAGTATTGTTTTCACTTTTCAACGTTTAAAAAAATATCTCCAAAATCAAATTTCCTACTCGAGTTTTATGTTTCAGACCTTCCTGAACAATTTTGGTTCCGTGTCTGCCTGTCTGTCATGAAATCCTTGTAACGCCCGAAACTGTACGAAATTAATGTCCAATTTCGATGAAAAATTTTGAGGGATATTATGCGGGTTGATATGTCGACGATCCCCTATGAAAATCATCGCCCCAGTATCAATCAATAATATGTATAACATGATACCTACCATAATTATGATACCTAACCAGTATCTGAATCAAATTAACACAGAATCTTTCTCATAAGTTACTTGTCTATGTGTTTTGCTTTTTATGGAAATTTTGCCCAATTCGATCATCCCCAAGAAAGAGAAGTTGGAAAAGGAAAATGTTGATGGTAGCCAGGAAAAAGAATTGTGACCAAAGAGTGCGTACTAGCAAAACATGAATGTGAAGGTCGGGCGGGCGGCGGGGTGTTAGATCGCCACCCTCACCCCCAGCCCATGATCTCCACCCTCGCCCCCAGCCCATGATCGCCCCCCACGCCCCCAGCCCATGATCTCCCCCCTCGCCCACAGCCCATGATCTCCCCCCCCGCTCCATATCATAGAATCGAGAATCGGACGGCCATGACCAAGTTAGAAAAATTCCGCCAACGGATTCGTATTCTGATGAAGGTTCTGCAAGTGGCTATAAGGCCACTTTTGAAAATGTTCAAAATTTGAACAAATTTTTGTTGGAACTGTGTGCAAAATTGTTTTGCACACTTTCTAAACCAATTACCCGGAATTCTACGGTGATCTTGAGAAGAAATCCGTTTGCAGAACTGAAATATCTCGATCCGTTCTCAACTGAGAAGTAAACGAAATTTTCTTCATTTTGATGCTGCCACATGGTGGCAGATTTCACAACTAAACTCGGTACATTTACGGCCTCGGGACATTTATTAGCCTTATTAGGGTCTCAGTCGGTCGCCGTTCATTCCTCGTTCCGGGTTAGTATTTCACGAAATCGAAGGGGCAAACACTTGAAAAGTAGTACCTAAACTTGAAATTTTCAATGATTTTAGAAATTCATTAGCGCACGGGCCTTGAGAATTGAAAAACTGAAAGATTGCCGCTGGAATCATCAAGATCGAAATATGAGGAAAACCCGTTTATGTTCGTTCAGCTAACATTTAGGTCAGCTAACGGAGATTAGGCCTCTTTTGAGATTCACAGACGTGTTTCTGATTTATCGTAAGTCCACACCTTAAATTCTCGTAGGGAGCGAACGGTTTGTCCTACAGCGCTCCGCGTGGTCTCAAAAAATTCTAAAAATTCTATAGAATCTTAAATTGAAGGAAAAACTATACCTTTATATCAAAATTTTTTGAGTTAGCGCGTTTTCAAAATTTCAAAATTCATTTTGGAACCCTTAGAAGTGACCTACATCAACCAAAAGCTTCGGGGCATAACTAGACCCCAAATGGAGCCTAAATATCAAATTTAATCAAAATCGGTCAAGTAACTGAGGAAAGTGCCGCGTACGGCGGACGGACGGCCAAATTTTTATTCGATTTTCGGATTCTACGTACCTTGAAACGTAAACCGACAAATTTTGAGGGGGGGGATTAACTTTTTTTTTTGGTCAATTCCAAAAGTTCATTATTGAAAATAATAAACCAAAAGTGGGTTGAAATTTCCAATGTCTTTTGAAAGGAGTTGGGTGGCTCACTTAGCCCCTTTCAAAAGACATCGGAAATTTCAACCCGATTTTGACATGGATGTCTTTTGGCTAGGGGTCAAGGAATTTTTTGCGATACTTTTTATTTGCCACAAGAAATACAACGCGATACCAGTAAACAAAATCATAGAAACTCATCGGTAGCTATGAAACAAGGTTCTCTAGAATACTTTAAAATTCTAGAATTCTAGAATTTTTTAAGAAAAAAAATTCTGTTTATTCATAGAAAAAGTAAATAGGTAGGTAGGTACGTATTATTAGAAGAGATGCTACGTTGTTGATCACAAAAATTGAAATAAAGTATCAAACTACGTTATGCTAATAAATTATTCATAAAATATCTTGTGTGTATTTTATTTCATTATTTTAATTTTCAAATTACACCTACAACAATGGACATATCCATGGTCTATTGTGTTTCCCTCTAAGGGAGTTTCTTTGGGCTTTTGCTATGTGAGCCACCCCTTTCAAAAGAGAACTTACCACTCGCTACTCGGTCGACATGGAGTAGGTAATGAACTGTAAGGTTGCTTCTAAAATAATTAATGTATCGGTAAAGGTTTATTGCTCTTCTGTATAGATCACTCGCCTCCAAAGAACCCAGCTTTGCCATTGTCACTATTTAAAGGTACCAACCAACCATATTTTGAAGAACCTTAGGGTTGTGGGTGCCTTCATTAGGTACAACTTGAGGAGACGAACATCGATTCTAATTTCGGCCAGCTAAGATTTGAACGTAGATTAGACCTCTTTTGCTATTCACACTCGTGTTTTCGATCCATCATATTAAGTCCAACCGTTAAGTTCTCATTGGGAGCGAACTAGGTATTCATCTTACTGAGCTCTGGGTGGTATTTAGCTGTATTGGAATATTTTTAAAAATTGGATGTTTTGACCGTTTAGACGACTCGGGACAGTTTTATGCGTTTTTCCGAAAGTTTCAAAAATGACCCATTACCCCTTTTAAAAAATGGGTGCAAATATTTAATGTATCCAAACAACAAGGTTATCAAAATTTCAAATGTATTAAAATATCCAACATTTCAAAATGACAAACACATCGAAATTTCCAGCGTATCACAATTTCCAACTGTCAAAACATTTAATATACATTCAATAGCGTATCAGAATTTCAATTGTTTAAAATTTCCAAAGTATCAAAATGTCCAACGGTCAAAATATCTAATGTATCCAAACGTCCAGCGTAAGATAATTTCAAATGTATTAAAATTTCCAACATTTCAATATGACAAAAAAAAATATTAAAATGTCCTACGAATCGAAATGTCCGATGTAATTAATTTAGTATTTCAGGCAAGAAACAGTGGTCTCCCCCCACCGTTATCAACCATAATATTACGGACTATTATAATATGCTGAATCTATATTTTTACGTCTTGCAAGTAGAAATACCTCAGGTTGTTAAGAAATATTCAATTCAAGGAAAAGACGTCAATTCACCCTGCTTACGCCAATTTTATGGTGAAATAACTTCCTTTTACAGGAAATTTAAATGTGCTTCAGCTAATTTACATTAGTGATCACGTCTTCTCTTAGTTTGATTTAAATTTTCCGTGCTCTCTTTTTTAATCTCAAACCCAATTTGACTGAAAACTATCAATACAGCGTTCCCGCTCAAACTATCAATACAGGCGAGTTCTCGAGGTGACGTCGCCTACAACCACGCCCACTTTCTCCCCACCGCGCCCATGGATACTGAGAAGCTCTTAAGAGTATCCATGCAATAACACCTGCCACTAGGATATTCTCTTCATTTCGTAATGTTTCAGTTCCCGCTTTATTAATTCACATTCTTCTTCAAATTGAAACAAATTAATTAACCGATAATATTGAACGTTCCATTAGCAACGAATAGTCGTAAAATACAGTTTGATTAATTCGTGGCCCTGGACCACGCGGGCACGACCTCAACGCGCTCTGTCCGACACTTCAACAACTGCCATCCTTCTTTCCTTTCATGTTCAATTTCATCCAAAATATGAGTTACCTTACCGAAAATTCTTGAAGAAAATCAAGCAATTACGTCAATATATGCAAGTGCTCCACTTAAAATTCCTTATTCAATATTCTTATCAATCTACAGGTAGTTTTATACCTACCTTTTCTGACCCAACAGTCACCCATGAACTCTACTTCAAGGACAAAGAAAATTCATCTCTGGTTACCAACTCCGTCCTGAATCCCATCAAGTCGGAGAAATGTGGACATGGTCTCTGAAGTTCCACCTAAATTACTAACGATTCAAAAACCAATTTTTTATTTTATAAATCCGTTGATATAAATTATCAAAATGATCTAGTATGTCACCTTCATGTTTTTAGTGTGTTACAATTACATACGGTTATTTAAAAAACACAAAATTACGTAAATAATAGTACTTTATTGTTTAAATTAAGGATATCTATTGCTCTTTCAGAAGTTTCACGAATATTTTACTGTCCAATTGGGAACTAACTCAAAAAACCAAAGAAAATTCAAATCTCCATTGCCGCCAAAACGTAATGGCCTATCGATTTTTTTTTCTTTTGCATCAGTGTGTATGAGATTAATTGTTTATAATAATGTTGCTGTGGTTACACAAACAATAACTTGATTATTTCTTAATAAAATTTAAGTAGTTAATTTCCGTAACGCAGACTTTTTGAAACGAGATCGGTGGCTTCTATTTCAACATATGATTATTGGGTAATTGCCTAATTTTTACTCAAGATCCTTGTTTTACTGAACGTAAAATTGTTAGTTATCATTTTTTTAAATTTGTTAGCGTATTTTAAATTTAATGTTACGTTCTGAAACACGACGGGAAATCCTGCTCGTTTTGAAGGTAATCTAAGGATGATCACAGGTATCTAGAAGGCAGTGGCTCATATTGTTTTAATTTTCATGGCCATAGATGCCAAGCTTTTAAGTTTCTTGTTGGTTGTTACTCTTGTTTACTGGTATCAATGGAAGATTTTGTTGTGTATGCGGGGTTTAAGTGTTTCGTTCTTCAGTGCGCAGAGTTTATAAGTTAATTATGGAGGTTTCGAAATAGTCAATTATTTAGGTGAGTCTGTTTATCCTCTTATACCTAACCCATGTCCGAGGGCGTTCTCTAATAACAAACCATTTACCGCTATAATAATATCACTCTTGCTCATACATGTGCAATTGTTCGCAAATTCCTTTCTTCTATGAGATAGAAATCGAATTTGAGTAGAAAATTCGTTTCTGGAGAGATCCGGGCTTCAGGCGAACGATCTCCTGAGTACCGAGTTTCGATGGTTGCCATCTATAAAAGACTTCCGATCCGTTTACGTACTCAAAACCCACCAAAATTTCGCTTTTCCTCATTTCCACTTATTCTCTTTGTATCCGCATATTCGAAATCCGTCCAACCCGTACCAAAAAATCCTACCATAACCAAAGTTTCCTCTATTTCCAGCGATATGATTGTCAAATGGCCAGTTCCCTTGAGTGTAAGCACCATTTTGGTCTCGGTTTCACGTCGGGGTCTGAGGATTTTCAACCTTTTCCTCCGCTCGATCCGTCTAATTCCAGAGCCGCAAACCCTTGATATTCTCGTTTCTTGGATTAAAATTCGAGTTTTTACCCCCTGCATCGCACTTACAAACCTTTTACCATGCCTGAATCGATGATAACCTATTTGTTCAAGGGACACTAATTGCTCCCCACGTCTCGTTTTCCGTCTACCTCTCGTCTTTACCTCTCCTTCGGTTGTATTCTAGAAGTTTTCGCCAATAACACCCATTACTACTCTGGGAATTTCTTCAATTTTTTTTACAAATTGCACTAAGAATATCGGTCGATTTCCGTTCAAACACACCCCCTCTACGCGCAATATAAATAGTACCTTCTCCATTCACCGATGCTTGTAGCCTTCTCACCTCCGAAATGACAATTTTTCAATACCCTATTTAGCTTGTTTTCCGTCTTCCAATTCTCCACACTCAGCTATTCTGAGTTACATTTATAATTTCAACCTTTTCTATTTTTACAAATTAATTGATTCGGATATTGATATTGTTAATCAATAATTAGGGATAAATTTATGTATCACCAATGATTCCGAATTTCATTATTTTCCCATTCATCCTATTTACCTTGACAATGCTATCCTCCAATAAGTGATCAATATTAATAATTGTTTAATATTGATTTACCATTCGCTTACATATATTTCGTACGTATGACCTAAATCTACTTACCTACTACAAGCAAAATTTGGCATTATACCCGTTAAAAATTCTATTCCATCCCAGGATATACAAACGAATATCAACCTACCAGATTTTCAAAGCAATTTTTCGTCCACGATGTTGGAAATTGACAAAAATTGGGTTCGCCAAAATCAAAATTTCCACTCGGATTGTGCGTTTTTGAGTTTTTTGAACAATTTTTTGTCCCGTCTGTCGATCTGACTGTCCGAAGTCAGATTAACAGAAAAATCAGTTTTTCAAAGCAAAACCGCACGAAAAATATTTTACGATTTTAATGAAATTTTCAGAAAATTTGCGGTTTAGTTCCGAGTTAGTCCCATAAGAGTTGCATTGCTGTTGGACGAACTGTAGCGTGTGCTATCCTCAGTTTCAATTGCCCTAAATCGTATGCTTCGTATATGTCATGGTGTGTACGTAACATTACATATCTGTTCGCTTATATCGATCGTCTGACAATTTATTTTTACTGCAATGCTTAAAATGTTGCTAAAATAAGTCATTTTTGTTAATATTGCAAATTTGAATTACCATTTATTATTGTTTCTGTACTCAAATATTCACAATCTTATTACTGGCATTTGTTCAATCTTTAATGGTAACTGAGCCACGAATCGCCAATTTTCAAAAATTCACAACGCCGTTTCTTTTGTGATCAGAAAGTTTAAAACATTTACGTGTACTATAATTGATCTTTTGTAATCCTTCCTAGAATGATTGAACAAAACTATTAGGTACTTTTAAAATGGGGTTTTGCGATTTATTTCTTTTGAAATTATTTACGTCTCGATTAATATTTAATTCATTGATATTTTTACCGATTTTATTCTTCTTGTCAGCAGAGAATTTAATAAATATTAACATTTTCAATTTTCATAGTAACTGGGACGTGAATTTTAGGGTGGGTACGTTCTCTTCTGAAAAAAATAATAAGTCTTCTTTTATATCGTAATATTATTAATATAATCCTTTCATTGTATCTACTGGTTTTGTTTATTGATGCTCTAAACAGTTTAATTACTTCTGTACCAATTCTAGGCAAAATACGATTGAAGCATACGAGCTAATTTGACCTCATTCTGTCCAATTAACGTGGCCGACAAAGTATATTTTTTTGCCAAATACTCGCAAATCAAACGTTAAATCAATTGTCACCTACATTCATGAATAATATTACATTTTAAACTACTATTGGTCAAATTTATAGCTATCTGTATTAAAATTATAAACTTGATTTTTACATTGAAAATTGTTCCAACGAAGACACTTTACCTCGACGTTTCTCATTTGGGTGGTTGGTAACATTGAAAGGCCAGTGCCAGAGCTGCCAACCAGCTTGGGCCAACAGCCACACACATTTCATTCACTTGCAACGCCATTTTCACTGAACTTTGAAGCGTTCAGTTCTAAAATGCAGATCATTTTTCGAAAACTAATTTCAAATTTTCTTTTTTCAAGAGTTTTGAATTAGTTTCCATGATGAAACTTATTTTTAAAATCTCAGTTTTGCTCTTCCGTCTTAAGTCTTTAAAGATTCACAATCGTGTTGCAGTCAACTTCATTATGTTTAAAAGGAATACAATCGTAAATTTGCAATGTTTCGACAGCATTTCAACATACATTTAACATAATTCTAGTACTCAAATATTCACAATCTTATTACTGGCATTTGTTCAATCTTTAATGGTAACTGAGCCACGAATCGCCAATTTTCAAAAATTCACAACGCAGTTTCTTTTGTAACCAGAAAAGTTTAAAACATTTACGTGTACTATAATTGATCTTTCGTAATCCTTCCTAAAATGATGGATTGGTTTTGCCATTTATTTCTTATGAAATTATTAACGTCTCGATCAATATTTAATTCTTTGATATTTTTACTGATTTTATTCTGCTTGTCAGTAGGGAATTTAAAGTTAATTTAATTTAATTTTAATTTTCAATTTTCATAGTAACCGAGACGTGAATATTAGGGTGGGTACGTTCTCTCCTGAAAAAAATAATAAGTCTTCTTTTATATCGTAATATTATTAATATAATCCTTTCATTGTATCTACTGGTTTTGTTTATTGATGCTCTAAACAGTTTAATTACTTCTGTACCAATTCTAGGTAAAATACGATCGAAGCATACGAGCTAATTTGACCTTATTCTGTCCAATTAACGTGGCTGACAAAATATATTTTTTTGCCAAATACTCGCAAATCAAACGTTAAATCAATTGTCACCTACAATCATGAATAATATTACATTTTAAACTACTATTGGTCAAATTTATAGCTATCTGTATTAAAATTATAAACTTGATTTTTACATTGAAAATTGTTCCAATGAAGACACTTTACCTCGACGTTTCTCATTTGGGTGGTTGGTAACATTGAAAGGCCAGTGCCAGAGCTGCCAACCAGCTTGGGCCAACAGCCACACACATTTCATTCACTTGCAACGCCATTTTCACTGAGCTTTGAAGCGTTCAGTTCTAAAATGCAGATCATTTTTCGAAAACTAATTTCAAATTTTCTTTTTGTAAGAGTTTTGAATTAGTTTCCACGATGAAACTTATTTTTAAAATCTCAGTTTTGCTCTCCCGTTTTAAGTATTTAAAGATTCACAATCGTGTTGCAGTTAACTCCATTATGTTTAAAGGAATACAATCGTAAATTTGCACTTTCGACAGCATTTCAACATGTATTTAACATAATTCTATTCATTCATTTTCTGTGGCTCCTACTGTAGAGAAACTACTCCAGTATCCAAGATTTCTCTCCACCCTCAGAGGCTCATAGTTCTTCTTTTCACTCTAGTCCATGCAACTACCCCATTTTCGAAATTTTTAGTCACTAGAGTTGTATTGCTTTCAGACTGGTGGGCTTTTGGGACTAGTGCGTAAACGTAAACGCAAATTACTTTGAACTCGGTTTTAGGGATGTCCGATACTTCAAAAGTATCGATATAATATCGTATCGATACATCTAGAAAGTATCAAAAAGTATCGATCCGATATTTCCAAAAAGTATCGATATTTTCACAAAAATGGGTGAAATTGTCGTTTATGTTTCTCTCCATCAGTGTGACATCTCTCCATCACGAGGATAATAATTAGTATAGAATAAACAAAACAATAAATCTCTAATTTTGTTATTTAAAACTTGTTTTTGTTTAGGCACTTGTTTTCGTATTGCACTTGTTTGGGTTAACATTTTGGTGGTCCTTCCTCTATTATGGAGGACAGCAGGTTATCATAGAAAGCTGGAGGTGGTGGTACATCATCTTTGTTAAATGTGTTGAAGTTTGTTGGTCTCCCAACAATCTACATAGAGATAGAGGTACTGTCAAGTATGTACCTTCATGTCGTAGGTGTTGAAACAGATAAAATGTGAGATAAAAAAGTATCGCTTCCTGGAAAACAAAGTATCGATACTACGATGTGTATCAGGGAAAAAAAGTATCGATACTTTTTTCAAGATGTATCGATACTTTTGGGACATCCCTACTCGGTTTGTCAGTTCCGACCAATATCGCACAAATTCGGTTGTTTTTTGGGTTCAGGCTTCAAGATTATTGCTAATAAATTTCTTTGGTTTTGAATCAGTAGGAGCCACAGAGTTTGGGGATGAAGTAGGAATTGTCGAATTCTTTGCTCCCGGGAAAACTGTATTAAGATGAGAAACTCCTCCTTCGCGCCTACGGCGGTTTTGAAGTCGGTCAAAAATGATCAGATTATGATGGCATTGGGTAATCAGGTCCTTGATGGTACCATCTGCATACGCAACAAACTTGATTTGAGTACGATATAACTGCCTGATTTGTCTCTAATTTGTAGGGTATGTAGACGTTGCTGATGAATTTTAAAGCAATTCGAACTGCAAAAAATTCAAAGAAAATAACAAATTATACATTTAGTTAGATTGTTGAGATATTACAATGTTTTCGATATTACAATTTTTTGACGTCAGATTCAATTTTAGCGCACTTGAGAACGTACCCATACTAGTTTCGAGTTCAAAATTTCATTTAGTTTAGCTGTATTTCCATAAGAAAATACCTTCTCCACTCTTGTTGGCGGGAGAGCCGTCAACAACACTGATATCACCTGGCAAAATGAATTTCTCGATAGAACGCGTGGAGATCACTGCAATGTAGTTCTGATTCAACTCAAAAACAAATTTCAATTAGTTTTTAATGGTGTTTGAAAAAATGATAAAATAAATGTTTCAGTCTCTGCATATTAGTTTTTAATTTCATGATAACGGAGCATATTTTTGTAGTTTTCCATGGGCAACCACCCTTTGACGTAGCTCCCGTCCCACAGTGTCTTCCGTGTGAAGGTTTTCCTACTAGAATCCAAAAATCCAGTTTTGTGAAAGTCTAATTTTTCAGGAAGAATTTCCGAGAGTTTTGCTTACAGATATTGTATTCAATAGAGATTCTCTACTCAGAATAAATATATTAAGAACTACCCCATTCTATGCGCTTTCGTTATCACATTGGTTTATTCTTTTCAGTTCCCTCTTGGGCATCTGCAAGTTTTGTTTTTCAACCCAAAATGATCAAATTTTGCTCAATTATTTTTTCGGATTTTGATGGTCTTTTGCGGTGGATCGAAGTTTTAAAAACCTGATTTTTGTGCTTATTACAGAATGTGTTTTTACGGTGGTTTTATTCGTTTGAAAATGTCCGCGTGCCATCACGTGAGATTGTACTTTATCGGACCTTGAAACAAAGATTTGTTGATGACCATCATTTCATGCTACAATAAAACGTATCATCATGAACAAATTAATACCACTAGCAGATGTCACAACCCCAACGTCAACGTTTTTCTGTTCTTTACATTTGAGACCCTATCGACGTCGAGTTGGTGATTCATTGTATATTTGTATGTACCTATATTTTAATATTTCCACGGTCAGTTTCGTCACAACTTTTCATACGTTGTCGGTTGTACCCCTTGAACCCGAAAAAGACCCCTGTATGAATATTCAATTAGTGAGGTCACAAGGTCTTCGCAAGTATGAAAATTAATGAAGGTAGCCAGAACGTACATAGAACACGTCATTCTATGTAGATTCCAAGAGGGATCATTTTGATTGCTCCGTCATTTGACCGAAAATCGTGACAAGTTCTAGTTTTTTTTACTTCAATTTCACTTACATTACAATTCTTCTTCTGAAGTGGAGATATTTATAGAGATTTATGATGTACTCGTTTATTGGTTCTCTGTAATACCTTCATTGACACTTATAAAATCAAAGACATCCTTACTAGCTATCCTATGTCCCAACACCAATCAGCAATACTTCAGGAATCTATTCTACAACTAATTTGCAACAACTTTTCCCTCTTTGCGCTTTTTCCTCCCGCTTATAATGCAACTTTTTTCACTTTAAAAAACCCTCAATTTTCGCTAAAATAACATGTTTTCAGGACCTCCCTCAGTAAGACTTGGGAGTCCTTATGCGATTACTCTGGGGTGAAGGAGGACAAATCACGACGGATATAAAAAACGTCTGCCAAGTGGGTGTGGCACATAGCTCCCTCGTATCCATAACCCGATTGTATAGATGATCCGTAGGTAATCTCAAAACCCCAATCTCTAAGTACCTTCCACTACCCTCAGGGGATCTACACGCTAATCTGAACAATCCTGAGAAATTTCGTCGAAATCGGATGAGAAATGTAGAAGTTATGGCTGTTGCAAGGAATTCACGTTTGCGCATGCGCAGCAACTACTTTTAGTCTGAGGGAGATGATTTTCATAGGGGACCATCTACACACCAATCTGAACAATTCTAGAAAATTGCATCAAATTCGGATGAAAACTTGTGTTATGGCTGTTACAAGGATTTTACGTTTGCACATGCGCAGAGGCTACTGTCAATTTTAAGGCCTTGATTTTTATTGGGGACCATCTACAACCTAATTCGCATAATCCCTGAAAATTTCATCGAAATCGGATTGAAAATGTGCAAGTTACGGCTGTTACAAGGAATTCACGTCTGCGCATGCGCAGTCGCTCCTATCAGTCCGGGGGATGATTGTCATAGGGGACCGTCTACACACCAACCCGCACAATCCCTGAAAATTGATCGAAAGTGGGCAATTACTTCGTATAGTTATGCCCGTTACAAGGATTTCATGACAGGCAGACACAGAACCAAAATTGTTCAAAAAGGTCTGAAACGTAAAACGCTAGTGGAAATTTCGATTTTGGAGAACTTCTTTTTTCAACTTTGAAAAGTGAAAACAAAGCTTCCGCTAACTTGGTAGACTCGGAAGCAATAACCACGTACAAATCCGTTTTATACCATTCAAAATCCAAATCCGCGAAAAACCCATAGGTGTATGTCTGTGTGTGTGTGTATGTGACAAAACCTTGTGTATTCTGCTCTGCCCTTATTTTTGAACCAAATTGCGTCTTTCCCTTTTAGTTAGTCGAGAAAATCTATCTAGCTGTGCACTACGTCGTTGGAATTTTGAATTTTGCCTTGGAAGAGGTGGGGGGGGATGTTTATAAAACGTGCGTTTTTTAAGCATTATCTTGTGCACTCTGTCCAGACCTAATTTTTCAACTTTTTGCGTGTTTCTTTTCGTGTTCGACTCAGATAACTTTCCATATAACTTCACCAGAGTATTGAAGTTTGCATGAGGGAGATTCTATTCACAAAATATACGGTTATTTCAATGGCCAAAGCCACTTTCGCAAGTATTGAACTGGGTGAGGGTGAAGACTCAGTTTTCCATCAGATGTCTGGATCTTGAAGATGAAACAGGAGTGCCAGCCAGAGTGATGGACCCCTCTAAATTCTGCGACTTCAAATCAATCTAATGAATGTTTTTTGGTTGAATTCGGTTTTAAAAAAGAATCTGTTCCTATTAATGAAAAGTTTACTAATAGTGCCCAAACTTTGAAACGGCGGAGGGGGTGGGGGGACTCGAATTAGCATGTTGGATATCGTAGAACATGGATTTTAAAATGCTGTTCAAATTCAAGGCTCGCTTGCCGCTAGACATGTTGTAGAATCGATTCTTGAAGTATTGCTGATTGGTTTCGGGATACCCTGTGTAAGTGAGTGAGATCATAATTACCTGCCCGTAAAATCTGAGTCAGTTCAATATCTAGCCCCTCGAAAATAATGAGTTAGTAAGTGTTGACAATTAGGTCTTCATCAGTTACAAACTAGAACTGATTATGACTTCATAAATCATTATTGTCGTGGAAACTGTCTCATTAAATCCATTTTTATTGAAATTGAAGTTCGATCGCAACACGACGAAGGTGAAACATAAGGTTTGTTCCAAGTGAGCGAATCAATAATTTAGATAGAACGTTGTAATATATTAATAATATTATGTATTCAATAATTTCGTATTCAATGTAGTAAATATGTGTACGAAAACAGAAAAAAATAGTAAAATTACAAATCTATAGTCAAATACCATTTGAGACAGTATTGAGGGGCGCAGAAGAGGCAATTCGATAGAAATGCAGCTGAAGGGTTTCCTTTTGTATTCAACACCTACCGTTGACTAAGGGGTTATTTATAGTTTAAATTATCAAAGAATACTGTAATAATAGTACTTGGGTATAATATATCTAAATGGGGCGTGTGCATAGGTCGGAAAAACTGTTTATTGTTATTTTTAATCTAAACTAGACCTCATTCTGAGAATTTTGACACCAACCGCGACCTTCTGGCATGAGAAGACCTTTTTCTAGGATTTTACAATGTTTATGACGTCACAGTGGGCGGGGGGGTCCCTCGTGACGTCATAAACATTCGATTCTTTGAAAAATCATAGAAAAAGATCTACTCATCCAAAAGTGAACGGCTGGTGTCAAAATTCTCAGGATGAGGTCTAGTTTAGATTAAACTTTTTTTTTTTAAATCAGGCGCACCCCCATTCTTGAAACATTCAAACCCGGACATCACGAGAGAATTAGACAGAAAAACTCTGATAGCAGAGAATTTTAAAACTATCCAATAGGTATCAAGAACCGTTATCAATTCTAATTGGAATTTTTTTGCTTCCGAGTCTACCAAGGTAGCGGAAGCTTTGTTTTCACTTTTCAAGGACGAAAAAAAAAGTTCTCCAAAATCAAAATTTTCACTCGCGTTTTGCGTTTTAGACCTTTCTGAACAATTTTGGTTCCGTGTCTGTGTGTCTGTCTGTCTGTCTGTCTGTCATGAATTCCTTGTAACGCGCATAACTATACGAAGTTATTGTCCGATTTCAATGAAATTTTCAGGGATTGTGCGGGTTGGTGTGTAGACGGTCCCCTATGAAATTCATCATCCCCGGACTGATAGAAGCGACTGCGCATGCGCAAACGTGAATTCCTTGTAACGGCCATAACTTCTACATTTTCCATCAGATTACAATGAAATTCTCAGGGATGTTACAGATTAGTATTTAGATGGTCCCCTATGAAAATCACCACCTTCGGACTGATAGTAGCCACTGCGCATGCGCAAACGTGAATTTCCTTGTAACGGCCATAACTTCCACTTTTTCTACCCGATTTCGATGAAATTTTCAGGGATTATGCGGATTAGATTGTAGGTGGTCCCCTATGAAGATCACCATCTTCGGAGTGATAGTAGCCACTGCGCATGCGCAAACGTGAATTCCTTATAACGGCCATAACTTCTGCATTTTCCATTCGATTTCAATGAAATTTTCAGGGATGTTACAGATTAACTTGCTTTGATGTTTTGAGATTAACTACAATGCATCAGATCATCTATACAATCGGGTTATGGATACGAGGAAGCTATGTGCCACACCCACTTGGCAGACGTTTTTTTTGTACAATCATGTACAAAAGGGGTCAGAAACATGGTCGTGAATTGTTATCAATTCTGGTAGGTGAAATGAATGTTTATGACAATCATGTACCGATCAGTTGCTGTTAACTGGTTGAAAACACATTCGTAATATTCATAACATTTTCGTAGGTAGGATTCACTGCAGAAATTTAGCGTTCCTATTTTATAACGTTTTGGTCTAAATTCTTGAAACCTGATCTTCGGATTTGATTCAAACCCGAACATCACGTGAGAATTAGAAATAAATCTTGATAACCGAAAATTTCAAAACTATTCACAATTATGTTCAGGTCACTATCCTTCAAGTTGTCAGAAACTAAGTAGAAGTAGTCTGGTAGGCGAAATGATTATTTTTCGTACAATCAAGTACCTATCACTTGCCTGTAAGTGGTCAGTAACACGTTAGTGAATCGTTATCAATTCCGGTTGATGAAATGAATGTTATTCACAATCAGTAAAAGATCAAAAATCGATCAATGAATCTCTATTTTTCATTTTTTTTTCGTAAGTCTACATGATGTAGTTATGATTTTTTCAACTAGAAAGGAAATGATATAATATGTCTATTATACTGCTGTAATATTCATACAATTTTCATAGGTAGGTACGATTCTCTGCCAAAATGTACTATTCTCGATCATGTTCTTATCACTATTCTTCAAGTGGTCAGAAACACGATCATGAAACGTTATCAATTCTGGTTGGTGAAATGCATGTTTTTTTTACAATTATTTACCCATCATTTGCCGTAAACGTAAACCAACAAATTTTGATGAGGCGGAGGGGTGGGGGTTAAAATTTTTTTTCTTGGTGGATTCCAAAGGTTCATAATTGAAAATAATAACCAAAACGGAAAATTTTACAACTATTCTCGATCATGTTCTGATCACTATTCTTCAAATGGTCAGAAACACGATTATGAATCGTTATCAATTCTGGCAGGTGTATTGAATGTGAATTTCAACATTCACATTCATGTACCGATCATTTGCCGGTTATTGATGAAACATTTTAAAAAATCGCTATAATTTTTTTTTTAAGTTAGCAAAAACTACCTACGTGTAAGTAAGAGTACATTCTCGTGGTTGGTAGATGGCGACTCTGTGAGAGGTCCATTGGACACTGTTGGAATCGTCTCGTAAAATTCTGTTCACGAATTCTGTTATATGGGAATTTACCTGAACTCGTCATTAAAGAAGGCCGATTTAACTATAAAAGAGGAGGTTTTATGACCCCATCCGCGACCTATAACCTCCCCAGTGGCTTTGGCATCGTCTGGAGTATTCCTCTCCTAGTTACTAGCAAAAATACTCGTACAAATGAACATGAAATTGACAATTATTATATTATAGTAAGCGATACTATGTACTTCATCGTACAAACTTACTTTTTGCCTTCAAAAGTTCATAAGTGCACTCTCATGTGCTATCTATGATGGTACAGAAGCATTTTGAAAGACTACATTTCGTAGACTTCCAACTACAATTCAAAATAGTGTAAAAAGCATTCCCATTCTTCAGTTTATAATTTCAAAAATTTATTTATGGTAGCAAGGTGACCCAGTGTTAGTCATAGAAAATTCCGTGTAAATGTCTCCTCGGTGGTCTGGAAAACAGGGAAAAGCCAAGAATTTGAGGGATCACGATGCGTTATTTGTATCCCACGTGTTACCCAATCTATGCGTTACTTACAAGTCGTTCTGCGATGTGAGAGGAATATTCCGTCAATAGCCTGACCAAGTGGTCGAATAATCGATGATTCAGCCCTACCAGTTTGGGAACGAGGTTGCTGCGAAGTGCTGCAGGCATCAAAAAAGTTCTTGAACGGCAGAAATGTTCGAGATCTACACAAAAGTTTGTCATCGACGATTGACGATAATAAGGCGAAACGGATCCGCTAAGTCAAGTCTGTAGCTCAAAGATGGTCCCCTTTGAATTTCATCTATATAGCATTGCATAAAGTGCAAAGTTGATTTTTTTAAATAAACGTAAATTCCTCATGGTCTTACTGTCATATTTTGATGAAATTCTCAGGCCAGTTAAGTGGGGTACTACTTCATAGATGGTTCCCCCGTGAATTTATTCAACAACAGAGACTAGACTTACACACTAGGATCGTCTGCTTAGGGCGCTTAGGGGATTTATTTTTATAAACATAAATTATTTTGCTTCCGAGTCTACCAAGGTAGCGGAAGCTTTGTTTTCACTTTTCAAGGACGAAAAAAAAGTTCTCCATAATCAAAATTTTCACTCGCGTTTTGCGTTTTAGACCTTCCTGAACAATTTTGATTCCGTGTCTGTCTGTCTGTGTCTGTCATGAATTCCTTGTAACGCGCATAACTATACGAAGTTATTGTCCGATTTCTATGAAATCGTTATTCTCTGAAATTTTCAGGGATTGTGCGGGTTGGTGTGTAGACGGTACCCTATGAAAATCATCATCTCCGGACTGATAGGAGCGACTGCGCATGCGCAAACGTGAATTCCTTGTAACAGCCATAACTTCTACATTTTCCATCCGATTTCAATGAAATTTCCGGGGATTTTACTGAGTAGTGTTTAGATGGTCCCCTATGAAAATCATAGAGAATGGTTTTTCATGGAGGGATTCATTCATAGAGAGATGGTCCCCTGTGAGAATCTCAAATCCTATTCATTGCACTAGGCCTCAATAGCTCAGAGGTAGCACATAGAATTATCCCCCTGGGTTCCCGGGTTCGAATCTCAGCCGGGGCTAAGCATTTTTTTGATCCAATCACATACATCTACTCACTTACATTTTTCATCCGAATTTGATGAAATTTTCTAGGATTGTCCAGATTAGCGTGTAGATGGTCCCCTATGAGAGTAGTGAAAGGTAGGTACTTGGAGATTAACTACTATGCGTCGGATCATCTATAAAATCGAGTTATGGATACGAGGTGCCACACCCACTTGGCATTTGAATTTACGGTGAGATTTTGCTCAAATTTGGAGGGTAGCTTGATGATTGCACATTGATTTGGTCAGTAAAAGCCTCGGTATGCGGAAAAGTAAAAAATCATCATTGTGAATAACTAATGAACCGTTTTTGCGTTATGTTTGTATTGTAAAAATTAACTGACAATAGCAAACCTTGATCGCTATTGTAAGAGAGACAAATCATCAAATTCTAGTGTTTGCATGCGATAGTGATATTAAATTATAGCTTTTTTCCAGTAAGATTCAAACATTTTTCATACATGAGTAATCATTGGTGGAAAGATTGATTTAAAAAAATAGGTTTATAAAAACTCATTTTTGTAATTTAAGCTTGAGAGATTTCATTTGTGCACATAATTTGGTAAAGTATTAAATTTTTAAAATAATTTGGTACAAATATTAATATGTTACGTTAATATTTATATTTCAATATTACCTTCTTTATTTCATTCTTCCTCTCCTATTGAAATTGTTATCTCTTATATAATATTTCAAAATAATTTTGAAGATGATTTTACCTCACAATGGTACACATTTTTGTTACGAATATTAAAATTATTTTAATATTCATAACAAAAATGTGTACCATTGTGTGGCATTCTACAAGCTTGAATTACAAAAATTAGTTTTTGTATTACCTACTCTTTACGATCCTTTAACTATCAATTAGAATATTTGAAATTGACTGAAAAGTTTATAAAATGGGTTGAAAAGTTTATGAAACTGGTTGAAAAAAATTATGAAATTGGTTGAAGAAATTATAGAATTGATTGAAAAGTTTATAAGATTTGGTTAACATTTGTATGAAATTGGTTGAAGAAATTATAAAATTGGTTGAAAAGCGTTTAAAATTGGTTTAAGAATTTATGAATAGATATATCAGAATATTAGAAATTGACTGAAAAGTTTATAAAATTGATTGAAAAAATTATTAAATTGGTTGAAAAGTATGAAATTGGTTGATAAGTTTATAAAATTGGTTGAACAGTTAAAAATATCCTACTGGTGAAAAAATAAGAAAACAATATAGTAAAATGAAATCAAAAATAATGAGTAAAAGCGGAATTTAGTTGTTTAACCTCCTGTATAATTCCTGTCTTTTCGTTGTACCTAGGTATGTCTTTTCGAGTTCGCGATTTCGAGTTGCAACGGTGAATTCATATTGAGAAAACTCAACTATAAAACTACAGTTTCATCAAACAATAAGTTCATAATATTAATGCTAGTAGTTCTAAATGACTGTTTATACCTTTTAGATAATATTCCTCAACTAATGGAGTGGATTATTGGTGGGAATGAAATGAGTGTAGAATTAGTAACTTCATCTGAATCACTTGGAAATAACAACTGAATGGTGATTATACTAAAAATACTCGGTGCGAAGTACTCACAGTTTGTCATTGTATGAAGTGAATCCCTGGGAATGTAACTTTATAAAACATTACCTACCTAAATAATTGTCAAGTTATCTACAACGCGGAAAAAATTGTTAAAACCTTCTGTCTCGACTTTTTTCAAGAATTTGAGTTGGAAATGGGCCTTTGAAGTAGTTTTTTCTCTCGAGTAAACCATCAACCTTCTGTCTCGACTTTTTTCAAGAATAAGAGGTAGAAATGAGCCTTTGAAGTGGTTGTTTCTCTCGAGTAAACCAGCAAGTTTCGGTGATTTTAACCTTCTGTCACGACTTTTTTCGAGAATTGGAGGTAGAAATGAGCCTTTGAAGTCGTTGTTTTCTCTCGAGTAAACCAGCAAGTTTCGGTGATTTCAACCTTCTGTCTCGACTTTTTTCGAGAATTGGAGGCAGAAATGAGCCTTTGAAGTGGTTGTTTCTCTCGAGTAAACCAACAAGTTTCGGTGATTTCAACCTTCTGTCACGACTTTTTCAAGAATTGGAGGCAGAAATGAGCCTTTGAAGTGGTTGTTTCTCTCGAGTAAACCTACAATTCTCTACTTCATCCTTAACTAGTCTCTGTCGTATCTGTCATGAAATCTTTGTAACGGGCAAACCTATTCAAAGTTATTCTTCGATTTCGGTTAAATATCCAGGAATTTAGCGAATTGGGTCCCCCGATGGTCCCCCATGATAATAATCCCCCTGCGACTGATAGCCACTTCTACAGTTTCCATCCAATTTCAATGAAATGTTCAGGGATTGTGCCGATTGGAGTGTGGATGAAAATCTTCGCCCGGACTGATAGGTACTTTCATATTGATGTTTAGAGATAAACTACTATATTTCTCATGCTTTTTCATTTAAAACAGTCCTTAAAAACCTGAATATTGAGATATTATGATCACATATATTTATATTTAAATGATCAGAACCCTGGAAAAAGTCGAAAATTGACCCTTGAAAACCTTGAGAATTCAGGGAATATTTTCTCGGGGAATCGCTCGACACCCTGTTTTACCTCACAAAAATCTGAATTATTTCACTTATAAGATTGTTTTCGTGTTTTCGACCTTAAGACATAAAAATGACCATAATCTCCTTAATTGACATGCTAATTCAAATATGATTGTTCTGCTGGAAAAGACTACTTGATTCCCGTCTTTTTATTGTCTACAAAAAACATGAAAAATTAAAAATATATTTGGAGTCCTGATGAGTGAAAAAAAAATTTCGTGGAATAAATTCTGTCTATTTGGCAAATCTCAAGTCTTCCAATGGTAATATTTAGTTTAAAATTTTACCCCGCTAACTAGGAGAGAAAAAACGTGGTTCCACTTATGAAAATTTGAGGTTTTTGTCTTTATTATGAATTCGAGGTTTTCAATGCTGTTTCAAATGGAAACATCACTGATAATTAGTGATATTAAATATTGTGATAATTTGATTGCCTCGTACCTGTTTTCATATTTTTATTCCATTCATTTTTGGTTCGTAGTTATGTACAAATTTAATTTTCAATTCTCGCAGCTTCCTCATACTTAAGTGGGAAGGACTGTTATTGGACCCTTTTTTACTTAAATTAATTGTAGAAACGACTCCTGAAGTTTGGCGGTCCTTAATATGGGACACCCTGTATAAATCCGAATACATTCACCACGTGAATGTTGATGTTCTACCTACAATAGAGAATCGTTCGCGATGGCGATGACGTTTTGCCAGCCTCAAAATACCTTCTAAATTTGGGTGTAATCAAAATTTGATTACACCCGAATTTAGAAGGTATTTTGAA
Source organism: Apolygus lucorum (assembly GCA_009739505.2). Classification (NCBI taxonomy): domain Eukaryota; kingdom Metazoa; phylum Arthropoda; class Insecta; order Hemiptera; family Miridae; genus Apolygus; species Apolygus lucorum. The sequence goes on from CM019182.2 coordinate 42,995,963, forward strand.
GATTTAATCTTCAAGTCCAGATATCGATGCTCCTGGAAAGTCAGTTTTGAGCGTGCGCAGACTATGTGAGCTATTCCCCATAGACACTAAATTTCTTATCATAATTGGATCGTTCGTATGCCCAGGACAAGGAGTTGACCAGTGACAGATACGAAAGAACATTGTTATAATTCTGTTAATCGCCCAATGCGAATTTTTAAAAATATGCGAATAGGTTATTATAATTTATTGTTTTTTAAGTTTTAGGAGACATGTTGAAGAGCGTAAAACCACGAGTCTTTGTTTATCCTTATAGGCGTAGCGCAATGTGGAGAGCATGGAATTAGTATCCCCAATGTTGATGATTCTATTCCAACATTCTATTCATACATTAATCATAGGTAAACGTACCGTCTAATTAATGATCTCTCTTCTGACCAGCATTCCCTTGTCTATCTAAAGGTAACGTTGAATTCAAAGACTTTTACTGTCTGTTACAGTCAGATAGCTATGGACGAAACTTGCGGTGATGCTGAAGGAAAGGCGGGAGGAGGTGGGGCGTGGAGGAAGACATGGAAGTCGGCGAGTGCTCTGAAGAGGAGGAGGACGAGGAAGAGGACATCGACTTGGGATCCTCCCCCATCACCGATAATTCCTCTGTCATCATGAGCATGACATCACCAGGTGAGCCCCTTAACTAATTTTGAAGTTACAGTAACGGAATATGCATAGGTTCCGTTCGAGATAGCATTGGAGCTACATTTTGTACTAATCTGGTTTATAAGTTCCTAAGTGTGATTTGTAAAGTAAAAACATTGGAGGTTTGTTCTAAAGCTTCAAGCAGAAACTAAACCGATAACTGCAATATCTGTGTTGATGAGGATTAGGGCTCGGAGTGATCTCATTTCACATCCTTACTAAAGACGTCAGCAAGTGTCCCTTTCAGACTTGCTAACCTGCTGGAAATTGTAACACAGCCCCTCCGCTCTAGTTCTGGAATCCTAGCGTGCTGGAACACAGTTCCGGTTGTTGGTGCGTTCTGAGATCAAATTTCCCCTCTATAATGTATCAAAGATTGCTCCCACCATGTTCAGAAAACCTAAGGTTTGTTCCAACGCCATTTAATAACCGAACAAAGTCTTTGCAGCCTGCATTCCAGCAGGGTAGAGCCTATCCTACTCTCTGAGTTCTTGATCTAAAAAAGCCTCATCTTTTACCTTTTTGAAAACACGGTGTAACTGGGTTCAGTTCGTAGCCTTTTTTCCTCATCACCACAGATCTCTCCTCTGGTTCCTGTTCGGCTTTTTGCGCAGAGGTTCTGAGCTGAGTTCTGGTTGTAGGAACTATTGTCGTATGTTGGGAGGAATATCTCGTAAATATGGTGGAATTCAACACAAAATCTTTTTGTTTTACTTATCACGTCTTGCTTGCTTTTCCAGCAGCCCCGACTGCATACGAGGGTCTGGCGTCGCCTTTGAGAGTCGTATCTGGAGTCATCAGCGGCGGCAAGCCGGTCGGCATCAAAAGAGGACCTGGACGCCCTCGCGGACCTGGCAGTCGAGGTGGAGGAACGGGCGCCGTACGAGTCAAGAAACCCTCCAACCAGCCTCCGAAATTTAAAAGGTGGAAAGGGTCAGTATTTTTATTCTAGGCTTTCTCTGGAGTGTCAATACTGCAGCATCAGCCTATTGCTGACTTGTATTGCTCAGCGTCCAGTGACAAACGAGGTGTAAGAGCGACATGATATCGTGCATGCCTTATGCCGTTTATTGAAGGGTTTCACCACCACATTAGTACAATTTCAATAATTTTGTGAGCTTTTGAGAGAGTAACTCCTTATTGTCATATTTATGTTTACCGAATAGTGATGGGGAGCTGATGATCATTTAGACTCTTCCATCCCATCAAAGATAGTTGTCTCCTTCGTGGTTGTACCAAGTCTAGCAGATAAGGGACGTTGCTTAGGATCACCCTTTCCACATCTCCTTGTTAGTTCTCGAGAGGTCTGCGTCATCCAAGTAATGTTGTTAACTGACAATTTCGAGTTTGGAAATAATTTCGGAAAGATAAAGGAAGGCATGGTCTCGAATTCTTTAAATTTACTCTGAGTCAAATTGTAGTAGTATCTTACTTTCAATTTGTATAGAAATATTGATTTGGAAATTCCATCTTCGTTTTTCCAAAACGTTGTCTGGGTTTTCTTATTGATTTTTGATTAGTTTTATAGTATTGGTCTTAAATAGTCCTTTTTCATCACAGTTTTCTAGTTGTCAAGATGTTAAATACAACATTCGATTATTATAGCTTATGAGGGAAGACGTACTCCAGGGATGACCCATTTCCTGGGGCACTGT